>OV725077.1:178197645-178797645 GCA_928085145.1 Nezara viridula
AAATAAAAAGTAAAGAAAACCTTAGGTGCACAAGCTATATACAATACAGATAAAACTATGTACAGAGCATTTAAAATTATGAACAAAACAATTAAAACTATGAACGAATCACTTGAACTATGAACAAAATTATATTTAAGGGTTGAACAACATAAACATACACTTTGAGAAATGAAGAACGAAAAAGAGATACAATGAGTTCATTTCATAAAAAAAAAAAAAAAAAAAAAAACTTTACTTGAATATATATATAAAAATAAACAGTTACTTATAATTGAATAAAAAAAAATAAAAAAAAATGTATGTATTGAAATTCCTACGTCGATAGTAGGAAATGCATGTACTATCTCTTACCAAGTGTTATGATTATATGATTGCTACACAATACATATATAATATTAATGGTTAGCTGGTATCAGACTGTTTTTGGAATAGGAATTGGAATAGGAGGTTTTTGAATGTATACAGGGAAGGGGCATGTCGAATTTTGATCGGGAGGGAATTCCAAAAGTTGACAGAGCGGGCTATAAAGGAATTTTGGAATGAGGCAGATCTGAGAAGGAATGTATAGGTCAGAGGGTCGGGATCTTGTAGTGAGTGAATGGATTGAGGACTTAAATTGGAGAAGGTTGTATTCATAAGAAGGACGATGATCGGTAATGATTTGATAAAGGAAAGTGCCAAGGAAATATTGTCTTCTTAAGGAGGGGAAGAGTCACCCTAACTCAGTGTAGTGGTGGGAGACACGGGAGCGTCTCGGGGTTCCAATTACAAATCTTACGAAGCAATTCATAAGTCTTTTGAGTGTATCACGCAGTTCCACCGAGAGGCCATCGTACACCACACAGCTGTAGTCAAAATGGGGAAAGATGAGAGAGGAAACTAGGAGTCTACGGGTATTTTGGGGTAGAAGATGGCGGAAGTGATGGAATAGTTTGAGGGTAGAAATTGCACGGCGGGATATATGAGAGATATGGTGATTCCAGGAAAGGGTTTGATCTATGAGAAAGCCTAAATTTTTAACAAAGGGATAGAAGGTGATGGGGTGGTTGTTTAGATAGAGTGAGGGAAAGTTGGTGTGGGATCTAAGAAGGGGCTTGGAACCAATGAGAATGGTCTGAGTTTTGGCAGCATTTAGCCGTAATCCATTTAAGTTGGCCCAGGCACTAATTCGATCTAAATCTTCTTGAATTTTGGCAAATGCCACCAATAACTCAGCGGGAGAAAAGGATAAATAGATTTGAGAATCGTCGGCATAAAGGTGGTGGGAACAATGGATAATTGAATCATTTAGGTCATTAATATAAGAACTGAAAAGAAGAGGAGACATGCTTGAACCCTGTGCAACTCCTGAGGATAAAGGAAGGTAGGCAGATAGAGGTTGATTAGGTATGGAAACTGCTTGGGTTCGTTATGAGAGGAAAGACTGGAACCAAGAGATGGAACTATTGGAGAAGGATAATGATTTTAGTTTGTTGAAAAGGATGGAATGGATAATGGAATCGAAAGCTTTGGAGAAATCAAGCAGTATAAGTATGGTTAGTTTTTTGTCATCTATTGCAGTCTGGATATCACTAGTAATTTTAATCAGAGCAGATTGTGTAGAGTAGCCAGGACGGAAGCCAGATTGGAGAGGATCGAGTTGGTTGGATTGTTCAAGGTAGTTGGAAACTTGGGATTGCACTAACTTTTCTAGGGGTTTAGAAAGATTGGAAAGGATTGATATTGGGCGGAAATCTTCGGGAGAGGATGGATTAGGCTTTTTGTTTGAAGGAAGGACAATGGCTTTTTTCCAAGAGGTCGAGAATATTGAATTCTGCAGGGAGAAATTGTAGATGAAAAGGAGTGCTGGGAGGATTTCAGGGAGACATAATTTTATTAGTTTGATAGGAATGCCATCTGGGCCTACGGAATTGGAACGGGATTTCATTATAACGGTAATAAGGTCTGTGGGAGAAATGTCGGAAAAATAAAAATTATTGTCGTTAAAAGGTACCTCTGGAGAAAAGCCGGAAGGGGATGGTAAAGAAGAGGTGGAAACCGATATAAAGTGGGAGTTTAGGTCATCAGGTGATATTGGGAAAACTGAGGAAGGGGATCTAGAAGGTTCACAGAGGGAAAGCTTACGAAGTAGAAGCCATTTTGATTTGATATCAGGAGCTGAGGAAAGGGCTTCGTGAAAGTAGTTCGCTTTCGCTTGTCGGATCCTTATCTGTGTCGTGTTACGAAGCACTCTGAATATTTGATAATCATCTGCAAGCCTAGTCCGTCTGAAGCGTCTGCGTGCAGCGTCGCGTCTCTTCTGCAGATCCTTAATTTCCTGACACATCCAAGGAGCAGGACGATGACGGAAAGTGGAGGTTTTGAGAGGAGCGTAGGTATTGAGTATGTTGAGAAGATTGGTGGTGAGAATATCAACCATGGTGTCGACAGAGGAGCAATGATATATTCCATTCAAATCCAATGCTACTAGATCAGGTAATATTTTTTCTCGAGTAAGGGTATCCAGTTGGCGGAAAGTGATAGTTCGAGGGTGGATTGGAGGAGTGCGGATATTATACGTTATTTGTATCAGATCGTGAGATGAAAGAAAGGATACTGGCAATTGAGAGGCGGAGAGGAGGTTTTGTGCTGAGTCGATGATGTAGTAGTCTAGCCAAGTGTCAGATCTGCTGGTGTGGTGGGTGGAGGAAAAAGGAACGATGAATAGGTGAAGTGAGAAAAACAGATTTTCTAAATAGGATTTGTCATTGGATTTTGAGAGGAAATTGGTATTGAGGTCACCGGAGATAATTATTCTGGGATAGAGGGGAACGAAGTTGAATAGAGTTGATTCGAAGGACGGGTCAAATGGCACGAGAGGAGGGCGATATACCACGGCGTAAAGGATAGGAGAAATATTACTGAGAATTTCTACTAAGAGGTATTCTACATGAGGATGATCGGAAGATGGGGAGCAATCGAGGATTCGGGTCTTTAGGCTATTGTGGACAAACATAGCTACTCCACCGCCAGTCCGGTTTACCCGGTCATGACGGAGCAGGATGTAATGAGGCAAGGAGACTGAAGATGATGGAATATAAGGTTTGAGCCAGGTTTCGGATATTGCTATGATATGATAAAAGTTTTGGGTAAAGTATTGCAGGAATTCGTCATAATGGGCAGAAAGTGATTGAGAGTTAACTTGGCATGTGATTAGGGAACTAGACATACAGTGGATTTGGAGAGAAACAGTCAGTGTTTGGTAGCGAGAAGACGAAACGAGTAGAAAGTACAGAAAAGCGATTATCGTACATGAAACTAAGTGAAGAAAAAGTAATATTAACATTAGAAATAAATAAAGAGAATGTACTTGAAAATAAATAGATTGATGAGTGACGGTGTAGAGATAGCACTAAGAGAAGAAGTAAGACTATTTTAATGAGGCTAAGGGGTTGACGGCTTCTAGGTAGTCAGTAAAATACATCTAGATCCGAGGCCTGTTCTATCAGGATGACTCTATGTCCGTCCTCTTTTCGACACCGCACCTTTCCGGAAGCAAACCACGTATATTTGATTTTTCCCGCCGCTCTCTTCTGCCGGGCTAGCCAATAGAGGTGTCACCCAGATAAATTCGGTGGCAGTCATTTTCCTGTCAACCGATATCCCGCGTGGAGAAATCCCTCTTCACTTTCCTTTTCGTAATTAAATCATCTCTAATTGATTGCCTGACAAAACGTGCGATAACAGGCGGTGGTCGCGAGTCATCTTTTCGGCTTCTGCGGCGATGTACGTTGTCCAGGTCCTCCACACTAAGCCTGATCCCCAAGCTTGCTCCTATACTGGTCACCAAAGCAATGGGCGTTTCGCCCGGTCGCTCCGGTATACCGCGGATCTCCAGTGATCTACTCAATAGTCCTTGCTCTGCGTTATTCAAGCGAACCTCTAATTCGCCCACTCGGGATTTGAGTGCTTTGTTTTCTAATAATATCTCCTCAAACTTTTTAGCTTGACCTTCCAGATGTTTTTCAATCTTCGTCAGTCTTTCGTTTAGTTCAAAACTGAGCTCTCCGTATTTATCTAGTGATGTTTTCATGTTTTTTATATCTTCGTTCACGGTAGCGTCTAAACGATTTACTGCCGCAAGTATTTCTGAGGGGGACGGCTCGGTATTTTGTTTTTTCACCTGTTCGCAGTTAGAGCAAACCCATGTTTTTTTTAATTATTTTTAATGCTTCGGTGTCTTTATATATATATATATATACACAATATACAAATTACTCCGGGCGCTTTAATTTCCAGTCTTTCCTCAAAATGTAAAAAGTGATCTTACGCTACGAGGTTGCATAGCTGTATTATCATTACTTATTCAAATATATTAGTACCTCAAAGTAAATCACCTATTCCCAGTCTGACTTTTGTAGTACAAGTTAGTATCCTAGGTTTGATCTTTAGCAGAGTTTATTATACAGCTGACATTTCAACTCGTTCTAACACTGTTATCAACATGTATACAGATGACACATGTATCCTATCAGTTAACAATGACCCATCTATTTAACCGTAAACTCTTCAATCACCCGTCAGAACCCTAGAACAAAGGTGTCAAAACTGGAGAATTAAAATAAATCCCTATAGGTCTCGTCAAACCTTATTTACCATTCCTTTTAAACCCATGACTTCCTGTTCTGCAGTATCCTTTAAAAATATTGCATTTATCAAAAATGTGTCGAACAAATACGATACCTAATACTCCTCATAGACAAACGTTTCACTTGGAATCCTCATGTAGGACTGAAACAGCTTGCAGATTTCGACTACTCCAACTCTTACTAAAGAAAGGCTCTAAGCTTTTGATTAATTACAAAAGACACCCATATGTATGACTATAATAAGACCTATATAGACTAACGGAGTTGAGCTTTGGGGCTCCAACAAGCCATCGAAGTCATCTTGTATCCGAACCATACAATCTGAAGTCCTTCTTAAAATCATCAATGCTCCTTATTTTTACAAACTACAACATCCATAAAGACCTTAATGTTCCATATGTTTCCTATTTGGTCCAGTAAAAATACGTATCCTTCCATAATAAACTTCAGAACTATCTGAATCCTCGCGTTTATAACCTTGCTTCCTTTTCATTCCGTGATAACTATCCAAGGCGTCTGAAAAGAAGCTCGTGATCAACTTATGTAAATATGGCTTTAGAGTGTTATCAGTGGGCAGTTTTTCAACAAGTCTTTTAATGTTATTATATCTCTGTGTTCACATTTACTGGATGTATTTTTATTTTACGACAGCTGGAAATATCATAAATTAATAAAATATAATTAGTATGATTTTAAACATTTGTGTATTATATAACTAATTCGTTAATAATCTGAAAGTGGATGGTAATAGTTTTCCATTTCCTGAATGTCTGTAGCTGTTGTCTGCTTTGAACTTTCCCTCGGAGTAACCACTAAAAAATCACTCCACTCATTACACCTCTCGGCTTTTAACACATCCTTTTCTGAGATCAGTTACGGATGTATCTAGGAATGGTCTTTCAGAATTCTCACCTTTTAGTACATAATTGTCGTGCGGTTTCTCTTTCGAAGAAGTAAGCATAAAAGAAAAATTGATAATAGAGATCGCAATTCAAACAATGATGCTCAGTACTAAAATAGTTGTCCAGACCCGTTAATAAGATGGGATCATTCTACAATCAGTCACCGCAAAGCCATTAAAATCTCGAATTGATTCTTGAACTCATAATCACTGCTGATTTGTGTTCTTACGGTACCGGTTTTATTTTTAGTGCTTAGCATAATGTGGAACCCTGTGACATCCTCGTTGCATAATTTTACAATGAATTTCCTAATTGGTTTTTACAATTCTGACTTGCACGTTTCGTAACGAAAACTAACGATTAGCAGCAATTCAGGAAAAGTTTGTGCATAATTCCGGCATTACGAGATGAACAGTATGCTTCATGTCATTTAGAAAAATGTTTTGCGAATAAACTTTATTTTAAAATTATCTTTACTATATATAATGTGTTTTCAAATTTAGTAGGAAGCCATATTAAATTTATATAAGGTGAATGCTTTTTCAATTGACATCCATATTGTCTTAATATTTTAACATGATATTTAACATTTTCGGATAAAAATCTACTTTTTCCGAACCATTAATCTGCAACGAAGACGCCGGCAATCTTTGTTTCGACTATCAGACCTATACGAAGATAGATGTATTTACATATGTGGGATCTCACCTTGGTTCCTCGGGATCCTCAGAAATTGGTGTGCGGAGAAAAGTAGAGCAAGCTCGGAAAGCCCACGAATGCTTCTTCCTGTCTGGTGTAACGGTGGAGTTCTAAAGTAAACAAGCGAAATATATACCACGCCATCGTAGAACCCATCCTGACGTATGCAGCTGAAGCCTGGAACATGTCATCCCAATTATATTCAAAGGTAAAAACTGTGGAAATTGACTTCTGGAGGAGATGCCTGAGTGTGACAAGGACGGATGGAATTAGGAACGAGGTCGTTAGGGACAGGATGGAGACTCCTATATTTAGAGAGAATTAGATGGGGAAGACTGGTGTGGTACGGCAATGTAAGACGAATGTCTACAGAGCGATGGCCTAGCCGAATTCTAGATTGGCAACCGCTTGGAAGACGGAGGCTTGGACGACCCAGAAAGGATGGATACTTGAAGTGGAAGAGGAGATGGCTGGCCGGTGTCTTCATTATGGAGATCGGATTGACCCCGACCTCTGGAGCTCCACCCTGACGTGAAAGACAACCCTCGTTGGAACGCCTATATAATAATAATAATAATAATTCATAACTAAAATTAATGTACTTAAAAATAAGTCCATTTGAACCATATTTTACAGTATATTCATTTTAACTCCACATATAATAAATATTATCTTGTGATTTTTAAATACAAAATATACATCATCTTTCAACTCAATTGAATTACTGTGATAATACATTAAAACGCATATTTTCATATTCCAATCACATTTTTCCTATTATAGTGGACAAACCATATAATTGAACTTTAGTGCTTCGTTGATAGCTACCATCATTTTTATATTATGATTATTTGAATCGGTGAGTGCAGAAACCACTTCATTCAAAAAAATCGTTTTAGATGAAAAGAAGCTTACATACATGACTTCTTTTTCGACCGTTGAACGCAGAAATAACATGAGTCAGTGACTGACGTGGTTTTTGCACCCACCGCTGGATCGCATGACCAGCAGTGATGTCCATATTTATATTTTTTAAAAAATACAAATACTATTTAAATTTATGGTAATTGTAGTTATATTTATAAAAAAAAAAATATGAATACAGATGATATGTATTCCCGGTTGTAAATACATACGGCCACGGTATTCACGATTTTAAAAGTGAATACGGCTGTATTTACATCAGCAAAAGTGAATACGGCAGTATTGATGTTTTTCAAAATGAATACGCTTAAATTTACAGAATTGAATAGAAATATTTTCATACAACCTTCTTAATGAATAATCTTATTTATTAAAAAAATGTTTGTAATATATTTATAATTTCGTTTTTGTAAATAATATTATAGTCTTTGTTTTACAATACTTTATGTTACAATGTACTATGTTGTGGTCATTATCACTCGTAATGTTCGTTAGTAATATAAAATCCCGAGCCTTTGTATTTTATTTTAATTTTTTTTTTTTTTGGTCTATAAAATATGTATTTGCGCCTGTCAACAATAAGTTGACAATCAGCAAATGTGATAGCGTTAATGATATAATGACATGACAGGCATGTGGAAGGAAAGTACTCAGCAGTACCTCTTCCCTAACTTGTTCCAATTACTTAATTTTCTAAGGAAGGAGATCCCTCATCCAACGCCTTTTTTGTCTCCTGCTCATGTTCTGAGGTATGTCAGTTATTATGTCCATTTAAATTTCTTTAAAATCGTTGATATAGGGTCGTTATATGTTGGTCAACTGTTGGAAAGTAGAGGTCAGTATGTAGAGTTTGGTTAGTCACGTACCAAGATGCTTTTGTTATGAATCGCAATAAATTTGATTGGAACGTTTGAAGTTTTTGTAGGTGGGTCTTTTTAGCGATGCCGTATATTTGTGATGAGTATGTCCATATGGGCTTAAGTAAGTATGTATATGTATTCAGTTTCTGTTTTAGTTTTAGTTTTGAAGATTTGGCAAAAAGAGAGTAAAGTAGTTTGAGTCGTTTGTTAAGTGTCATGCGTTTCATTTTAACATGTGGGCCCCATGTCATCCTTCTGTCGAAGGTGAGTCCAAGGTAAAGTACCGTGTCCGTTTGAGGAATTTGATTGTTGTCAATATAAACTGGAGGACAGGTGTTTTTTCGAAGACTAAATGTTATATGTTTGGATTTGTCATGATTAAGTCGAATTTTCCATAGTGTGAACCAATCTTGTACTTTAAGCAAATGATGTTGTAGAGTTAGTGAGGCCTGTGTAAGGTCTTGATGTTTAGTGAGGATTGTTGTATCGTCTGCATTTGTAGCTGTCAAGATCTCATCGTCAATAGGTATATCGTAAGTGTATATAACGTAAAGTAGAGGGGCTAGTATTGAACCTTGGGGAACTCCGGCCAAGATTGGACGGACTGAAGACACTTCCGAGCCCTGCCGAACTGAAAAAAATCTGTCGAAGAGGAAAGATTGAAGGATAAGATAGTAGGTGTATGGAAGTATAGTCTTAAGTTTAAAGAGAAGACCCTGGTGCCAGACTCTATCAAACGCCTGAGCAACATCCAAAAATACTCCAGTTGCATATAGTTTTTGTTCTAAAGCTCCAGCAATGTAGTCTGTAACTCTGTGCAATTGATGTGTCGTCGAATGGAATGTGCGAAAGCCGAATTGGTGGTAATCAAATTAAATTGTAAAATGATTTAAAATTAATATAAATTGTTGTAAAATAAATTGTTGATTAAAAAATAAAAACTTTTGATGAATGATTACCTTTTTCCAAGTTGTTAGCTGTCTGTTGACAGTTGAGTACGGAATCAGCATAAGTCCGAAACAAATTTTTAATTTTACTGAGCATAATTTATGTCGAAATTAGGTAATTTTAGCATTACAGCAATTTAAATGTAGGTTATGATATTTTTAATTAAATTTGCCACTGCGTTGTAACGCATCAAGCAAATGGAGTTTATTCTATCTTCTTGTATTCTTGATATTTTCTTAACTTGCAAGCAGAAGATCTATATCACTGTCTTTTTAGTCGTTGCTGAGTCTCACCAGGTAACAGGGAGGAAGATAGAGATAGAATGAGTGGATTTGGATGATAGAGAGTAGAAGAATGAAATTTTGTGTACTTATAAATAACAATTTTAAATTACATTTTTTTTTCTCGCTTGGCATCTGCTCAAAAAATTTCAAACCCCCAATAACTCAATAGCGGATTGTCTTATCATGTAATTTTTCTTTTTTTTTTTTGCTTAAATTATAATTCATTCTTTCCAACAAAAAAAAGAAGGCCTATTTATGATGATAAATACGTTTTGAATGCGTTTAAATGGGACTTCAGTTTGAGAAAAGTTTTTTTATTCTATATGTAGATTTATGTTTTATCAGCATTCAAAGTTGCTCAATGATTGTTCTCTGATTTACAAAAACCCTTTTTTTTAAACTTTGTCTCTTTACCCACACCTCTCTGAAACTGACAACCAGCGAGTCGGCTGTCGTAAAGGAGACTAGTAATATAATTTAATAGTAGTAACATTGATTGGTATCCATTACTATCTTGATTCTATTATTAATTTTTGAGCGAGAAAATCTCTCATCCAGCTTCATTTTATAATTTTTTATAACTATAAATATGTAGTTCAGTTATAGTAAAGCATGTTACTTATAAAACACATAGGCCGTAGTGTTTCTTACTAATAGCTAACATATTCAAACAAATCAAATGGTTCAGAATTCTATCAAACATTACGAAACGATTTGCCCTATGAGTCAGGTGGGAAGAGAGGAAGTGAAATGCCAACAGTTCATTAGTCGCTACTGATAATTTTCGATGGAGCCATTCAGAAAGTAATTGATGTTAATTGGAGCAGCCAGCTGTTCGTAGCTTTGTATTTTCTTCAGCTTTCTCCCTGCCTTTCTTGAGGAAGTCCGACTAGAATTCATGAAAGAAAACAATTATAAGATAAAATAAGGTTTGGACGACTTGGAAAAAAAAATACTCATTTATAATCCCTGATCCCCATTGGCTGAAAAAGAAATAAACTCAGACAATGATTGCAAACTGACACAAAAGGCAGTCTCCCCCCTCCCTCACTTAAATCAAATCAAATAAGTGTCCCAAAACTTTATAATTCTATTATTAAAACAAAACTATAATAAATATCAAATATGAAAAATAAAAATATAAATTCAAAAGTATTTGTTAGATTTCTTTCTATGACACGTGACTGATTTAATGATATAACTGAGAAATGATTGAAGATAAGTTTTTTTAAACCATAAACATCTCCAAACAGTTTCAACCTTCAACTATAGTTATTTAAAGACGTAAAATGTTTTTAAAATATTAACTAAATTATTACAATAAAAATACATGTAGATTTTATCTTATTAATTGAAAATAAGAGCAATACGCCCAACGACAATTGGAAGTATGTCTTAGATATTTTTTTGAGTCCGCTCCAATATGCAAACCCCAATATACTCAAATGTTTGTACATGAGCTTTGTCTATAATCACTAACTAAGAATAACTAAACGGTAAACTGTGCTAACTTAATTATAATAGTAATGATTTACTAAATTGATTGAAATTTATGGTTACTGCTATGGAACTATGGATTGTAACCTGATTTTATTAACCCTATAGTCCTCTACAAAAAACGATCTCACTAACACTAGAAACATTTTTCAAATCGGAATATTTCCTGAGTTCATTGCGTTTAAATCGACGAACTCCATATAGTTTTTTTTAATTATATTTTTTAGAGTATAACATTATTATCAGCATCGTAATTTAAAATAATTTGTTATTAGTACACTATTCGTAAATTACTATTATTATCAAGATTATATCGTATGATCTCAATCGTCACATATACGATTAATTACGCTGGCAGGTGTGGGTGGCGGAATCATGTTTAAAAAAAAATACCCTCTTTATTATAATTCAATTAATTTATGTGTTAATCCTCCGAAAAGCAATAAAAATATTACAGAAGATTCAATAAAGTTGTGCCGCCAAAGCTGGAATTCATCTTGCCTTTGACCTATAACGCGAAGTTTTCTTCTAGCGGAAAATTGCATTTATTGCCCCCGGACGCAACAAGTACTTGGAAGTTACTTCGACAATGGAGACCTTGCGGGACAGTTGGCAGGGCAGCGATATTCCGGATTGACTTAGCCATGATGTCATGGAGGCATTGACCTTTTCCGATAGTTGTCAACAGCCGTGCAGCAATTACGAGCGAGATAGGTCTGCGGTGATTCAGGAAGCATTGAGGCATCTGCAGATTGCGTTACTGCGTTCTATAAACGGCCAAACTGCGTCCATTAATTGAAACGTCTTCCATGATTATCTCGTTTGAAAAAAACCAAAGCTGATCGCTATAAAAAATATATTATTTCTAGCTCTTATACCTTATTTGAACAATCGGTCAATTGCCAAGCGTAGCTACCTTATGTTATTGCTAACTGGGAGATATCCTTGGTAATTGAATTTATTACTGCTTACGAGAAGAGGTCAAAGGATCACCGGTTCCTTACGAATTTATTAATTTTTCTTTTTGTTTTTTGTACAAAAAAGAAAGAAATTGGTACATTCGTTCAGGCGTTATAGTCTACGCAGTTTTTTCGGCCATTATTTTCGAAGTGAAAGGCGGATCATCCTAGGATGACCTCTGATTTGAAATCCAAATTTGAAAAAAATCGGTGCAGTAGTTTCGGAGAAAATGCGCTGACGACGGATGGTGGACATGGGAAAAGTATTATTGTGCTTCTCAGTGTTTTGTATTTTTCAAGTTTGTTCTATTAGTTTTGTTGTATCGTTTCCTACTGTTTGTGTTATTTTAGTGTTTTATAGTTTTTTGAACATGATTTAGTTTTAGTTTATGTTTTGCTATGTATTGTAAAGACCGCCGGTGGAATAATTATTTTAAATGTAGAAATAAACATTATGTAGAAGTAAGTGTTCACATCTGGCGGTACCTGACTGAGGGTAACCCATTAGGACAACCTTTTGTAAGTGGTAATAAAAACCCTTAAGGACCACCGACAAAGACCGACAACTAAGTGTTTAAACAGGATCCCGAAAGACCTTTTCACACCTTCCACCAGAAATATCTAAGTCTGTACCTGCTGCTTTACCTTGGCCTGGAGGGGAGGGCGTGGTCATCCCTTAGGCTGAGAATATTCAGCCAATCAGGAAAAAGACTGCCAAAAGAGAGGGGGATGAAAAAAGGTGGGAGATAGAGAATTTGGACTGAGGACTTCTTTTTGGAACTCAGAGGAGGGAGGACTTGTTCTGGGGACTCGGAGAGGAGAAGCAAGGGAGTCGAGGGAGGAGGACGAAGACAGCCGGAGAGAGGAGATGGACGGACTAGACGCTGAAGGAGAGCAGAGACAGAGAATCCAGATGTGACGGCTAGAAACACCTAGAAACACTATGAAGGACCAGCTAAGTGGTAACAAGCATTTAGTTATACTAATGTATATTTGTGTTGGCAACCATCAATCATTAATTAATATAATCAAGATAACACATGTAACTTTAATTGAATATCAAGCATTCTCCTCTAGTATGATTCGCAACTAATATTATGTATATAGGTTTAGTTATTATTTTGTATATAGATGTTTTTGGTTTTATTTAAGCTTTTAAATATAATAGTTCGTAAACCAACGTAGTACTTTTACATTCTACCTTGCATGCCACCAATTAGTAATAGAAACAAATAGTAAATTTATAAACATGATACCTTTAGAAAGGAAATCCAATAAAGAGTATATGGTTCAATCTAGGATACTACAGTAGGGGGTCTGTGGTATCTAACATTTTAAATACCTAATTAATATATTTTTCTGTCGATCGGTTCCCTTCTGGAACCGATATGAATACAAACATAAGTATTAAATACGAATAAATGCGATTCCTGGAACCCCTTACTCGCCGTAGAAACGCGAGGCCAGGAACATAGCAGTTTATTTAGTTAATTTTATAAACTTTTTGAGTGAACAGTGGAGGTTAAGGTTAACTTTGTGGTTTTCACGAAGGTTTAATCTAACCAAAAGTATGTTTAGAGACTATTACGTTGGTGAAGCACTAAGGTAAGTTCATATTAAAGTCTTACTTTTGAAGATAGGAAATTTATAAGTTTCCCGAACGTAGGTTAGATTTTGAGTGTTGAATATTTCCTTCTACTGTTGTTCACCCATTATTTCAACGTATAAAGTTGTTAATTTTGGATTGCGTAAGATGGCTGATGAAATTGCATCAGCAATGGAGCAGGGAATAGTGGAAGAACAGGCTATAAAGTGCCCAAGGCCTTCAGCAAAGAGACAAAGGAAAGGATCTCCTGACGCCCGAGAAGAAACAGATAACGAACGTGTAGACGATAGTCTTCTGCAAGATGCACGTAGAATCAAAGAAAACATCAGGGTCTACATGAACGCAACAGACAGGAACGTGAGTGCGAAGGTACAAAAGCACGTTAATGGGAAAATTCAGCAGTTAATAGATATAATGGAGACAATATATGATAAGAACTATGAAAAAACGTTTTTAGTACAACGTGTGGTAAAGGACACATTAGCTTCCTCTGAAATGTATGATATCATAGTAAATGCATTAGTGGAAAAAGCAGTACCTATGGTTATCGAGGGAATCAAGACGGAAAGTAAAACCATACAAAGACCACTGTCAGAACCTCAGACATCTCGGGAGTTTCCATGCGTTAAAGAACAACCGCTATTAGCCGATGCCCTTATTGAGACCACGGAGAATGAAAGTTTCCAGGAAGTAAAGAAAAAGCAAAGAAGGAAAAAGGCTCTTCCACAAGTGGCCAAAGATATCGAGGCCTCTAAACCTATAGCAGAGGAAAGTTTGACCAAGAAAAGGTCTACACATCAGACTACGATGGCCGATATTTTTAAAGGGCTTCCATTAAAACCGATGGATACTACAAGACCAACTTATGTTACCATCACTTCTCAAGGTAAAAATGCAGCTGACATCATCAACAACCTGCCTTCTCCAACTGAACTAGGAGTCAAGGCGAGAGTTGTACGGGCGACCAAAGCTGGCTCAGTTTTAGTTTGTGTAGATGAGGGTGCCCATGCGAAAAAAATAATTGAATGGCAAAAATTAAAAGAAGTTGGGATGGAGGCAAAACTAGCCTTAAAAAGAAAACCAAAAGTGGAGGTAAAAGGAGTTCCCCTTTTATGGACTGCGGAAAATCTAGAAAGGGTGCTATGGGAAAGGTTGGCTGCAAAATCGGCCGCTATTTCTGAGAACCAATTAGGTAATATAAAGCCATTGTTCTCATCAATGGCTAGAAATAAAATTACCAATAATTGGGTGTTAGAAGTACATCCAATTGTAAGATATAATCTACTCAAGGAGGAGATAATTACAGAAGGTTGGTGGTCACTGACAATCTTAGATTACCCCGATGCTCCTCCCTGTCTAAGGTGTCAGGGATATGGACATACAAAAGCTACTTGTGAGGCAAATGGCATAGTATGCAAGTGGTGTGCGGCGAGTGGGCATATTGCTAAAAACTGTCCCGCAAAAGGAAATAAGACCGCACCTACATGCGTTAACTGCGTGAGGGAAGGTGTTCAAAAAAGTAAGGCTAAACACCAGGCAGGAAGTAGAGAATGCCCAGTGCACATCACGAGATCTCAAGAATTAGTGAGGAGAACTCACTATGATTAGACTCAACATCCTGCAGTTGAATATGGGCCGCCGGCATATTGTGGCTGACGAGCTTCGCGCCATGGCACAACGCTACGATATCATGGCGGTCCAGGAACCTGCCGTGGGAACAGAATTACGGGGTTAGGCCTCACGTCAAGAGTTATAGCCCTGAGCACTGGAGAGAGGAGGCCCAGGGCTGCAATAGTGATTAATAATCCTAACCTTGACGTGATGGATCTGAGACAACACACCATGGCGGATTATGCATCTTGCTATGTTAAGTGGGGCAAGATTTCTTTCACATTGGTATCGGCATACCTACCTGTGAATAGTGATGTAGAAGAAAGCATATCCGCTATGGAGGCGATCATTAGAGAGATGAGGAATGTGATCATGTGCTCAGATACCAACTCCTGGAACACGGTCTGGGGGTCCAATATTACTGACAGGCGAGGCGCTAAAATTGGAAATTTCATAGGCAAAAATCACCTTGTCGTGATGAACGAACCCTCTGCCACCCCTACCTTCTCTGGAGGCATGGGACAGAGTTGGATTGACGTCACGATCGCCACGCCTGCGCTTACGAGGTATATTGCTGATTGGACTCTCAGATCTGATACGAGTTCCGATCACGTTGCGATAGCAATTGGCCTGGTAAATGAGCCAGGATGTTCCCACGGTACTGATAAGGGTTTCGTCACTAAAATAAATGACTGGAGTGTCTTCAGGTCCTACCTGGAAGGAGTGATTGCAGACGAGGAGTGGGAAGCGGCAGAGATGGATGTAGTCGACAATCTCGACTACAAGGTGTCCAGGATTACCAACAACATTCGTGATGCTGCCGAACACTCCCTCAAGCACCGGAAGGCGAGGGTTCGACCTGTCCCATGGTGGACGCCAGCCTTAAATGTTCTAAAACGAGACCTCTACAAGGCCCGGCGGTCATATCAGAGGTGCAGATGCGACGAGAGGCGCACTGTACTTCGCAATGAGTACAAGTCCAAAGCCAGGATATACCGAAACGAGGTTCGCTCACAAAAGCGGAAGTCTTGGGACGATTTCATCATTGAAGAGTCTTTGAAGAATCCCTGGGGTATTCCGTATAGGGTAGCATTGGGTAAGTTGTCCCCGATGCAGACTATTGCAGCCTTGCGGTATCATGATACTGAGGCAACCACCCTTGAAGAAACTGCCAATGTTTTCATTGAAGCAATATATCCCAGAGATGACCCAACCCAGGACAGCGAAAATGATGATTTTGTGAGAAGCACCACGGTATATCCACCTAGTTCAGATTTGTGCCCACCATGGGACATTCACGATCTTCGTATTGCCGTGGATAAGCAGAAGACTAATCGTGCTCCAGGACTTGATGCAATAGATGCAGCGATCTTGAGGAACAGTATCACGTATATTGAAGACCGGCTGTTGAGTATTTTCAATGAATGTCTGGATATGGGATACTTTCCAAGAAGATGGAAGATCGCTGATTTGAGACTACTCTACAAGGGAGGAGATAGGGACAAACAACTCCCTAATTCATATAGACCTATATGTCTCCTCCCTGTGATTAGCAAGGTCCTGGAGAACCTCGTGATGACTAGTTTACGGCCTGTTTTCGCTAGAGCAAGTCATCCACGGCAATATGGATCAACCAGAGGCAGAGGAACCGCTGATGCCCTGCTGAGAGTGCGCAGAGATGTTGAGGAGAGGGCGGAGCGGTATGTCATGTTGCTTCTTTTCGACATATCCTCCGCCTTCGACAGCGTATGGTGGCCTAGCGTGCTCCAGCAGCTGCAGAGGTATGATGCTCCTAGTAACTTATACACACTAGTAAGAAGTTATCTCCAGGACAGAAGTGTCAAGATTAGAGGCAATTACTACGAGGTAGAAGCTTCCATAGAGAGAGGTTGCCCTCAGGGATCGGTGCTTGGTCCTGCTCTATGGAAGCTCGTCTTTGATGAGTTACTGGGAGTGTTAGAGGAGGAGCGGTTTTCTGCCACTGCTTACGTTGACGACCTAGCTGCTGTGGTGGCCTCCAACAGCAGAGCTGGAGTCAAGAGAGAAGCAGAGCGATGAGCCAGCCTAGTCTCTAGATGGTGTGAGGGGAAGAAGATGAGGATGGCTGCTGCTAAGACTCAAGCCATCCTCCTTAAGGGAAAGACTGATAGGGCACACCCTATAACGATGTACATAGAAGGTCAGAGGATACGTCCAAGTGAGGTGATAACCTACCTAGGGGTTAGGTTAGGTGTAGGCCTCAATATGACGCCTCATTTGGAATATCTGGCAGGTAGGGTGGCCCTAGCAATGAACGGTCTAAGTCGTGTGGGGTGCGCATTTTGGGGCCTTAGGTATCCAGCCACTTTCACTATTTATAAGGGTGTTGTGGAGGGTATCCTTAGGTATGCGTCTCCCTTCTGGTTCCGAAACCTCACACTCAGACAAAGAAATAGGCTAGCATCGACTCAGAGAACTGCTCTGCTTCGGGTCACCAGAGCATATAGGTCTACGTCGCATGAAACAGTGCAGGTCTTAGCGGGGGTGGTGCCTCTCGACCTCCTCCTGCGAGAAGAAGTGACCAGGTACGACTACAAGAGGGAGGGCTCAACTAGTCTGTCGGAGAACCTACGGATGAGGATTATTGAAAACCCAAATAAATGGAAAAAGATTATCCGGGAGGAAACAATTGAAGATTGGAGCAGACGGTGGGTGACGACTTCGAAAGGCAGTACCTTAAGAAAATACTTTCCCACCGTTGAATCTCGGTTACAGGCGAAATGGGTCCTCCCGGACTATTGGGTTTCTCAATTTCTCACGGAGCATGGGGGTTTCAGAGCTAAACTTCATGGCTTCGGACAGGATATAGATCCCCACTGAACCGCTTGTGGTGTTCCGGAGACTGTTGAGCATGTGGTCACGGTCTGCACTGCTTTCGACGAATTAAGAGCGAGGTTAATGAGAACCACGGGGATTTACGTCCTCACTGAGGAGGAGTTTCCTCAGTTGGTGAGTGAAGAAAACTTTCCGCGGTTCAAAGACTTTATAAATGGCTGGAAGACGGCGGTAGGCCCAGCTCACTTTAACCTTGGTGCACACAGAAGGAGAAGAGGACCAGTCCCAGGAAGACCTCCGGATTCGGGAAACCAGGCCTGAAGGAGCCAGGAAAAAGTAGAAGAGCTAGCTGTGTGCACAGCTTAGAATTTTGTAAACTGATATTATGGCAGTAGTGTGTTATTATGCATTAATGCTTAACATCACACTACTGCATACACCCGTGTTGCCCTGGTGGCATGGGAGGGTGGAAAACAAATAAAAAAAGGATGGTGGACATGGGAATTAAAAAAAAAAAAAAAATCATTTTTCGAATTCTACGTATCCTGAAACGCAAAACCTCAAATTTTGAGAGGAGGTTAAGTTTTGGACTATTTTGTTCTATTACAATGGTTCATTATTGAAAATAATTTACCAAGATATAGCCTATGAAATTGAATAAGTTATAATGTACCTTAATTTTCATAAACCAAAACAAGTTTTCAGTAAAGTAGACCAAGTATTTTTTTTGTTTTAAAAAGCAACGTAGATTCTGTTTTAGTCTTATTTAAAACAATTTAATACAAATTGTAACACTTTATTTCTAAGAAGATTTTGTTCCGAGTTTAAATTGAATCATACCTAACTCCCTCAAAATTCAACTTTAATGCTATTGTTGAAAAGTTGCACTATTTCTCTTCCAAGACATACTAATAACATTTAAACTGTATGTTTTTGTAAGCTAGAAATGGATAATAGAATCATTTGTTGTTGTTTATATGGCTTTAAACCCCTTATAATATTTGCGAGGATAGGTAAAGCCATCTAGAAACTATCACAATTATTATGGTTGTCAGCAAAGTTTTGACCAAGGCAAAAAATGTGAACAAAAATTTGTATTATTCAATTAATAAACAAATTCGTATTTAAACGTTTTTTTTTTTTTTACGAATGGCGAATATCAACTTTATTTCTCCCTAAAAATATATTTAATTTAAATACCAGATCATTTTTAAAAATATATCATATTTGGCTGTAACAATTTTATTACATGGGTGCAATATTATAACAAATTGTATCAACCAGTACAGAAATGGATGCTAGAGAGGTTGAATATCCCTCTAGGGAGAAAAAAAATTATATATTTTTTACTTCCTGAAACAACACCTTAAATACAAATTTTTATCTCAATCAAAAATTTTAAAATTGTAATGTTTACAAATGGTAGCATAAGCGCGTTTATTGCAGACTATCAACACTTTAATTATCTGGATATTGCTTTATTTACCTACCAAGAACATTTATCTGCATGGTCTCTGGCAGTCCCATAAATCGCCCATTTAGAATCCTAAAATGCCTTCGATAGCGACTACTCTTGAAATTTATAGTAATTGGATCCTCGGGCAAATGGCTTTATTTATTGGCGTCCCTTGCCAAGGACGTCATCGATAATCATATACACACCTAAGTAATTCATGTTAGAGTCTAATCTCGGTCCCTATTAATACTAAATGTTTATTTGATAGGATTTCGTAATTAACTAGGTCCATGTTTGCCTAGCGAGCTTACAAGCCAATCAATCATGGGTACTGATGTATTGATTATTCATTTTCAAATAGTAGTCACTTGGGAAAACGATTTCTTTTACTAATAAAAAATTAATGAAATAATTAAAATGTAAAATAAACTAATAATCAACAGTTTTGTTAATTTTTTTTATGAATTATAAGTTTATTACCCATTTTTATTTTTCCATTGAATTCTCAGAATTTAAAAGAAATTAATAATTCATTAATTTTGTTTTCTGTCAAACATGATATCACTTTTTCTAGTAATTTTCCGATTCACAGCTGCTAATTTAATATATTTATACATTTAGAACTCTCTTAGAATAATAAAAGTCTTCCTTAGTACAAGACATTGCTCCGAAGAATTCCAAGCATGTTGCTGGTAGTGTAAATATAAGTCAACGGAAATCATAAATTATTTTTTTCGAGGTAGAAAGGGAAGGTTGGTGCGGTTTGATTGATAAATAGTAATCAAATATTATTTTAATTTCAATAAATTTTACTGTCCACGGAAGCTTCAAAGACTTGACAAAGTCAGAACCGAAGATGTCCATGTAAATATGTATTGTGTTATTTTAATTTAAAATATTACTCAAAAATTTACTCTCAAGTGCTTAGTTTTTTCTCTCATCATTCAAATTTGTCTTGTCTATATTTCAACATTAAATTTAAAATTATTATTTTTTCAAATGGCTGTTATAATAATTTTGATAAATACTATGTGAACGCCGTTTGATAAAAGTCCTTTCGTCACGAATATACCCACAGCTGTATTAATTTTTACATTCCTACCTATACTAGGTAAGGAAAGTATTGCAATCTGGTCAAATTTTCCGATATGCCATTTTCGACGGATCTATACGTTTCAGAACCCCCCGAGTCCAAAAAACTCATTTTTAGCCATTGTTCTGTCTGTCTGTGCTAAAATTTTCTCAGGAACTACTAAACCGATTTTGTTGATTTTTTTTTTTATTTTATAAGGTTTTGACTACTGATGCCTGGGACAGAAATTCGGTGCTCCATAAGCAATAGCTCGCGCGCAATAAATGAAAAACATCTTATTCTAAGGACTGTAACACGAAAACGGCTCTAACGCTTTTCATGAAACATTCCTATAATGTACCAATAATTGTCCTTTCAATTATAGACTAAATTCCCGAAAAAAATCAGGAAAAAAGTTATAAAGAAATGAAAAACGTTATGGGGCCTAACTCTCTAAGCATATATTATATGATGAAATTGATAATACAACTTTTGAAAGGTAATTAAATTACAAACAAAACAACAACAAAAATCATCGGAATCGAACCAGTATTAGCGATGATACAGTTTATTCTATTTTTTACACATGTTTTAACTTACTACTTTCCTACCTATACTATGTAAGGAAAATATTACAATCAGATCAAATTTTTGATATGCGGTTTTCGACGGATCTATACGTTTCAGATCCCCCTGAGTCCGAAAAACACGCCGTTTAGCCTGTTTCTTGAAAGGTAATGAAATTCCGTACAAAACTATATAAAATCGTTCATTTTGGACAACTATTGACGAGTTTCCAATGTAGCATTACGGGTTTATATCCTGGTGTTAGAAAGGTGTGAATGAAAGAAAATAGATCACTAAGTAAAAGTAAGAAAATCTGCACGCACCACATAAACTTCACTATTTCCTCTACTTTTAACAGAAATTATTGTTTGACAATAGTAAGCTATGGCAAAAAGTTTTTGATCAGCAATATTGGAGAGTATTGAAATTTTTACACTGATCTACCTTAAGCCGCTTTACATTGCTTTAGTTTATCGAATAGATCGTACTCAAATATTTTCTTTGATCAATTTTCAGAAAAAAAAAATCTAGTTCAACTTTTTTTTTTTTGTTTCTTTATGAACACATATAAAGATAAAAAAATCTTTTTTGAAATAGATAGGAAAGTCGTGTGAGTGGACACACAAGATGTTCTTTAAACAAAACAAAACATAACATTTTATAACACTATTATTGTTCTTACCATAAATTTTCTTCTCTAAAATTCATAAATGAATGAATGATCAATCAGTGATTATACATGGTTTTATGAATTTTAGTTATTATTTAATCCTACTATCGATACATCTATAAGGATTTGTGGTATTTTTTTCTCTTTTACACCGTGAAGTATTTATCCACAAAAGTTATTCCACCTTAACATCACAAAGTCAGAACATGTATCATTATATTGTAAAATATGTTAAGCCAAACGGGCCTATCTCGCATATACTGCTATTGAATCCGTTCGAAGTTAGAATTCTTTAGGCCTTCGCATCGATGATAAATGACTTCTCTTGTCGGTTTCCTTACGTTACGATCTCGAACGGCCATTACTCAGCTGGAAAATCGTCGAAGAAAAATGGAAGGGAATTCCTCCTGTGAGTCTAAGTCGTCGAAAGTATAATTTTTGCTGTTTAACAGATACGGATATCTGCGATTGCCTGTCTGACCAAAAGATATCGGAGAAGGTGGCATTTATCGCAAATTCTCGACGGTTTCGGCGAGCATTTGTCACGAATATTTGCGTGACTCTAATAAGTGTGAATTCCACCTGGCTCATCCAACACATTTCTTCAACGTTGCGACTACTATGTCGTATATGAGTCAAAAAGGAACCAAGTCTATGAATAGCTATCCACAAATTAATATGTATTAGTGGATTATGTGTCATTGTTACTATGATTTTAGATAAAAACTGCTCAACACTTTGGTCATTCAGAATATTTTTACTCAACATTTACTTCAGAATCCTTCATACTAAATACCAATATATGAAATACAGCAATCAATGAAAAAATGCTATTGTACATACCACAGCTTTTATAAATAAAAAAAATGTGAGTTTTTCAAATTATTTAAAATATTATATATCTAAAACTATGATTTTCCTCTCACGAAGACGGTCGAAAGCGTTGAAATGTCGGACTTTTCATTTAGATCATTAGAGAGATCATATAAATGGATAGATCATTTATTATAGTAAATTATTTGAAAGATTTCTGAGTTTATGAAAAAATGAAAAAAAAAAAAAAATATATATATATATATACATATATATATGTATATATATATGTACTATACATATATATATATATATATATATATATATATATATATATATATATATATATATATATATATATATATATATAGATAGATAGATAGATAGAAGATAGATAGAAGAATCAACTTTATTCTGGGACTACGTCCCTTGAGAATAACAATATTGTACATAAAATTAAACATTACATCTGGCCAAAATGTATATTACAATAAACAAAAACAAACAAACAAACAAAAAAAACAACTAAAAAATAAGGGATAAAAGAAGTGTTTACATAACTGTACAGATATCGGAAGCCATAATATGAGAAATAATGTCCTAATACTGCAAAATAGTTGCTATACACAATACGCTATGAAATTATAAATGAGCGACAAATAATAATAAAGATGTTATAGTAATAGTAGTATGTTCGTAGAACCTAATAGTATAATCGAAATACAATAATAGTGTAATCGTACATACACAATATATACACCCAATAATACAATAATAGTGAGAATACAATAATAGTACAATAGTATATATACAATATAAATATATTAATATATATATACATATACATACATACACATATACATACATACAATGCAACAATAGTATAATAATACAATATAGGCTACCCAGCGTCTGATTGAATTGTAAGGAGGAATTGGAAAAGGAGGGTTTTAAATGTGGATAAGGATGGTGCATGGCGGATTTTAAGTGGGATGGAATTCCAAAATGTGGTGGATCGGACAATAAAGGAGTGTTGAAATGAGGCCGATTTGTGGAAAGGGGTATAAAGGTCGGAAGGACGAGATCTTGTGGAGAGGGAGTGGATAGATGACTTGAATTGAAGGAGATTGAATGCGTAGGACGGACGATGATTATAGATTATTTGGTAAAGGAATGTACCTAGGAAGTACTGTCTTCTGAAGGAGGGGAAGAGCCACCCTGACTCGGCGTAGTAGTGGGAAACATGAGAACGTCTCGGGGTCCCATTGACAAATCGTACTAAGCCATTCATTATTCTTTTCAGTCTGACTCCAAGTTCCGATGAGAGGCCACCGTACACTACACAGCCGTAGTCAATGTGGGGGAAGATGAGGGCGGATACTAGGAGTCTACGTGTGGATATGGGTAGGAGATGGCGGAAGCGATGGAAGAGTTTCAGGATGGAAATTGAACGTCGGGATATGAGGGAAATATGGTGATTCCAGGAGAGGGTTTGATCTATGATAACACCTAAGTTTTTAACTGAAGTGTTGAAGGTGATGGGTTGGTCATTCAGGTACAGGAGAGGAATGTTGGTATTTGATCTGAGAAGGGGTTTGGAACCGAGGACAATGGCTTGGGTTTTAGCAACGTTTAACCTTAATCCATTTTCACTTGCCCAGGCACAAATCCGATTTAGGTCTTCTTGTATTTTGGCAAACGCATCATGCCATTCAGAGGGAGCGAAGGAGAGGTAAATTTGGGAATCATCGGCATAAAGGTGATGTGAACAGTGAAGGATTGATTTATGAAGGTCGTTAATATATGAACTAAAAAGGAGAGGAGATATGCTGGAGCCCTGTGCCACTCCTGAGGACAGAGTTAGATAGGATGATAAAGGTTGGTTCGGGATAGAGACTGCTTGGGTACGTTGAGAGAGGAATGATTGAAACCAAAGGATAGAGCTGTTGGAAAAGGATAACGATTTCAATTTGGCGAAAAGGATGGAATGGTTAATGGTATCAAAGGCTATGGAAAAGTCCAGGAGGATAAGGACCGTTAGTTTTTTATCATCTATGGCTGACTGAACATCACTAACGATTTTGATTAGGGCGGATTGTGTGGAGTAGCCTGGTCGAAAACCAGACTGGTAAGGGTCAAGTTGATTGGACTGTTCTAGGAAGTTGGAAATTTGGGATTGGACTATTCGTTCTAGAGGTTTTGCAAGGTTAGACAGAATTGAAATTGGACGGTAATCTTCAGGGGACGAAGGGTTAGGATTTTTAAGTAAAGGACGGACAATGGCTTTTTTCCATGAGGAAGGGAATATTGCGTTCTGAAGGGAGAAATTGTAGATGAAAAGTAGAGCGGGAAGGATTTCAGGTAGGCATAATTTGATTAATTTGACGGGAATACCATCTGGACCAATGGAATTGGAATGAGATTTCATGACGGCGGATATGAGGTCTGTAGGAGAAATATCTGAAAAATAAAAGTTGTCGTCGTTAAATGATATTCCAGGAGTAAAGAAGGAAAAGGTTGATGGAGGAATGCAGGAGGAAGCTGATATAAAATATGAATTTAAATCATCAGGTTTGACTGGAAAGGCTGCTGAGGAAGGTGATCTGGAAGAGACACAGAGGGAGAGTTTACGAAGGAGTTGCCATTTGGTTTTGGAATCAGGAGCTGCTGAAAGGGCTTCGTGGAAATAGGAGGATTTGGATCTTCGGATATTGGTTTGTGTCAGGTTACGGAGCACCCTAAACGCTTGGTAGTCGTCAGCGAGTCTAGTGCGTCTAAAGCGTCTGCGGGCTGCATCGCGTCTCTTCTGAAGATCTTTAATTTGCTGACACATCCAGGGAGCAGGGGGGCGACGAAAGGTAGAGGTTTTGATGGGAGCATGGGTATCAAGGATATTACGGAGGTTGGAAGTTAAAATATCAACCATAGCGTCAATACATGAACAGGAATATATTCCATTCCAATCAAGGGTTTCCAGGTAGGGTAAGATTTTTTCACGAGTGAGGACATCAATATTACGGAAAGTTATGGTTCTAGGTAGGATCGGAGGAGTATGGATATTATATGAAATTTGAATTAGGTCATGAGAGGATAAAAAGGAGACCGGTACTTGTGAGGAGGAAAGGAGGTTCTGAGCGGAGTCGATAATGTAATGGTCCAACCAGGTATCGGACCTGGGGGTGTGATGAGTGGGCGAAAAAGGAACAATGAAAAGATGAAGAGAGAAAAAAAGGTTTTCGAGGTATGATTTATCGCTGGAATCGGAAAGGAAATTAGTGTTTAGGTCTCCGGAGATGATTATTTTGGTATAAAGAGGAACAAAGTTGAAGAGGGATGATTCAAATGATGGATCAAAGGGAACAAGAGGAGGTCTATACACTACGACATAAAGGATAGGAGATGTATCAAAGGAAATTTCAGCGATTAGGAACTCTACATGTGGGTGATCGGATGGAGGAGAGCAGTGGAGTATTCGGGTCTTCATGCATTCGTGAACATACAACGCTACACCTCCGCCAGTCCGGCTCGTCCGGTCGTGGCGGATTAGTGTGTAGTTAGGAAGGGAAACAGATGAGGAAGGGATGTAAGGCTTGAGCCAGGTTTCGGAAATTGCAATGATATGGTAACAATTATGGGTAAAGTATTCAAGGAATTCATCATAGTGGGCTGGGAGGGATTGGGAGTTGACGTGACAGGTATTAAGGATGCTAGACATGATTAGGCTTGAGGAAAATAAAGTCAGAATTTGGTGAGCAGACGCTGGATCGGATATGATACATTAGATGAAATAATGTAAAAATAAAAATATAAGAAAAAAAACCATTAAAAAGAAAAAAAATTTTGAATGCAATAATCAATAGAAATAAATTAATCAAAAATTTCCGGTAGTAACATAACATACATTTCAGATTTTCAGTGTGAGTCCTGTGAACTAAGCCAAATTGTTTATCGATGTTGAGGAGTAAACAGGGATCGAAGAGTCAGCCGAAGACGTCTAGGTCTTGACTCTGGTCGATAAAGACAACCTGATGACCGTCATCCTTTCGACACCGCAGTCTGCCGCCGGAGAACCATATATATTTTATTTTCCCTGCTGATTTCTTCTGCCGAGCGAGCCAGTAGAGGTACCTGTTATATATATATATATATATATATATATACATATACATATACATATACATATATACATATACATATATACATACATATATACATATACATATACATATATATATATATACATATATATATATATATATATATATATATATATATATATATATATATATATATATGCATATATATATATGTATATATATATGTACTATATATATATATACATATATAAGTTAAGCGTCGTCGGACTTAAGAAATAAAAAAAAAGAAGGAAAAGGGAAAAGATGTAACATACACGACTTCTGAATAAACACTGCTTTATTCGTTCCATAAGCCTCCTTATATACACTTAGCCTGTTTATTTACATTATCAAATAGTATTAAGGCTGATACCGCCAGTCTCCGGTCTTTATCTCCCCCCCACCAGTTTACGAACAGGATTTTCGGAAACTTAAATATTCCTAGATCGGAGCCCACGGTGACCAGCCTTAACACTTTACAATTGGTTTTACAGTATATCCTTAAAAGAAAATAAAAGACTTCCACTCAACTGGAAAAATAATAAAAAAAAATAATTAAAAACACTGAAACTAAACACAACACTTTAGAACTCCTACCACTTGAGAACTCCTAACAACAACAAAAAAAACACAATTTCCTCTATACATGAAATAATACAAAAAAAAATTTTTCCACAATTTGTTTTGTTTTGACAGCCACAAAAAAAACATATTTCTCTGTTTTATCTACAGCGGTGAGGGTACTACGAATCCGTAGGTCTATGTCCCGACTCTATCATTGGGAGCTTTAATTGTTCGATATGAACGGTTCTCCTCTTTCTGGGCTCATTCACGCTCTCAATAGTTAACAGGTTATGCTCCCTAATAGCAACCACTCTGAATGGACCCTCGTACCGTAGCAATTGTTTCCCTCTGTTGGTTCCCAATTTCCGGTAAACTATTGTTCCTATTTTTAGTTCCCCCATTTGGTCGCGTACCTGTACATTCTGCCTTTCCACCCGCTTCTGCTTTTCCCGCTTAATTCTCGCCGTTATCTTTCCCCATGTTTTCTCTACCTCTACCCTATTGCTGAGAATTTGATCCACTAACGGTTCGGTAAGCGTAGTTTCCCCATAATCCCGCCTTGGCCTGCGCATCCCGAATAGAACTTCCATGGGTGAAAACCCCGTTACGGAGTGGATCGAGTGGTTATAGGCTGTTACCGCTTTCCTCATTGCCACATCCGGCTCCAACCCTTTTTTCACCCTGATATACACGGACGTGGTCGCTTAATGTACTGTGCAGCCGTTCAATACCGCCTCTACCTTTAGGATGTCCTGGGGTGTTATAATGCCACGCAATTTCCAATCGCTTCACCTCCTCCCTAATCGCGGCATTGTCGAACTCCCTACCACCGTCCGATGTAATCCTCTCGGGGACCCCATAGAACTGCACCCAGGTTTGTAGGGCTTCCGCAACTGCATTGGCTGACTTCTCCATCACTTGGTATGCCATCGCCACCTTGCTGAATATGTCGATTACCGTGACCCACTTAAACCCTTTCCAGGTGAACGTGTCAATCTGAAGGTCCTGTAGCGGCATATTCCCTGTAGGTGTCTCCTCCTGAACTCCTCTGGGGGGGGTGTCGATCGTATTTTGTGCGCATGCATATCTCGCATTTCCCAATGACTTCCTGGATGGACCTCTTCATGCCCCACCAGAAATACTTCCGACGCAATGCCTGCAGCGTCTCGTTAACGCCTCGGTGATTGGTTTTCCCCTGGTGATATGCTACTGTGATTGCTTGCTGCTGCTCTTCGTCCTGTACCGTCTCCACAGCATACTTGCACCGGATGAATGTCCTGTCCACACCTATTCGCTCGGACCTCCACATTCGCTTGATCTTATCCCATACCGTATTGTTTCCCACGTATAGGTAGTGCGTTTTACCCGCTTCCGAGGCATCCCTCAGTGCCGTACAGATTTGTTCTTCGCTGACCCCGGGTTGCGACCAAATGACGCGGATCCTACTTCTCCCGTACCTTCTGAAATCGATTTTCATGATTCCGGTTGTTCGTGTCTTCCAAATCACCTGACGGTGTTTGTCGTTCACGATCTCCTCTATTTCTTCCATCTCCGCTGCCCTTTCTTCCGCTGAGCTCTCCTCTTCTGGGGACTCTCCCCTGTCCTCAATCCCTGCGGTATCATTTGCCCCTTCGCCATCGGGAGTCCATTCCCTCAAGAATTGACGCACGTCCTGCGATGGTCCTCCCCTGTCCTCTTCAACCGCGTTGATCATGATGGCCCTCGAGAGCCAGTCTGCCACCACGTTTTCCTTTCCCGGCTTATACACCACCTCTATGTTGTATTGGCTTAGGATCTCCTTCCATCTCGTGACCCTAGCTGAGGTTTCCTTGAGTTTTCCTACCCACTGGAGGGGTTTGTGGTCGGTATGGACTCGAAATTTTCTCCCGAATACGTATGGCCTGAAATGGTCGATAGCCCATACTATCGCGAGTAGCTCCCTCTCCAAAGCGCTGTACCTTGATTCCGCACCCGTAAGCCGACGGCTCGCGTATGCTATCGGTCGTTCACCCTCACTCCCCCCCTGGGACAAAACGGCCCCTAACGCGTATTCACTCGCATCGGTGGTTATATTAAAAAGCTTCTCGAAATCCGGGAACGCTAACACCGGCTCTGCCAGCAACCTATTCATACATTTTCGAATGTTATTCTCCATCTCTGGTGTCACCACAATCTTCGCGCCTTTCTTCAGCAAATTGTTAATGGGTACCAAATACTCTGCCATCTCGGGTACGAATCTCCGGTAATAATTCAGCGTCCCGAGAAGCCTACGGATCCCCTTCACGTCCCGTGGTACCGCCATCCGCGTGATTGCCTCCACCTTTGCCGCATCCGGTCTGACCCCCTCGCTAGAGATAGTGTGGCCTAAAAAATTGATCCGCGTTTGTCCCAGCAGAGACTTCTCGCTTGACAATTTCAGCCCGAATTGCCGGAGCCTTTCGAATACTGCCCTCAGATGTCCCACGTGCTCGGTTTCCGTTCTGCTAAAAATCAGCAGGTCATCCATGTATACCTGGCATACCGAGTCATCGATACCCCTCAAAAATTCGTCCATCAGACGCTGAAATGTTATGGGCGCATTCTTCAGACCAAACGGCATTCTGGTGAATTCATAATGCCCCCTTTCAAATGTGAACGCTGTTTTGTGTTGGTCTTCCGGGTGCATCCGTATTTGGTGGTATCCCGCCTTGAGGTCCAGCGTGCTAAAGACCACGGCCCCACTCAACCTATCGAGTATATCTTCGAATCTCGGGATCGGGTACTTCTCGTCTACCGTGTTATCGTTCAATTTACGATAGTCTACTACCACCCTGTATTTTTCCTTATTATCCCCCGGCGCTGCCTTCTTTTTCACCGCCCACAGGGGACTATTGAATGGTGAGGTGCTATCAACTATGATTCCCTGTTCTTTTAGACTATCTAGCTCCTCCCGAATATGCTGTCTCAACGCCTGCGGGTATCTTCTCTCTTTCACGTAAGTTACCCTCTCCTGTTTCAGTGGGATTTCATGCACCGTCCTCCCTGTTACCCCTAATACCTCACCTTCCCTGAAGAAGATATCCCTAAACTCCTCCTGTAGCAACTTCCTCCAGTCCTCCACTCTGTTCACCGCTCCTATCCGCACCCTTCTTTCTCTCGCGACCCCTATACATCCGAACTTCCTCTTTCCCAACCTAACGCTCCAGACTCCTCTACGATTTCTAATGCTCGCCCCTACCTGACCTAACAAATCGCACCCTACTATGACTTGGTATTCCCGAGTCATGTTCTCCACCACATGCACCCTTAGCTCACCCTCTTTCCCTGTCCACCGATCAAGCCCAATTGTCGCCTCACCCTCTACACTACAGGGACCACCCAGAGTGATCAGCTGGCAGTCACATTTCTGTATCCGGAGTACCCTCTCGCTCCCGCACCCTTTTCCTAACGCCCTTCGAGTCATAATAGTGCTCGAGCTACCCGTGTCCACAAGACACTTTACTCCCCCGTCTACTTCAATAATTGGCAACCAGCATGGCTTACCTCGGACATTGTTGCATATTGCTGTGCGGTCGCCTCTCTGCCGACACACTCCTCAGATGTCGTCCCGCTTCCTCCTTTCTGCCGCCGCTCGTCGCTGCTCGCTCCGTTGGCTGCGCCTACCTCCTTCACCTCCGCTGCTGCCTGGTTCGTCCGTCTCCGTTCCCGACGCTCCTGACTCCTCGGTTGCCTCCTCCGAAGATCCGTCCCGCTGATGTACCCTGGCTCGCCTTTTCATCCTCTGTACATTCACCTCCATGGGTTCGTCCTGAGGTCTCTCCCTCCTGTGAAATATGTATGGGCACTGTCTTGCTATGTGCCCTTCCGTCCCGCACTCGAAGCATCTGGTGCGCGGACACTGCGCTACTAAATGTCCCGGCTTCCCACACCCGTGACATTTTCTCTCTTCCCTCCGGGACCCATTCCTCGGCCTCGACGACTGTCCCGATCTTCTTTCCCTCGTCGGGGCTTTTTCTCCACTCGGCTGCCTTGTGTCCCTCTTCCTCCAACCTGTCGGGGCTGTCCATGGTCGTCTATCCGTCACTCGGGTCCAACCCGGTTCTTCCAAATCCATCCGTGTCTCTTCCTCTCTGGCACTTAGGTCGATCATCTCCTGGGCGCATTCGAGGAACGATCGCTCTCTGGGCAGTCCGTCCCTCTTCCCCGTTTCTTTAGCCAGCTGGACTTTCAATATTGTCGACAGGAACTCCATCCTGGCTTCGACCTCTCCCACGCTCATTGTTTCCCGCATCTTCTCGGTTATGCGATTATACTTCGCCACGAGTACCCCCCCATATTGTCCCCTTGACTGTCGTTGGGACCGCCGCTCCCTAAACATTTGGAATATGTCCTCTTCCGGTGTCCACCTACCTCCTCCAAAAGCCTTCTTCAGCCGCTCCTTAATCACCGGCCACGGAGTCTCCTCGTCCGCTTGGATCTGGTTCAGGACGTTCCTCCTTACTCGGCACACAAGAGCTGCTTTTAGTTCTTCCGCGTCCCCTAGGTTCACCAGGTCCTCCGCCACCTTTACCTCGATTCTTGACATAAGGCGATCTCCGCCTTTCAAGAAATGGTTGAGCTCGCCTACCTCGCCTCCGAATCGTTCTAGGTCCGCAATGGCCCTCCGTAAGTCCTGCGTGGTTGTTGCTCTTATTTTCATCCATTCCAAGGCATTGGCGTGTGCTTCTGCCAACGTGTCCCTTGGTAATGGAGGGATCTCCTGGATCTGAGGGATCTGTGCTACCTGAGGGACTTGAGGTATCTGAGGTACCTGAGGCGCGATCTGGGGTACCTGGTTGATCTGTGGAATATCCTGAGGTTGAGGAATTTCCGGTACGCTTAGTACTCCCGGTCTAATCAATCCTTCTGTCGGCATCTCACCTTTTCCTTAAACACCAAAAAAAAAATATCTACTTACAAAAAAATTACTTCCCTGACGTTGTCCCGGGTTTCGGCACCAGTTAAGCGTCGTCGGACTTAAGAAATAAAAAAAAAGAAGGAAAAGGGAAAAGATGTAACATACACGACTTCTGAATAAACACTGCTTTATTCGTTCCATAAGCCTCCTTATATACACTTAGCCTGTTTATTTACATTATCAAATAGTATTAAGGCTGATACCGCCAGTCTCCGGTCTTTATCTTATATATGTATATATATATGTACTATATATATATATATATATATATATATATATATATATATATATATATATATATATATATATATAGTACCTGTATTAGGAATCAAATAATCGTGTGTATGACCTATTATAATTAGTACCTATAGTTTCAGTAATAAAGATAATAATAAACTAAAGATTTCTTTTTTACCCAGCTTTATCTGGAGGTGTGCTAACTTTTTTGTCCCTAGAATAGAAGAGAATCTTCAAATCAATTCTTCAATCATTGGATTTGCTAAAATATGAAGAGAGAGAACCAATAAAACGAAGAATTTCATTTAGAAAATATCATATAAAAACAGAAGCAATTATTTAGAAATGAATAAGCATATATTCATTATTTTATTTTCGTAAAAAGAAAGTAGTATATTTTTTTTGTATATTGTATATTGTTTTCACGAAAACAAATCATTCTGCCACATCTTGTAGCCCATTCCCTGAACTTGTTCGCCAGGAACGTTAGAATTTTAACGCCACACTCCACGTAAAAAATATTCCCAATTATAGCTTGTTTGACACTTTGAGGATCCATATCTCACTACTGTATTGGATTTTTCTGGTTTGTCTATATGTCTCCAAAAAGATTTCTTTTGAAATCTAGAACAGAAAAATAATATACAAAACGAATGAGCAGGGATTAAATTGAGTTATTTAAAATACTCCAGAGTTAAAAGTATTTCTGCAAGGACAAAAACTGAAATAGATAAAAAATTCCTAATGTTGTGTCCAGTGTGTTATAAAAACAACCACACGTCTACTTTCTTTGTTTATGGATGGTATATTTTAGCTAAATACAATCTTTTAAGAAAACCTGAAAAAAATTTTGTGTTAGTAGAATCAAAATATTTCCTTTTGTATATCAGATGTTCGCCGACGACTTATTTACGAATACATTATAGCCTATAATTAACATATACAGGATACCTTTGAACATATATCATTATTTGGTGCGTGATCATTCACTATCGATCATAGTGAACCTGTGGCTAGTTAATGGGAAGACCTTCGCGCCAGCTGTGGGCGAAAAGACAATGAATAAATAAAGTTTTTCTCGCATCTATTATTGGAATCATCTTGCTGAATAAATTTCCAATATTGAACTTCCTGGTATTGTAAGACGAAGAAGATGTCATCGGATGAATATTGGTATCCCTGTCGTCACTATGATGATCTCATGTCGAGAAACTTATCGTTGGAAGGAAATGCACAGAGATGCATCTGGGTGAGCTTACGCAGGGCAAGGACACTTACAGTGGCTACATCAATATGTATGGAGAGGACATGGTTGTACATTTGATGAACTGGGACATCCAATACCTAGTTGCATCGATTGTCCAAGGTGAATATGGTGGCCTCAGGAGGCAAATATAATCCTCAATAAGCACAATTCATTGTTCAAAACAATAAGTTTTGTGTACAAATTCAAGTTGAAGTCGAATCACTTAGCATTTTTGTAGAATATTTAGGTAATTTGCATGGACTCAATTTTGTCATAAATAGCTTGTGGTTATTGCAAATGAGTAAACACATATTCGATTAAACAATGATCTTCTAAGACTAGTTTGACTCTGATAGTGAATACTACACTATGACTTACATCCAGACAAGGTAAACCAACCTTTCGAAAAAAAGAGAATATTTGTTTGTCAGCCAGGACTATGATTTGGAGTACTTATCAGTATTAGCCACAATACTACTTCATCTTAAGAATATTTTAAAACACATATTTCTTATTTTATAGATTTAGAAACTTTAAAATTATTTTTTTTAAAGAAAATATTCAATAGGGAAAAGGATTATAAACAATTTCAAAACCTTCATTATAAATATAAATAGCGATGTTAGAAAAATATTGATTTATAAAAAACATTGATATTTTACAGAATGATATGTAGACACCGGTATCTTAAAATCGATTAATCACAATAACAGCATTATAAAATTATCAACAATTGTAATATCATTTTTTCTGAGAAAAGTTATAGATAAGATCAATCATTAGTCCAAAGAAAATGAAGAGATAATGTACAAAATTACTAACGACTAACCAATTAAAGGTGATACAGGAATATCGGTAGTAGAATTGAAGTGGATTTTACCAAGGATCATCCTACCTTGGGAAACGCCAGTGGTTTGGGGAAAATGTTGATTACATAGTAGGGTATGGCTAATTTCCAACATTCTGTCAGTTAAATATGATTAAGCTATGACATCATGCATAGGTAATAAGAACCCTCGATGGAACACCGATCCCGGATACCGAAACCGAAAGACGTCAACTCGACGAAAATAGCTTTCCTAACAAATTCCTGAGACCATATTAATACATAATTGCCTTGTGGAGAAAAATAAAATGAAGGTAGGGTTGTCAGTAGTAATTTGTTAATGATTAGCAAAATTTTTTTTATCATAGAAATATTTTGAATTATAAAACGTTTTCTATACACCATTCCAATAAAATCGTCAGTAAACCAAAATCATTGAATAACCAGATAGAGTAGTAAATTTAAATATTTCAATGACTAAGCTGATTATTATTTAACATTTAGATATTTGTTCTCAGATTCTCTCTCTGTTAGAATTATTATCAAATAAATTTAATTTTCATTCTCTGTTTGCAATATCACATTGTTATTATTTTCCTTTATGAACATTTTAAGAAAACGATTTTTATAATAATAATTATTAAATTTTTGTGATTTTTTTGTTATTATTTGGAATAATGAGATATTTCTGAAATATATTCCGATACTTATTTCAAGTTTGAACTGTTTGTTAGAATATGGTTTCGATTTCCTGTATAAAAAAAATAAATAGTAAATTATAAAGATATCTATTGATTTTATTATATCGATTTCAATCAATTTTTCGCAAATAAACAATCTAAATGAAGAATCTTAGTAAGAAATTACTGTTTCTAGCCAACGAATCCATAATTAATTGGCTAAATTGTTAGTTTCTATCCTGTTAGTTTCAGACATCCACGTATCTATAAATGAAACAGTGCAAGAAGGTAAATTTGGTTCGTATTATACTAATTATTTTTTTAAGGGTCAGTTTACTCCCAATTAAGGGTACTAGGCTGAAGGTAGATTTCAGAATTAGATTTTTGAAAAATCCGTCCATAGTGAGTGTAGCATCTACTATCATAATGTGTGTGTGTATGTGTGTGTGTGTGTGTTTTTATAATCCATTGGCTATAAAATGAAATATATTATAGTGAAAGGCATCAAAATTGTATTTTTTTTTAATTTATAATTTCGAGGAAAATCGATTTGTTTTACTCTTACACCTCTGCTCTATGCTTCAATTTATTTTAATTTTCTCGATGACGTTTCAGGAACTTTTGCTCATTTTCAAGTCTATTTTTTATTTTTCGATCCTCTGAAACGGAAAAACATGAAAGAAGCATCATATTCGAAATATTACTTAGTGATGGAATGATACTCTGATTTACCTTAATCTTTTTGTACCTGTGGTATTTGAAGGTGCGTTGTATTGATGGGAAATGATATCTCTTCCTGTGTATGATTAGGTGCTGTTCAAATGTTTGGACTTGAGTGTCCTCCGCTTGATGAATAAAAATAATATGTTAAAAAAGCAATGATATATGTACAAAAAAAATGAAAGCTGAGTTTTAAACGAAAACAAACGTTTCGTCTCAAAAACAACAAGGAATTCAAAACTGAAATTACTTATTTAATGTAGGCTATCCCTGGGATGTTACATCTTATATAAAAAAATTAACTTAATGGAAGTACCACATTATACCATCGATTTTACACTTTATTTTGCAGTTTTCTCAAAAACAGCTATGATCAAATAACATAAAATTAGTAATTAAATTACAGATTTTTTTTTATGAAATTCATTATACCAATCAGAGGTGGGCAAATGCTTCTCTGAGTACCGAGTATCAAGTATTTTACTAAAATTGAATCACTTTACATTTTATCGTTTTACTTGAAATTTGAAATGTTTTACATCAGCTGAACTGTTTTATTTTTAGAACCTTTATTTATTGAATAATAATACAATAAGCCACTTTTGGATGGCTATAAGTATTAAGACTAAAAGTTCGCATTCATACAATGTATACAAATAATAGAGATAAAAAGTAAATAAATAATAATGATAAAAAATGTAAATAAATAAGAAAAATATTCAAATAAAATAAAATAAAAAATTCTAAATACATCCATACCTATATACATTCTCCCAGGAATCGCCAAGCCAGGCTTTTTCCTCCACATGCGGAAGGCAAAGCAGGACTGTAGGAGATCCTAGTTCCACTCTTCGAGCCGCATCACTAGTATTATAAGCCAGTTGAGACTGAAACAGGACAAAGCTCACAGACGCTCTAACTGAAGTAATTTTTTTTACTAGATTATTTGTTTATTGATAAATATTACAATCTGTCTCAATAAAGGACATTTATAATAGAGTTATGAGAGCATATTCACACCATATTTACAAATTCAAAAAAAATAAGGTAATTTCAAATAATATAAAGCTAAACAAGAACAAAATAAAATATCATAGTGAAGAAAGAAAATATAAATTATAGCAATAATAGAATAAAAATAAATGAATAAAATAGAATTAAAAGTATCTTAAAAAAAAATAATGAAAATAAACATCTTAGACACAGGCATACCTATTTACACTATTTACAGTCGGCCATGGGAACCCTGAACCACACTTGTCTCCCCACATGTGGAGGGAAAGCGAGGCTTCAGGAGATCCCTGCGCTTCTTCCTCAACCACCTCTGAAGTATTAAATAAATTCTTTGCTACTCAAAGATTTGAGTCAAATACATGGTAATCATTACTCATGCTACAGAGTAGCATTTGCCTATATCTGATATCAATGCATACTTAAATGATTTCTAATATAAACTAAGACTTATTCTTTTTTAAATAGTCTGACAGGGCTTAAATGCAGAATATTAAATGGCTTTTTCTAAAGAATCTATAATTTGGTTTATTAGAAATAATGAAAGATCTCTTCTTGTTAGTAACCATAAAAAATGGCCAAATATAACCTATGAGAATTTGATAATTAACTAAAAGGAAAAATTGAAGGGTAGGATTGTTGGGGTGATCAATCAAAATAAAAAATAGTAAAAATAAATAACCATATTTAAAAATAATAATTAAATAATTGATTAAATAAATATAATTATTTATTTTTAATATTTTTCTATTTTCACTGATCACTCCCACCATCCTTCTCTTCAATTATTCACTTCAATCAACCATCAATCAATAATAAAAAGGAAAAATATTTTTCCAGGTTTCGAACAAATTGTTTCTTGCAAGTGTAATAATATTTATGTATAATATATCGTTAGGAAACTGAGGATTTGGGAAAAAAATAATACAATGTTATGTTCATTTCTTAGAACATAATGATTTAGAAATATCAAAAGCCCCTTTTGCAAGAAAGAAGCATTATCTGTACCGATGCTTATTAGAAACGTATGTTAATGCCTACAGCTATTTACTCTGCTAACAAGAAGAATCTAAGGAATCAGTAATTGAACGCTTCCAATCAGATAAAGCGAATAATCCCCCGACCAATACCTCCGTAATCGCCCAACCACTTAGCTTTGCTTTTCCTTTTCTTGTACGGGCTGAAGAAGATTGCCTCCTGAGTGCGTACTAACTAATAATTATACAATTTTATTTCAAATATCTCGTGCATATAATTTTCATCAAGTAGCATCTTTTCCTGCAATATAACATAATTATATCTATTTGAATTCATAGATATGTAAAGGGAGGTCAAATGATTTTATTTAGTTCCAGTTTTTCTTCTTGTAGATCCACTCCTAATACTAACCTGTATTTAACTACTCATTTTAAAGAAATAAAAGAACATTTCAGTATCAATTTATTTATTTCTGGAAAAAAATCTTTGAAGAACTTTTTTCGTTATGATTTATTTAAAAAATGTTTAGCAATGGTAGATATTAACAGCTTATTAATTCATTTAGTGCTGAAATACTAATAAATTAAGATGAAATATTAATTATACTATAGAGGAAACCCGTTAAAGTATTTTATTACATGTATGTACTGTGCAACCAGAGACACAACTTTTTGTATATTATAGTATGCAAAGCTGCACTGAATTAGGTACATAGGACGAATAACTGAAAATTAAGACACAAAGTAGTATTGGATAGCTACATAATAAATAATTAATGTTTTTCCGAGCATAATTTGTATTTATTTTTTCTTGATTGACATCTATGAAATCATTATGAACCCAGTAAAAATTCAGTCATGATGTATGATAACCTTTGGGAAAGTAATTACTCACACACTTCTGCTTATCTTAAGTTACCGTTTATAGTTAGACAACAATATTTTGTATTTTTTAACGTTTGACTCGATCTCTCTAAACAAGTAAGAAGCGTTTTTAAGGAAGTTCGATGTTTATGACATTAAGTTCGATAGTAGAATTATTAAAAGAATGAATAAGTTTTACATTCCGCTTAAAGATTAAATATTAACTCAGCAACAATGTCATGTAGTGCATGAACTTTGGTGCGTACTTTGCTCTAAGGTGTACATTGGCGAAACTTCCTGTGCAGATAAGACTGTGCATAGAAGAATATATCAGCATCAATACGACTGCAGGGACATTAACAGAAAAGAGCCTAACTCTGCATTAGCTCAGCCTACTCAAGTATTAAACCATGATTTTAATTATCATAATGTCCAAGTGTTGCAGAAAGAAAATATTTGAAATAGAAAATTATTTGAGACTATGTATATTTCACAGTAGTTATATATTTCTGTCAACTATAGGAATGACCGTAGAATCGTGAACAAATTTTATTCTAAAACATTGAACATCTCACATAAGTTTAATAAATCTGTCTAATTTGTTATTGTTCTTCTACTTCATTTGGGCGATCTGTTGTTTTTGATGATAACCTTCCTTTTGGGTGCATTTATGCGTGTGTGTTTATCTTTCTTGTTATTATGATTAGACAAATTTCTTTGTAAATTATTAATTTTGTTACATTTAATTTTTTTTTTACTTTTCAATTAATCGATTATAACCCTTCCTAAGTTACCTTACCTTCTTTTCAGTATGATGTGACTGGATGTTTTGGACTGATGTGATCAGAGGTGCCCAGAAGCGTTTTTGATGGCACAACTTGTGCCGTCATAATTTTTGAGTGGTCGTGTTTCTGCGGGTTTTTGAGGAGAAGCACATTTCGGTGGGATTATGAATTTTTTTTTTTTAATTTCTTTATTGAGTATTATAACAATCTGTCTGTTGGACATTGGTTATAGTGAGATAGGATGACATTCACACTATATGTACAAAAAAATAAAATAAATAGAACAAAATAATAATCAAAAATATATACAATAGACAATAAAATAAAATAACTTAAAAAATAAGAAAATTAAAACTTAGAAAAAAAAACACATGCATACCTATTAATTGTTTAAAAGAAGCACATTTCGGTGGGGTTAGGAATTTTAATAACAAAAGTTTCATACTAAGAGAAAAGGACAACAGACTGTAGCAAGTACGTAATTTATATGTTCTACGATTTTTTTCTAATTCTTCCTTCGTTTGCTCTGTTTTTAAGAAAAGGTAGGTGTTTAGGGTTGATCACCCTAAATTGGTGTTACTCCCCCCCCCTTCATGGGGTACATAAAAGACCAGTGAAGTTGGTAACATTGCAGCGACGGTGGCGCTGTATGCACCAAAAAGTAGTAGTAGGAGAAAAAATGGGCGACTAAAACGACAAGAAGACGACGAATACTCTAGCCTCTTCAAGATTACTTTCTTGCTGTTCTACCATGGGAAGAGGCATGGAGTAGAACACTGAGACCTACCGGACCCATGGAGGTGAGAAGTACTGCAGCCGGCCGACCACCGATACCGACCACCGTACCTCAGCATCCAGCCACATCAAGTAAACGATTGTAGAACTTTCATAAGCCAAACCCCCATCTTTATATACTGTTAAACCATAATTATAATTAATTTCATACAGTCCACTTGTTCTTTCAAATACCCAATAAACATCTGTACCATATCATAATAAAAATGACGGTACATCCCATTTCATGGTCCCGACCGGGCCGGATACCCAGTTCATAGTCCATCGGACCGAGTTATTTAATCTTAGTCCTAATTTAAATATTATATAAAATAGATTAACATAAGCCATCAATAAGCCTTTAGCAGACAATTAACTTGTAATTTTCATTTACTTTAAATATCAAAGATTTCTAATTGTATTGTCAATATTTCATTTTAGTTGTCTAAGTAGAATCTGTAATTTAATAATTTATTGTATCATTATTTTCTATCTGTATACAAATATCTTGCATAGCATGATATTTAGTTAAATGGCTCTAACACTATTCACTGATTATATTATTACTACTAATCATTCCACATAACCTTCATTTGATATTGAAGTAATTTTTTTTATTTTCTTCCATACTACAAATTATACTAATACTGTCATTTGCTAACTATTTTAATTGTTTGTTTATTTATTTCATGAAAGTGTTTTTTGATTTTCAAAAAGGCTTTTAATTACTATAAAAGGTTATTGTAAGGTGAGCTTCAACTTTTATGTCTCAAAAGGCTATAAGTATTAAATTCATTAATAATTGATATAATATTGATTCTCTACATTAGTTTAAATTGTTTAAATTTACCATTGAGTTAAATGATAAATATTTTCATACTATCAAGGCTGTTCATTAGAATGGATAATAGTCATTCTACATAACCTACATCTGATACTGAGGTAACTTTTTTCTTTCTTTAAATTTTAGATATTCAATTTAAATCTTTCATAGCATTTGTTAACTAAATATTCTTTCTGTGATGGGGTGTAAAAAAATCAACTAGAAAACTTACTTATTTCTTTATTGAGTGAATATGTATAATCAAACAGAACAAATATTTACATTCATTATTTCACAATTTCATCTCAATTCACTTAAATCACAATTTATGCTCAAACTATTTCATTTCACTAACAGTCTATCACAAGTTATCACTGGTTTCTTCAAAATTATGTTGAACAATTGATTTATTCTAACCTCTTTACTATATGTTTATCTCAACTGGGAACCTTCTCTATGTTGATCTCCCGCCTCTCGGTTCCCCAAAGAGATAGTATGCCTCTCTAGTATTCTCAGTCAAGAGCTACCAAACCTGTGACGTCACCGTGTACTATTTCTTGTGACCACAGATTTTCTTTATTCGTTTCAACATAATTTTTTGTGATAATCTGTTTGTTTATTTTAATTCTTTAGTTGTTTGAGCATGTTTCAATTTTTTTCTTCTTGTGATTTGTTTATTTTCTAATTCTTATTCACATCTTTTGATTGGTTTATACGAGATTATGTTGAACAATTGTTTTCATTCTAGCCTCTTGACTCTATGTTTTTCTCCACTGGAAACCTTCTCTATGTTATTCTCCCGCCTCGCGGTTCCCCAAAGAGGTAGTAGGCCTCTCTAGTATTCTCGGTCAAGAGCTACCAAACCTGTGACGTCACCGTGTACTATTTCTTGTGACCACAGATTTTCTTTTTTAATTTCAACATAATTTTTTGTGATAATCTCTTTGTTTATTTTCATTTTCTAGTTTTTATTCATCTCTTTGATTGGTTTCTTCAAAATTATGTTGAAAAATTGATTCATTCTAGCCTCTTGACTCTATGTTTTCTCTACTGGGAATCTTCTCTATGTTATTCTCCCGCCTCACGGTTTCCCAAAGAGGTAGTATGCCTCTCTAGTATTCTTAGTCAAGAGTTACCACACCTGTGATGTCACCGTGTACTATTTCTTGTGACTTCACAGCTTTTCTTTGTTCGTTTCCTACATAATTTTTGTGATAGTCTTTTGTTTACTTTAATTCGTCGTGTGTTTGAGCATGTTACAATTTATTCTTCGTGATGCATTCTTTCTAATTCTTAGTAGACTTTTTCGATGTGGTTGTGCTATTGGTGAGTCATCAATTTGTGGTTTTCTCTCTTCTTTTGTGTCGACCGGCTTTTCCTTTGTTGTCTCACCTTCTGTCCGGTAGGTTGCTTATTCTTTCATATTGTCGTATTGATTGAGTTTGCTTATCTTTTCACTTTTTTTTTCTTGATTCTCATCATGCCTAAACAACATGAAAATAAGAATTCTCCTGGAGACGATGAATCTTCAGCACCTACCTCAGGTAGTAGGAAAGAACACGCCTTGAAGGCTATCACCCTTGAGCGCATGCTCACTGAATTTGAACTTGGCATCCAAGGGATTTCTAAAGTCAACGAAGCAAATCTTGTTGGTCGAGCCTTCTTTGTTTTCAAGGCCAAATTAGTTGTCGCCGAATCCTATTGGTCAAGATTCCAGGTCACGTGGTATGAGAGAACTGAGTTGCAAGTGCTGATAGGAGAATCGGACGATTTCCCATGGAGATCATGGATAGATCGCTACAATGCTTTGGAGAATGAGATAATTGAAGCAAGCGCCACTCTTCTCTGGGTCCAACAAACAAAGGCAGCACAACAAATACAAGCAACAGTCTCTCATCCTGGTTCACTTCGTTCAACTGTGACCACTTCATCTTTTACGTGCCCTACATCTAAGGCGATCAACTCACACTGCCAATTCAGTGCATCTGCAAGTGCCTCAGAGGCAAACAATTCAGAACGCAATTTTGTTGCTGAGCGCCCAGCTGCGCCAGACAGGCATATAACCAGCGACACTTTGTTGGAAAACCATTGTGTCCGAGATTACTCAAATCTGCAGAAAACCTCCAAGAGGTCAACAGCGCTCCATGAGCCACTTTATACAGGTTCTGAATGCCCAGCCCCTTCAGATCCTGATGAACCCAGGGACATTTCGCTACCTCCAGCTGAGCGTCGACTACATCGTGCCTCCATGAGATCACTAGTCGATCAGTCTTTACAAGCCGGGCTCCATGAGTCCCATTCCAAAAAATATGAGCGCCCAGCTGCGTCAGATTCTAATAAACTCGAGAATATTTCGTTGGAAATTATATTTACTTCAGTAGCTTCAGATACTTATACATTTAGTGACATTTCACTAGAGTCATCTTCTTTAATTGAAGTTAAACAACGTCGCCACACTTCCAAGATGTCGTTATTACGACATAAATATTTTTCTCCCTGGCTCCCTAAGCCTCATTTGAAAACACATGATCGCCCAGCCGCGTCAAATCCTAAGACTGTGGACTACATTATTACAAGATACTCACATAGGCGGAATAAGGCAGAATCGCAATCCATCTTTGAGAAATACTCAACTGAATACAGTTTACCTCCAGCTAGATACATTACTCTGCAGCAGGCTCTGCAACTGCTTAGAGAAATCATATATTTGCTTCGGGTGGGAGATACCGATGTCATCTTATTTCCTTCATGTATCCGCCCACAACTCTTGTGTTATAACCAAGATGGCGGATACATGATTCTCGGATTGCGGCAGTTCTACAATATCAGTTCTACATCTCCTTCAGTAGAACCTGCCTAAGAAATAGCTGATTTATTGCATTGTAAGAAACTTCTAACCTTCATTTATAGGCCATGACGCTTTCAGAGCGTTCAATATAGTTTATAATCAGAGCACTTTATTCTTCAATTTCACGCAATGTGAAATATTTAGTTTTGGAACCAACATCTTTGCTCAACCATTTTGCAATCCATGATCATTGAATTAGTCTCCGGTCTTCCACCTCAGTTTTAATTTCTACTCTGGTAGCTCTGTATTTTGTGCAATAAGGGTTCAAGGGCTTTTCCTTAAATTTCTCAATTCCTAACACTTAGGAAGTTACACAGCAACTTATTATTCCACATACCTTTTTGTTCCCATGGTCTTTGCAGGGTGGGCGGTTTGTGCAAACTTTGTTTAGCTATTTTAATTGGTAACTCATGTGATACAGTTTCTTTGTTTGTCGTTTTGTATATGACGCCAAACAGCAAACCTTAATATACCATGATACAAGTAATTAAATACCCACCTCAACTCCTTAATAAGTTTTTATGGATTAATTATTCTGTAGTATAGTTTCTCCCAAACTTCAACAAAACCTAGGATTTGGGTAATGAACAGTACTGAATCATCTAAATTCATTTGCTGAGGAGTTGTAATATGCAATCAGTCAAACCGTTTGCTAAAAACAAAACGTAAACTCACTGATAGGAAGTACTACATACTATTTCCAGTAAGTTCTTCCCCTATGGATAAGGTTATTAATATCCCAGAAACATTCTGAAAACTGAGTTCTGAACAAACTTTAATCTTTTTTTATCTCTGAGATGGAAGATTACTCAGAAGATTGTAAACTCCCTCAACCTTTTCTAGTTTGTTTTTCGCTTGTTTAAGAAGTCGTATCTTATTCATTTATATTCTATCTTTATTTTATTGATTGTTTATATTCAATTTTTTGTATTTCATTCTAGTTATCAATTTATTTTAGCAAATATGCATTAATTTTCTTCAATTAACATTTGTTTCTGTTTTCTCTTAATTGAAGCTCACTAAGACACCTTCTAATTGTATTTTTCTTTATTTTAAATTATTAAGTATAATTTAGGTGGGCGGTTTGTTTAGGGTTGATCACCCTAAATTGGTGTTACTCCCCCCCCCCTTCATGGGGTACATAAAAGACCAGTGAAGTTGGTAACATTGCAGCGACGGTGGCGCTGTATGCACCAAAAAGTCTTAGTAGGAGAAAAAATGGGCGACTAAAACGACAAGAAGAAGTTGAATACTCTAGCCTCTTCAAGATTACTTCCATGCTGTTCTACCATGGGAAGAGGCATGGAGTAGAACACTGAGACCTACCGGACCCATGGAGGTGAGAAGTACTGCAGCCGGCCGACCACCGATACCGACCACCGTACCTCAGCATCCAGCCACATCAAGTAAACGATTGTAACCATTATACGCCAAACCCCCATCTTTATATACTGTTAAACTATAATTATAATTAATTTCATACAGTCCACTTGTTCTTTCAAATACCCAATAAACATCTGTACTATATCATAATAAAAATGACGGTACATCCCATTTCAGTAGGCAATAAATATCTTGGGAGTGGGGGGATAGATTCCTTCACCATCGACTTTGGGGGGAGGAGGGAGTAACACCTCTGGATGTGATCTTAGATTTGCTTTCCTTTCATGTACTGATGATGGCTGAATCGGCGAAACGTTGACGAGAGTTTTTATTTTTAACTTGCATTCTTATATGCATATACTTGGATTTTTTTTCCAATTATAACCTATCATTTTAACTAAATTACGATAGTTCAATAACTGTATTCACATTTTAATTATTATGACCTAGCCATGACTTTAGATAGAATTAATAGGGAGACAATATAGTGTTGTAGTATAAGTCATACTGACTTTAATAATTTCTGCACGTCCGTATGTATCAATCTACTTTTCAACCATATTAAGATTGTGTATTCATAAATTAAAAAAAAATATATTACTATCAGTTCACCGATAGTTTTTAGTTAGTAGCTATGAATAAAGAATAAAAGAACTGACAATTTTCTTTAAAACAATTTGTAAACTTTTATCACAATCTTTTCCGCTAGTTTTTAATTCCAACGCCAATATATTTTATAGTTTGTTAATATTAGCAGAAATTTTAGGTAATTTCAAGTGTTTATTGATCAGTTAAATTTTTTGAGCGCTAAATTTAAATTATGGGCAGTTTTGACTATGTTCTAACCCAGACCGCTTACTGACCAACATTATCAACTAAGATGGCTTAAAGATAAATTTAGAGAAAATGCTGTCCATATATCTCACGTTTGACTGTGATCTTCCAAATTCTGTTTGGCAGTTTTCTTTCTACTTAATTAGTTATTAGTATAATGATGTAAAATTCCTAGGGTTGAAATGGTGTCCACAAAAATAATTTTGTTGTTAGAGGCTTAAAATCCCGAGATCATTAACGCCATGTCATAGAAATGCTTAGAAGTATTTTTGTGAAACATCTAATCTCTAGTAAACTTTGTACCAGCTGGATAATATGAGTAACTCGTTTTTGTTTTAATATTTTATAAAGATTCCAGGTAAATCTCTTTTCGAGCAGCAGTTCGCGGATACTTTCAAGAGGAAAAAGTAGAATATAAAGTTCTGGATAGAGAAGGTTGCTTATCGATAGTAGATCGCTTCGATTTAGAACGAAGTATTATCTCTGATTCAGTAGGTGACTAAGGGAATTTCCGGTTGTGATTTTTTCTATTTTGCTTGAAAGAATTGTTTAGAATGCAGTTAGCTGGGCGCACTGGCGGTTAAATACCAGCAATCAGCTCTGTCATATGCGGAACAGCCTACGATTATATTTAAATTTTAAAGAAGCTACTGACATAATCTTCGACTTGAGTGTGTCATCCCAAGGTGTTGTCATCTTGTCCTTTCCCTTTCTTTTTATAGAAGCTGTTGGTTACTTTAAAGTAGGTTTTCAATTTGAGATTCTAAAATTGATAACTTATGACAAATTATTATTGTTTTAATTATTTTATTTAATAGTGCATAGAGGCGAAGCCTCAAATAATTTTTTTTCTAAATATTAAAATGTAAAAAATGGTTGTTTTAGAAATATATTTTTTGCTATTATACAGATTGTTTCAGGATTAAGTGGCCTAACTGCAAAAATGAAATAAAAAATCGTAACGGAGAATAGTTGTAATTGACCGCATCCGAGCTCGCCCGAAAGATTATAACAGGCATCCATACGTAACATGAGCTTAATATAATACGGATTCCGACTATATTGTATAAATTTAAGTACGCGGTTTTCATAAATGCAATATTTGGTATTATTTAATATTTAACTGTATAGATTACACCGATATAAATATTGAAATTTGTATATGTAAGGGTACTTATACAAATAAAAATACCCACAATGAAATATAAATAATTATAGCGTCCATAATTTTTACTTTCACTTCTCCTTTGTCTGAAAATACTTATTTATGCTAAGAGGGTGGTAGGTGAAAGTTGTGTGATGCGCGCACCGCATCAGATTTTTTGTTGTTTGGGGTGACATAAAACGCCACCCGGTAAATTAAGTCCGGTTAATGACCTTAATTCCTTACGAAGAAGGATAATTGCATCTTTTGAAAACATAATACATATCCATTGATGTTCTACCACTGCTGCTGTTGAAGAAAGATGACGAACCTGTCTTAATACTCAAGGAAATTATTTTGAATACAATTTAATATGAATTTAATGTTTACTTTTAATTAATAAAGTAGTTAGGACAAATAAAGAAGTTTTATTTACTTAATTCAAATTACATAATGCATAACATCGAAAATTTTTAGGTGTGAATATATATGTATTATTTCATACAGGGCTGTTCATTGAACTGTTAAGTGGTAAAGTTAATCATATATTAATTCTTATTTATAATGTCATTTGTCTTATACCTTTCGAATATTTAAAAAAAAATAAAAAAATGTTTTAGTAATTGTTGTGTGTGTATATATATATCGTTTACTAATCTGTTATTATATTAGTCATACTTAATGGTGTGGACATTGTTAATGTTATGTTTGAATGCAGTACTAGACTCAAGATCTAACATTGTTAATTATACCATTATATTTATTTGTACAGGAATTTCCTTAGACAAATAAAATAAACTATCTATCCATTGCTGTTCTACCACTGCTGCTGTTGAAGAAAGATGACGAGCCTGTCTTAATACTCAAGTAAATTATTTTGAACACAATTTAATATGAATTTAATGTTTACGTTTAATTAATAAAGTAGTTAGGAAAAATAAAGAAGTTTTATTTACTTAATTTAAATTACATAATGCATAACAATGAAAATTTTTAGGTGTGAATATATCGTAAACAAAGCGTTTGCGGACACACCTTCATAGGTTTTTTTTTCTTGTTTTGAGGTCCTTAATTCATATTTTGATTGTGGCTACTTAAACCTGAAATACCCAGTATATTAGTATCTTATGATACTCATACATTATTTAAAATGATTACTATAATTTCTAATACTTTAAATAGAGAAAAATATACTGGAATTCATAAAAGAACTGACCCCTTATTTTCATTATGCGGGATGACATTACAAACGAAAAATGAACGGCAAGGACACGAATTTCAAACGAGATACCGATTAAAAAATTACGTTTTTTATTCTATAGAGAAAGATATGTTTAGATGAATTTGTGAGGCAGAGATGTTGAACGGAAGGAGATAGATAATATAGAATAGTATAGAAGAGATGTATGGTTGGAAGAGTTGGGAGAACCTAATTTAGGTAAGATTGAGAACGTTTGTAGCAGCTGATAGTTCAAGAGTAATAACATTACAACAATTTGAGTAATAACATGACACCTACTTATATATTAATATCTACTTACATTAATAACTTTTTTTTATTACTATACTAAAAGCACATTTAAATTGTTACAGTGTTAATATTTGGTTCTTTCTACAATGAGTAAAAAAATATATTATCGAATATTAAGAAATATTATCGATATCGTGGATATCATAAAACCATTTCTATAAGAGGAATCCCTCAAATGCAAAATGTCTGAAAATTAGGATACTTTTTTTTTTATTATTTTTTTTATTGAATATTAATACATTCTGCCACATTGAAGGGTATTACCATTAAGGCTACATGAATCAAGGATACTTTAATGTGCATGCCATAGTATTGGAATTGTGTATATAAATGATACAATATACATTAATTAATTCTATATTAAATATATATTAATTAAGCATTGTTTAAACTATCTGCAGCAAAAATAAAATGTAGATTTTCGCCTTGTGGTTTTCAGTGAATTACAGTTTTACTTGCTCGTTTTTTTGCTTTTTTTATCAACACATTTAAGTTGGTTTTAAAATAGTTCTTATAAAACATTATAATCACAAACAGGAAGAATTGGTAAATCTTTTTAACCAGATATTGATATTAACTTATCAATAATTTAAACATCGAATGCTTTAATATGAAAAAGATTCTAAAGAAAATAAAAAAAAATATCACAAGATTTACTTTGATGATTCTAAACTTTCGACTAGGGATTTGTAAATATCGATCATACTTACAGATGCAAAAACTCAGTTAGTACATCAAAATGACATGAAGCCATTTATATATATCAAATATAGTTATAATAATCATTTAATGTTCTGATTTCTCAAAGAGGAACCTCATCAAAGTACTTAATGATTTTATTCTATAAAATGTTCCTTTTTTTTTTCTAATCGAAATAAGCTATCAATCATTGTAATATTGTAATAGCAAGCCAACATACTTGCCAAACATCCGATGAAACGATCCCATTAGACTAAAAATGAATCAATTCTGCCTGGGTCATTTCCACAAATGGATGATAATTGGTTTATTAAAGCGCCTCTATAACCGTGTGTCCAATAAGTCATTCCTGGGAATTAAAGAGCTCTTAGGATTTGAATGGATAATCAGTTAAATCGTATCTTGTAAAGCTTCATTCATACGAATCATGAAAGCAAACATCAAGTGTAAGTGTTTTATTATTATGATATTAATAAAATAATTTATGCTTTTTATAAATTAAATTTACAGTTAATTTATTTATATAACGATTTCATTTACAGTTATGGATTTATTAACTCCATTTATCTAAAGCTTATTCCAGCATTATCAATACCTTGTCAAATTTTCGAAATAAGGACATCAAATCCGTTGTTATAAGGTGAAAATATATCAGCCTGCTATGACCGATCCTCAGCCGCATAAGAATGACTTTTGTTTTTCATTGTCCAACCATCCCACACTATTTAGGCTATTCGGGAATTTTTCTAGGTTAGGAGAGAAAAGCGGGGAATTATCGTTAGAGTCAAAAGCTCTTGGCACCGAGACACGAACTCGTAATTATTTTACGTCTTCTAAACTTTGGTTAATCGTGTGATTGTTTGCTAGAAACCCCGTTCCCTGGGTGGGGTTTCTTCTCTGCTGCAATTTATCAGCTCCATAGTTACACTTTCATCTATAACGTCTTCAGTTTGCTAGATATGTTGTTTTCTCACAATGCCTGCCATTATTATATTATACATTCCGTCCTCATCAATATGAACATCTTACAAAGTTAAGATTTGTTTACCTCCTCTTGATACAGATTTTTTTTTTTTTTTTATCTATTTATTGAATAATAATACAATCAGTCACTGGAGGGCTGTAAGTATTAGGGCTAAGAGTTCTCATTCAAACAATATATACAAATAATAGAGAAATAAATATAAATATAAAAAGTAAATAAATAATACTGATGAAGAATGAAAATAAAAGAAAAAAAAATAAATAAACAATAACATAAAAAGAAACTTATAAACACAATCATACCTATATACAATATATACATTCGCCCAAGAATCTCCGAGCCAGGCTTTTTCCTCCACATGTGGAAGGCAAAGCAAGACTCCAGGAGATCCCAGTGCCACTTTTCCAGCCGCATCACTAGTATTAGAAGCCAATGGAGACTGAAAGAGGGCACTAGAGCCACAGACGCTCGGGACATGAGTGGAGAAGCTGGCCATTGCCAGGACTCCAGAAGCATATTTATAAGAGATCTCTGGGCCACTGCCGTTTTAACCTTCGTGGAGGATCGTAGGGATGAAGGGAGCTGGATAGGGATTGAGCTAGAGGATTTGGATGATGGATAAGGTTTTGGTGAAAGTTTGAGAATCTGGTTGGGATGATGTCGAGGACAAATGGGATGTTAAGGTCATGGTGTAGGGTCTTGTTTGTGACATAATATGGGGCATTGACTATTGTTCTAAGTACTTTGGACTGGAAGGATTGGATGCGTTTGATATTCGAATGTTTAGCAGTTCCCCACAGTTCAAGTCCGTAGGTCCAAATAGGTTTCAGTATGGTCTTGTAGATTAAAAGTTTATTTTCAATCGAAAGATGGGATGTCCTACTTAGTAATCTATACAGCTGGCCATATCGTCGGTTAAGTTCTTGTCTTTTAAGTCTGGTATGTGGGTTCCAAGTTAGTCTTTTGTCAAGAAGGAAGCCAAGGTAACGGACTGTGTCTGAGTAGGGAAGTGGAATTGAATTAAAAAGGATTGACGGACAGGATCTGCGTCGCAGGGTAAAAGTGATATGTTTGCATTTTGATTCATTGATTTTGATGCGCCAGTTGTTGCACCACTGCTCAATCAAAGAGAGGTGAGATTGTAGGTTTAGAGATGCTATTTGAGGATCTGAGTGGGAAGATAGAACGGCAGTATCATCAGCAAATGTAGCTAGAAATGTATCGGGATTTGAAGGGATATCGGAAGTGAAGAGGATATAGAGAACTGGGCCCAAGACAGTGCCTTGTGGAACACCAGCCTCAACTGGATAGTAAGTGGAGAATGCGTTGTCACAACGGACTTGAAAGGAACGATTTGAGAGGTAGGATTTGAGGACTAGGTATAAGGATTGGGGTAAATGGGTTTTGAGCTTGAAAAGCAAGCCATCGTGCCACACCCGGTCGAAAGCTTGTGCTACGTCCAGAAAGGCACCAGTGCAATAATGCTTGTTTTCAAGTGCAGAGGATATATGGTCCACAACACGAAGGCCTTGTTGGACAGTGGAATGTCTTGAGCGGAATCCAAACTGATGAGAAGGGATGTTGTGGGATTCGATTATGGGTAGGATGCGTTTGAGAAGGATTTTCTCAAAGATTTTTGAAAGGATCGGGAGTAAGCTTATCGGTCTATAGGATGATGTGTTATTAACAGGTTTACCTGGTTTTGGAAACAGGATGATTATGGAATGTTTCCACACCAAAGGAAAGTTGGTTGTGCGAAGGATGCAGTTGTATAGATAGGTAAGGAATATGATTGCTTTTTTGGGAAGTTGTCTGAGGATTTGTGAAGTGAGGAGATCATATCCAGGGGATTTTCGGGGTTTTAATTTGTTTATAAGGAATTTGACCTCAGAGGGGTTAACAGGTTTTGGAGGTAGAGAGAGAGGAATTGGTGAAGAGAGGAATTCTTCAACTTCAGCAGTGTGGCTGGGATGGAGTTCGGGATGAGGGGTGAATGTGTAGGATAAATGTTTAGCAAACTCCTCTGCTCTATTCGCATCTGACGAAGCCCAGGAACCATCATCACGGCGAAGTGGATGGGAAATGGACTGGAATTTAAGGATTTTTTTGGTTACATTCCAGAGGGTGTTATCACTAGCGGATAATGAGGAGAGGTAGGAATTGTAGGATTGGGTTTTAAAAGTTTCCAGTTTCTTTTTTACCTGTTTGGAATAATAATTATACGATTTCCGGTCATCAGGATGCCTGGTTCTTTGCCAAAGGGTCCTGGAGCAACGTTTGCTATGAATTAGGTCCAATAGATCTTGAGGTAAAGGATTTATGTTATGGTATTTTTTGGGACGATCAGGTGAGGATGCAGTCCAAGCTGCTTGCTGGATCAGAGTAGTGAAGGAATGCACTGCATCGTCGAGGTCTTCAGGTGTTTTTAAGGAAACTCTGAGGTCAATATTATCTTCCAGTATTTGACGGAAAAGGTTCCAGTTAACTGGCCCTCTGATAAATGAAGGTGGGGATGATTTGGGGATGGGAGATGTGGAAACGGTTAGGACTAGAGGACTATGGTCTGAGGAAAGATCATCAAATCTTGAAATAGAACAGTGTAGTGATCCTAGACCTTTGTGGAGGAAAAAGTCTAGAAGGTCGGGATTGCGGTTGGGATCTGTTGGCCAGTATGTGGGTGTATTAGGTGAAAGGATGTTGCTGCGATGGGAATTAAGTGCAGATAACAATGTTCGGCCTCGGGAATTTGTGGATCTGGCTCCCCATTGCTGGTGTTTTGCATTTAGATCTGCACCTAGGAGGAAGTGGTGTCCTAAGGAATTCAGGAAGGAAATTATTTGGGATTCGGAAATGGGTGTTTTAGGTGGGGAATATGCGGCAACTAGTGTTATTGGGTAAAGGGGTGTTTGGATTATTACGGCTGTGGATTGTAGGAAATTATGGCTTGGTAAGGGAAACAAATGATGAGAAACGGATCGATGGATAATTATGGCAGTGCCACCATGTGCTGTTCCATCAGGATGGTCGGTTCGATAAATATTGTAGCCGGGCACGTTGATTTGTCGTTTGTTGGTTAGTCGAGTTTCAGTTATTAGTGCTATGTCGATGTTTTTGTCATGTAATAAGATTGTCAGTTCGTTGATGTGGTTCCGAATACCATTCGCATTCCAGAGGAGAATGGAGAGGAATTTGGTTGAGGACATTTATGGGTTTCTTGGCAGTGGAATGAGGTTGGATATAACATTGGTAAGTAGCGAAATAAGGGGGGTAATGAGAGATCTAAATTCGGAAAGGAAAGATGTCAATAGGCTTGTGAGGTCAGTGGAATTGGAAGGAGGAGGAATGAATGTGTGAGTATTTAACCTACGTTCAGGGATGGAGGGATATGGGTCTTGAGGTTGATGTGTGAATTCTTGAGGTTTAGATTCTTGTGGCAGGGCCTGAGATTGAGTGTTTACAGTGTCTCCCTTGAACATCTGAGCATAGGACACTCTTCCGTTCACTGTTCTATAGGGTTGTCTTGGTGGCCTGGATGTCCCTTCTTCTCTAGGCGTTGCGTACATTCGTGTTTTCAAATCTTTGTAAGTTTGACAACCCTTGTAGTTGGCTGGGTGTCCTTGGTGGCATAAAGCGCATACTGCAGGTGAAGTTCTAGACTTCCTACAGTCCTCTGTTTTGCGTTGCTCACCACACCTCACACATCTAGGAATGTGATGACAATACCGTTTCGTATGGCCATAAGCCTGGCAGTTATGGCATTGAACGATGTCGCGCTTGCTGTAGGGCTTTTCTACAACAACGCTTGTATAATAAAGGCGTGTGACCTTGTAGATGTTTTCGACATCGGGTGTTCGGTCAAGGTCAACGAAGAATAGTGGAAGAGGTATTTTATTTTGTATTCCAGGATGTTCTCTATCCTCCTTAAATATGTTCACTATCTGGCGAACATGGAATCCCATACCCGTGAGCTCTTCTTTTATAGCATCTGTTGGCGTAGATGGGTGCAGTCTTCTGATAACGACCCTGAGCGCCCTCTCTTGACGCAGTTGATACGTGTGGTAATCAGCCTTGGTGTCAGATAAATATTTTATGATTTTTCTATAGGTTTCTGGAGTGTCGGGCATTAACTTAGTGTCATTGGTGCGGCTTTGGCATAAATATTTTCCTGAACCTACCAGATTATTCAATTGATTACACATCAATTGAAAATTTTTAATATTTCTAACAAATATTGGTGGGGGTTTGGGTTCTCTGGGGATGGATGCTGCTTCCATTTGTTCGTTATTTATATTTGAAAGCACTTCAAATGGATTCGAAGTGAAAAACGGCGATTCTTCACCCATAGCTTGAGTTGTCTCATAATTGTTGGGTTGTTGTGAGGAGCCAGGTTGGGGTTCCACTTCTTCTATGGAGCTCCCTGGTGTGGCTGGTGGAGTGTTTCTTTTCGAATGCCTTGTCTTTTTTTTAATGGGAGAACTAATTGTAGTATCCAGGCTCCTGGACGTAGTGTTTTTGCCCTTACTCGACATTAGCATGTGATAATATCGCATTTCATATTTATTTTTAAAAGAAAAATTGATAAAAGTGAAGAGAGGAAAAAAAAAAAATTTTTATTGAACACGAAAATATAGACACGCTCTTGGAGAGCACAGATCTGCCTCCGACGGAGGGATCTAGCCCACTGGTATTAACGACTGTTGCAGCTTATGGCTGGCCGTTATCTACAACCTAAGGTCTATTTACACTGTTCACTCTTGTGTTGTAAATAAGTGATTACTCACCTTATTTTTTTTTGTCCAGTATCAAACGTAATTGTTAATGTAACTGATAAAACTAATTGTTCACATTAAACTTGTATACTGCCACTGATAAATGAGATTTTTATAAGAGACGACCTGACGTATGTTTAACTAGGGCTAACGCATGCGCAGAACTTCAAATTTTTTTAATTACATTTTTTTCCCTTCGGAAATAACAAACATTTGCACTGTATCGAAAGAGAATCGAACCTCAGAAACAGGACTATGCCATTTTTAGAGATGTTGGTTATATCCGTTATATATTTTTCCTGTCACATTGCGGCTTCACCAGGGGTCCTTGTTAGACAAAATCAGCTAAAGTTCAGTATATAGAGATGTTTCCAGGCGGAATAATATTATTAAACTATGGATAAATTTCGTCTATATTTCCGCATCTAAGAACATTTTTTCAAGTTGTTATTTTTAAAGTATTGCAGATCTCTAAAGTCCCTCAAAGTAAATTTGGAAGGTTAAAATTGTGTTTCTATATTTAGTTGGTGTTGGAAAAGTGACTTTGTTGAGTCTCTTTGCCAGTTACCATTTCGTTTCGATGTGAAGGCGGAAAAACCTTTTATTTATTTTTTATTTTGCCTTTGTTTTATTTATATAGGTTGTTCTATTTTTACATATACTTTTTTCTTAGTTTACTCATTTATTTTGATTTATTCATTTATTTATCTTTTTTATTTCTCTATTATATGTATGTATGATATGATTTAACATATTTAGCCTTCTTACTTGTTGTCCTTCAATGTGGCAGATTGTATTATTTACTGTTCACTAAAAAAAATAAAAAGAATTATATTTAGATTGATTACAAAATCACTAATCACCTTGTTAAATATCCACTCACATACTGTAATTACATTTTCATGTACCTAGAGTTACTCAACAAATGCATACCAGGAAACATTGATATAAACGTAAGTATGTGTCAGCAGTAAGGAAATAAATGTAGGCTAGCTAAAACCAATAGAATTAAGCTAATTCTAAACACGAACTTAACTAGCTAAACAAATACTAATAGAATTCATAAAACATTGTCATGATGAACCAATGAACTTTTGTTTGGCTGAGGGTATCAAAAAAACATGCTTCTCTAAAACATACAACAAAAAAAAAAAAAAAATAAACAAATGTCCTCGACCTTGGTGAATCGTTTTTTGTTGATTCCTTTCACCTATCAACGAAATTTGATGAGTTAATTTCTAATTAAAATGCTCCAGGCATATGATTACGTATTGAATGGAGATTTCCTACATGGACAATGTGGGCTTTGAAAATTACAGATCAGACAAAAACATCCGTGAACCACATGTTTATATTTAAATACTATTTTTTTTTTTAACAAATAATGTTCACTCCTATTAAAACGGCAAATTTAAAAGAAGGAAATTTTCTATTATATTTTATACCCACCTTATAAAATATATTATACTTGGAATTATCATATCGATGACTTACTTATACAATCTTATAACTCCAATTTACCAAAATACTAAAGTCTTCTAAGTAACTAATGGTACATATTTATTTTTATATTTATAATGTGTCCGTGTTATGTTTTAATATCACTGATTTCGAAATATACAATAATAAATAATAATCAAGATATTTACTTTTATCTGAAAGATTTACATAAGAGTATTATTTTTCTTCATTATTCTAGTTGGTTCATCGAATATCAGAAATATTTAACATTGTTATTGATTGTACCATTTAATGGGCTTCAAGTTAGCTGAAACAAACAATTTATATCAACACGGTGGAACGTATGAAAAATAATAGATATATTTTTAAATTAATAATTTCATTTTTTGTTAAGTGTCTGACTGTTATTCATTTTACTTCCGTTTAATTATTAGAGCGGACGTGATATTTTTGTATTTTAATATTTCCATTGCCCTCAAGCTTAAAGTTTATTCCAATTTAAAATCTCGACTCAGGTCCACACAATGGACAACATTCAGCTTTCCAGGAATAATGAAAATTTTAACGCCGTTATGAAAAATATTCAAGAAATTTGCATTTTAATCCCAAAACAGCTCCAACTGAGAAACCTCTTCCAAGGTGGGCTCATCTGAAAGTCAAAATTCAAACCATTTCAATTCTGACTCAGAGCTTAAATATATTTGAATCCACCATGGTTCAAATATTAATAAAAAACAATCCAAATAGCGAGTTTACATAATTAAAATTTTTAGTTCGAATTACTCAGTAGGAGTTTTTAAACTAAAAATAAGAAATGATACAGATCAGTTGGATGGATCAGGGGAGGCTTAGTGAGCTAGGAACTTGATTCCATAGGCGTACATTTCTGGAGGGCGAGGGAGGCAATCGCTTTCCTTCTCAATAAAAAGAGAGGGGGCGAGAATATCGTTTCGCTTCCCCTAACCCAATATTTAAATAACAAAAATAGATGGATAAGCTAAGGCTAAGAAGAAAAATATCTTATGTTCTTATTATTGAAATTATAGTTCATATTCAAAGAAAATTATATCTAGCAAAATATTATTGGATATTATGATTTATTTATTTGTACCCTTCCATTTTTATGTGAACACTTTATCAAATTTCATGCGGCAAATTTGAATCATTGGAGGATCTAGAGTTCATCTCATCGCTTCAAACATTTAAGTACAAATAAAAATATGTAATACTAGCTGTACCAGGCCATATGTTTCTATGGCTCATTCTGGTTAGATAGGAAAAGAAATAAAAAGAATGCAGATGTTTCTAAAATATTTTATGCAACAATCCTTGTGGATATGCGATATTCTTTGTTGTTGCGTTCTTTGTATAGATATATTTGTATAGATTGTCTGGTTTTCCAACTCTAGAACTCGCACCATGTAAGAATCGTATATGTAAGAAGCAATCGGTCTATATCCATCTAAAAAAAATACTAAATATTTAAAGCATTATATCTGTACACAAAACCGTCCGATTTCAGTGGATTTTTTTACTTGTATGGAACAATGAAACGATACGAAACCGCCCGACGTTTCCATCTACTCCTAACACTTACTAGACAAACACTCTAAGCTTTCAATAAATTACAAAAGACTCATATATATGACAATAATAAGACCTATTTAGACTTACCAAATTAAGCTTTGTGGCTCTACTAAACCATCGAATTCCCCTCGTATCCAACCCTTAATATCCAAAATCCTTCGTAAAATCCTCAACGATCCGTACATTGTTAAAAAAAAAATCATTCTTAAGGATCTTAATCCATATGTTTCCGACCTGGCCCAATCCAGATAACTATCAATCCATAAAAAAAATCAGAACCATCCGAACCCTCTCGTTTCAAACCTCCTCGATCTCTGATAACCCTCCGAGGATTCTGAAAAGAAGGTACCAAGGTAATCTTCTTGTGTAAATTAATTATTTAAGTACTACCAGTGGATAATTTCTCAACAAGAGATTTCATGTTATTATATTCTTGAGTGCACATTTACTAAATGTATTTTTTTTTTAAATACTGTTGTAAATATCATGAATGAATAAAAACATAAAATAAATGTGGGGAATTAAGGAAGCTTTCAAATAATAATGGGCACAATCCAAAAATTGTGTACTTATGAGTTATTCGCAAAATAGTTTTGAACATATCGTTACTTTTTTTTCATATTCTTTTTTTAAAAAAATGAAGGTTCCTGCCATAATGAAAATTCGAAGTTAAAAATTTATATGTTTCGATGGCAATGCAAATTCTGATTTGAGGATTTATCGAGATGCGAAATAAGAATCTCAACTTTGTTTCTCATTAAAAAAATATTTGAACCCACTTTGCTCTTTTGGTATGCACAAATTGTTTTATTTCTGAGATAATTCTTTTCGATTTCGATGGTTTTTTTTGTTTTGTTTTTTCTCATTTTGTAGAGAATGAAAGAAGCTTGAAAATAATTATGGGTATAATCCAGCAAAAATTGTGTACTTTTCGAGTTATTCGCAAATTTAGCTTTGAACCCATCATAAATTTTTTTCGTATTGTTTCGGGACAGCATGTTATATACAGAACTTAAAAGGGCTTTGAAGTCTTTTTTAAGGCCTTCATTGATGAGAAGACGTTAGGTAAGTTTAATCAAAATCATAACAGAAGTTTAGGCGCTACAGTCTAATCAAAATCATAACAGACGTTTAGGCGCTACAGTCTATAGAGACACTCGTTTTTCGGCCGCATTTCCGAAACGAAAGGCCGGAGAGTAATTAAATATATATATAATAACACTCCTGAAGCCGATAGAAACGTTATGTAAATATTTCAAAGCAATCGGTAAAGGATTTTCGGAGATAAACGGGTTTGAATGAACGAACATTTACGTTTTTATTAATATAGATATTCAATTTCCTTGTAAAAATATGTTCAAATATAAGCAAAAAAATCTATCACCCGCTCCAACTAGATTGAAAATTCTGCTGCCTATGCTTGATCCAATTTTAACTCAGGTAGTATTAAGATATACAACTTAGATTCAGATAGTCATTTGTTTTATACAGACTGTGAAAAATCATTATGGTTTATAAACAAATATAATAGACATGTTGATTTAATATATTAAATTTAATTGTTCCGTTAGTGAAGTTTATTATATTTCCACTATATCAAATATAGAAAGGGTAACGGATCAGTGCATACTTTTGGAATAACCATGTCTCTTGTTGGAATGGGTTAAAGATCATTCCATTTCAAATCATAAAACGCCTTGACCTACCTTCTCTGATTTTTATCATTCTTGATACAGTATTTGTAATAAATAAATACATTACTTTTTTGTAGTTTTAAATACCGATTTTTAAAAAATGTATAAACAGTCGAATTTCGCAATGTTTTTAATCATACGAATACGATAGTGATACAAAAGTTTTGGTCTTGGTCTTGCAAATTCATTCATGGTCATAGTCTATTTTCGCAAGAGTCTCACAACAGTCTTGCAGCTACTGTGAGATTATATTTATATTATATTACTATATTACTGTACTTTTCTTGATAGAAGAAACCTAACTAAGCCCGATTAAAAAATTAGAATAGTTAAATGCAAAAGTATAATGGTTATACCAATTATTAATATATAGTAACTAAGATTGTCAAGTATTAGCAACTATTTTGCCATAATTTTTATTTAAAAAATAATTTTTTTTTTTTACCAGTCCTGGTCTTGGTCGTGCACCAGTTAGGCGGCCTTGGTCTTGGCCTTGGAAAGTGCCATCCAAAGGCTTTGGATTTTGAGAAAAAATTCTTTAGATTAATTCAAGATGGAGAAATTGTGAGATCATCATTAAATCAAATCTAGAAGTTCAGTTGGTGCTTTATGATTCAACAATAAAAAAAATAAAATAAAATAAAAAAAGATAGATGATCTAATATTCATTTTATATATTTTTTTTTATATTCACCCAATGTTCATGGGCAAAAACATTAACCTGGTTTTGGACTCAGAACTTTATTAGGCCGACTTCAATGCCAACGGTTGTGCAGGGTGGGGACCGGGCCAGGACCAAGCTCAACTGCCAGGTTTTTCACATTAATTACTTGCTTAATAATGAGTACTCACTTCATAGATACTGGATGTGTTCCAGGACGGTCTCCCAACCCTTAGATCGATCCACGGCTAATGAAAAATTACTTGACATTATCCGGACACATTATACATTATCTCGCTAAAATGTAGCTTAATTGACGAAAAATCATTATTCCAATTATTTCTCTTCATATTGTATTAATATTCCAATAACATCATATTCAGTATCATAACGAAACAACATCTTCTCCTCCTATCATGTGTACAAAGTTTTCATTTCACACGGGGAAATTCATCAAATTACTTCTGGCATAGATATTCCTAAATTTTCTATGTTACGCTCCATTCATAAATCGTTCGCCTCTCTATTTGAAATTAATTGGATTGTAGTAGGTTTTTTTTTCATCTTGTTTTACCGAAAATATTCTAGACCAGTTTTCCTATAGTTTGGCTATAAAGGGTTTAAGTTAGAAAGTCTAATTGTTCAATCTATCCTTTTATACTTGCGAATCACTGATATATATATATATATTGCTACGTATCAAAATGGGTTGATTAGTAGTGGATTTTGATAACGGGATGCCACTGGTAATTATCGAGGATAATTATCCAGAATTAATTAGTAAAAATAATAGTTAAACAAATTATGTCATTTGACATATTGGTCCTTGATTAATTTTTTGGATTACTTCTCACAAAGGCTTGTTGTGTGTTTATCTGTTCACTAATTACCAAACATTACCTGTGCTTATAATGAAAGAAATAGGTGGCATGATTAAAATAACTTTTATGTACAAATTATATTTATTTACAAGTGATGAGAAAGAATGTTATATACATTATATTTACAAAAATTAATGAACTATACAATTGGTTGTGAAGGCATGATTCAGATGGATGGAATTTAAAATTACATTGCCATTAAATATTTATACATCTTTAAAGAGGAATTGTTGGGGATTACTTATCTAATAAGTCGAGATCATCTGGACATGGATCAGGTAGGGCCAAGGCTTCAGTCTCCAAGTTGGAAGAAAACATCAGGGACCTCCTCAGGCCGGGCAGTCCATCAGGCCTCTCTTCTATCAGCCTCTCCTCATCTAGCTGTCCTCAGCTGAGTCCCATCAGGAAGTCTCCTCCTCTCCGAGTCCCAAGAAGAAGGCCTCCCTCCTCTGAGTTCCAAAAAGAAGTGTCTTCAGCTGCGTTCCAAGAAGAAGTCTCCTCCTCTCCGAGTCCCAAGAAAAAGTGTTCATTCCCAATTCTCTATTTCCCACCTTTTTTCATCCAGTCTTTTTCCTGATTGGCTGAATATTCTCAGCCTAAGGGATGACCACGCCCTCTCACCCAGGCCAAGGTAAAGCAGCAGGTACAGACTTAGGTATTTCTGGTGGAAGGTGTGAAAAGGTCTTTCGGGATCCTGTTTAAACACTCAGTTGTCGGTCTTTGTCGGTGGTTCCTTAAAGGTTTTTATACCTTTAAAGGTTTTTAAACCTTTTTTACACTTACAAAAGGTTGGGCTTGTTGGTCGTTACATTCGGTCAGGTACCGCCAGATGTGAACACTTATGATGTTTATTTATACATTTAAAATAATTATTCCACCGGCGGTCTTTACAATACATAGCAATATATATATATATATATATATATATATATATTATATATATATATATATATATATATATATATATATATATATATATATACAAGATAGCTTAAAAAAAAAACTACGCATCAACAGGCTATATGGACCTGTAACAGGCCCTGATGGACAGTTAATTAAAAAATCCTGAGAATTCAGAGCACGGACCAGAATGACCTAATACAGTTTAGTGTTTGCGATGATCGCTACCTGTGCCAGAGATTTCCGAGATAACGGACGGTGTAAACATGCAAAATGAGGACTACCGAAATTCAATTATGATGTCATCAGCTTGGCAACTGATGAAATCAACTCTTTTTTTTTTTCTCTCCTATACTTAGCGATTATCTCATGGCTTAATAGTTCTCGAGTGTTTAAGGCTTCGGAGAAGGAACCAAAGATCACTGACTCGAGTGGTTTAGATTGTGTTATCAAATTATTTTCCTGCTTCCCTTCGTGAAGATTCTCAGTGAGCGTGTTTTATGAGCTGATGACTGCACATTTTTTTAAGTACCAATTATATTTTGATGATTTTGAAAAAAATTGTTTAAACCAAGTTCATTTCCTTGAGGAAAACAGATCCAAAAAATTTTCTATTAATACCAAGATCTTTCTTCCAATACATTTTTAAAAGTTCATTACACAGGTTTATTGAATAAAGTCATTTAGTAAAATTTTATAAAATTAGATAACTAAGTTCTTTGATGAAATTTTCCTCTGTATTTTTTATATTAAAGGTTTTGTATAATTTTAAAGCAGTGATATAGCTAAAATTTAGAGAAGCTACTTAAAAATTTAGCTCTATTAATTATTTATTTACTGATTATTTGCAATAAACCGGTGGTTTATTGTTTTCCGGGATTACTGGTCTACTATACTATTATTAGGTGAAATTTTAAGAGATATACATATGTAATACGTTTTAATCTCCAGTATACAATCATCCTTATATGTTTTTACTTTAAATGCAAATTTAAAATAAAAAACTTTATGTCCCACATTTTACGATTGTATACTTTATTATTTTTAATACAATAACATGTTTACAAAGAGAAATAAGAAATATGTCATATTCCATTCGATTTGGTTTAAAATGAAACTTTCTTTGCTATGATATATATATATATATATATATATATATATATATATATATATATATATATATATATATATATATATATATATATATATATATATATATATATATATATATATGTATATATAGTCATCTCTGAAAATATGTTTCAGTCTGAATTAAGCAGGTTTGACTAATTTATGAGGCCAAAGTAAGTATTTTTATTTTATGTAAATAAAACTAGAAATCATATAACGAATAGATTTTTGCGGTATAGTCAGTCGAAATCAGTTTCTTGTGTTTAGTGTGAAATAAGTAAACGTTTCGAAATTTGATTAAAGAGTGCCATAACCTCCGTCTCAAACAATATATATAATATATTAAGGAAACTATAAAAATATGCGGAATATAATTTAGTGTTACGGTAAGTTAGATGATTGTTTTATTATTGCACAATTTTTAATTATTTTTAATCTATTAGTAAAGATTTATGTGATTTTTTTTAATTGCAAGGTTACACCAAATATAAAATTATGGCTGTGCTGAGGCAAATTTATATCATTGATATGGAAACTGATAAGCGTTGTTGTTGAAAAATTACAGTGAAACCGCCCTAATGATATAAATCTCATCAGTATTATTTATAAATTTATGTATCAAAATAAATAAAATAAATTTCTACCTCTGCTTTGCAGTAGATATTTTTTCATTCATTAAATTACATATGATTTCTAGATTATTTTTTTTAACATTTATTTTTTAATCCACACCTGTCACAACCTTTAACAATAATCGGATGTGTTCATTATTGATAGAAGTATTAAAATTATTACAATAATTATAAATAGCATCTGTGATTATGAATATCGATACTTATTTTTATTAAATTTTTTCGTGTTACAATTAAAAAAGTGCACTTTTTCACAGTGAAAAATTATTTGCTTCATTAATAATTCATAGTAAATCACATTTGTTAAATATAAATATTTCATTGGAAATATTTGTTGATTTATTATTATTATTGAAAATAATTTTATTTATAAAAGTTTTACAGGCAGTTTTTGACAATTTTTTTTTTTTTAGAAGATGAGAAAATCATAACAAAATATTTTTTTTTCTGATATTTATATATGCGAAAATATTTTCAATCTTTTTAGTGAATATCTAACAATATGAGTTTAATTAAATTTTAAAATGGGCTTATTCTCTTGAAAGTGGCTTAGGGGCTGAAAGGCATGTTTAAAGGAAAAAATTAAGGAGGACTAATGGAATCTAATAAATGTTTTATTAATACTAATAGTGCTGTAATTTGAGTTATATTCGTTAATCAAGTAGAAATTATTTTTATAATATTTTATCAACAATTAATTTAATTAATTAAATAATTTGTTAAAAATAATGTAAATAAACATGTACATAAATATACATATATATATATATATATATATGTATATATATATACATATATATATATATTTATGTACATGTTTATTTACATTATTTTTAACAAATTATTTAATTAATTAAATTAATTGTTGATAAAATTTACCTTATTTACCTTGCGTACAAATATAAAAGTCAAATGAAAAAGTTAATTTGTAAAATAGATAAAGAAAACAAAAAGCAATATTTTGTAATCTTAATATAACTGTATACAAAATAAATTAATTTTTTTTTTATTGAATATTAATACATTCTGCCACATTATAGGGCATTAATATTAAGGCTACATGAATCATTCACACAATATGTACATACAAATAATAACTAAGAAAGAAATAATAAAGATAGAGAAATATATACAAATAAAATAAGTAAATTAATATGTATGTGTAAACAAAATATGTGAAATAAATGGCTGCAGTAAACAATAAAGTAAACAACTCACATCTTTATCAGTATTTCACATTAGGAGAAAAAATTTCCGTTTTGGATTTGTACGACAAATATAAAATTGATAAGAAAATACAATTTTACCTTATCGCTTTATATTAATATCTGTATTTTCTGTAAAAATGACTTTATTATGAGAATGGAATATTTTATTTCGGTTACTTTTATCATATAATGAATTCACTAATCTTTTTTCTCAGGTTCTTTCATATCTAAACTATACTGTTATACATTAGGCAATGTTATCTTCGGGAACATCTCTTTATATTTGCTGACGAGTAAAATTTGTTACACCTATTGGCCCCATTCACTTAACTAACATTGGGCATAAACTTTAGCATCTTAATTCGACAATACTTTTCGGTACGTAACGGCCTGTCGGAGAGAACACATCTTTCGCTTTAGCCTGGAGAAAAACCTGGATCAATATTTGGTCAGTTAGCACTTCCCCGAACCGGAATCCCATTTCGAAAAACCGGTCTCTTTTATTAGTCTCGCCAAAAAAAAAAAAATCTGTCACAGTATAATCCAGAATTATCGCTTTTAGGAACCGCTTTACGAGAGGACTCGGACTTCCTTGCTCAGATGAAGAAACGGGTTGAGTGACCCTAACCTCCGCGAATGCTAATCTACTCACGTCAAAAACCCCATCCTTCGTCTTCTCATCTTGATTGTAGCAGTCGCGAGGAGCCAAAGGTACGAAGCCGATATCATTATAACCCAACCGCAGATGTAAAAAAATATATTTTCTATCAGCATTTCACGACTCTTAGAGATTAACTACGGAAGATAATAAAGTAGAGAATGGGAGTTATTTTTAACGTACTTAATAATCAAATTGCAGTTATGCCGTCCTTTAAATTCCAACTATAATAGATACATAATTTATAACAGAAATAAATATTTTTTATAATACCTGTTAACGGTCATTGCGTCAACAATTACTTCATTGATTCTTTTTTTTTATTACTGTTTTTAGAATCGCCTATTTTGTAATCCTTTTATCGTAAAGAAGTTATTGTTATCACCTTCTTTTCTGCTCATGTCTGACTACTTAAATTTATTATATATAAAACACTTTATTGGTATTCTAATGTGATCTGTCATAAAACTCCCAATCATTTTATTTAAACGATATTAGTGTGCTTGTAGTTATTTTATCCATAAACCTAATTTAAGAGAACAGAAATCTGCTGAGAAGTTCCATAGTCATTTTAATTATAAAAAGCACATAAGTACATTAAAAGCACAAGTAATATTAAAAGATAAAATATATTCTTTCAGTTTCTTCGTCTGTCCAATTTATTAGTTAAATTCAGTATGAATATTACCTCTTCTATTCCAGGGCATATAATACACTTAGAAAATTTTTTGAATAATGAATTAAATAAAAAAATGTATAAAGTTTACAATAAGTAAGTGAATTAAAGGAGTAGGATATATAGCCAATATACATATTCTATGCCCTACATCATCTGTTTTATCAATCCACTTACTAATTAAGTGAATCTATTACTCATCTATTTGTCTAGGTATATTATATTTCCTGAATTTCAGAGCTAATTTTCAAACTAAATTCAACTAGTTAAACATACAGACAAACTGTGGCAAAATATTTTATATGGAATAATTAACAATAAAATATTAATCAAAATTGTTGGCTAAAGAGAGCTGAAATCAATAACTGCAGGTAATTTTTTTTATTATTATTATTTTTAATAATCAACCATTGTGAGCGATCGAAAAATTCAAAAACTTAACCCCCTCTCAAAATTTGAGGTTTCAGGTTTCAGGATGCGTAGAGTACGAAAAACGAATACAATTTTTTTTGTCCGTCCGCCGTCCACCGTCCGCCGGTTTTTCTTAGAAACTACTGGACCGATTTTTTTTTCAAATTTGGATATAAAATCAGAGGTCAACCAGGGCTATCCGTTTTTTACTTTCAAAATGGCCAAAAACGTGCGTTGCTATAGACTGTAGCTTCTAAACGAATGTCGATACTGTATATGTTTTTTAAAAGTTTCCGGATTTTCCTAAAAACCAAAAAAAAAAAAAAAATCGGTAAAATCGGGCAATTAGGAGGAAAGATGGTCTCCAGTTTTTTTTCAATATGTTCTACTCCAAATATTATATTCTTTGTTTGGTTTTTAAATTTAGAATGTGGTACTGAAGTAATACTATGTTTTTTTAGCATATTAGTAAAGATTAAAAAAAAAGTTTAGTCCGATAATTTAATCACCTTTTATTTATTTTTCTCTGTAACTAGGAAGGTAATGTTACTTTAGATGTATAGTTGTTTGGATATAATAAATGATTGTGAAATAATTTGCAGCGTTTTTAATTTGTATTCGACTCTACCTTGAGAGCTGTTGGCTGCTTGTTTTTATGTTCTGTTGTAATACTTTGTTTCGATTAAATATTGGACATTTTCATTAGCTCGAAATATTTCATTCCATTTTGAGGATAAATTCAATTTTTATTTTCTATTTTTTCGAGTTGGAGACACTCTTGTAATAAGTGTTTGACTGTCTGTGGTATGTTATCACACTTTTGGGACGTGGGCGCTTCTAGACCTCTGACAAGGTACCAGTGTTTAGATAGGCAGTGTCCAATTCTTATTCTGTACAATATGATTTCTTCTCTTCTCGGTTTCTCGTGCTCATACCTTCCATTTAATGCTCTATTTTGTTTATAATAGTTTAGACTCCATATTCCATTCACCTTACCAGTTTCCAAATTTTTTTTTTTTTTTGAGGTACCTTATCTTCAGCTGTGATATCATTTATTGCAGTTATGTTTAATATCTCTCCCTCCTTAGCCAAATAAACAGCTTTTTCTGCAATACCGTTGAGCAATGTGTTATGGAACGCCAAAGACCACACAGATTTTTTCTTATCTACCACCATTCATTCAATATTTCAGTATAGCAATTAGGATGTTGCTTGGCCATGGGTTACCAATTGCAGCCACGACGCTTTTGGAATCTACTGTGATGATCCAGCTATTCTCTTTGGATTTTTATATCCAACGAACTACCTTTTCTTTACCGCGGTTGCTTCTCCAGAGAATATGAAACACTTTTCTGGTAAGTAGTAGCTATGTTGGTTTTTGGTAATATAGACAGCGTAACCAACACATTTTTGAGGCATCAAGCTACATTACCTTAAGAAAACAAAATATGGGATCAAACAAAATGAAAGTTTTTTTACTTTTTATTATAAACACAATGCAACTAAACGCCTCATAACTTAAACTATTTAATGACCCAATACTGCTTAAAATACCAACCACTAAATAATTAAGTTGAAATTTTGTTTTCAAACCGAAGTTATGGGGTAAGCTAGTTGTGTTAATTCGATTAAATAAAATTTTTAATTCCGTTTTCGTCTTTCGCTTAGCAGTGTCTTTTAACTGTCAGGACTATACTTTCAAAAGAGGCTTACCCTGTACATTTTACTCTAAAGCAAAAAAATCATAGACATTCAAATTTAGGTAATTATGTAACAAGATAAATGCTAAGGATGATTAACTGACCCTATATGGCAGACTTGTTTCTTTAGTATTTGAAAAGTGTGGAATTGAAGTAGCCAAGAAGAAGTGTGCAACATATGTAAACCAACACAGGTTGAAAGCATAACATCATCCTCAAAGAGCATGTAAAGCGCCAAAGGTTAATCCTCGTTCAAAATGCTAACAGGTACTCGATAAATTATTGCATCGTGTTCACGGATAAATTACGCAAAGTCGGGATTATTCATCCTTATGGCTTATTCCAATTTTATGGTGTAAGTTAATAGAAAAATTAATAGTATAAATATTTTTTAGTATTTCTAATTTTATTTTTTCACTAACAATAAATTATCAAACATTCAGGAAATGTCGGTATGTTCTTATGGAACTATATCACTCATGTTCACCACGACCTCACTTAAATTTTCTTGAAACGAATATTTTAACAAATTAAACTATTGTAATCTTCCATGTTGAATGACTTTAAAGATATGCAGCTTGAAGATATACAGCTTGCAAGCCAAAAAACTGGTTCTTAAGTAGAAATAATCATGAAAAAAAATTTGGCTTACAAATGAATATTTATTTTAACATAGAAAAAAGAAAATACAATAGGATATAGGAATATTATTTTAATGAATATTCATTTTTCAACTGCCTCGACCTCTAACAACTATCAATTCTTATATCATGTTATTAAATTTATTCGTTTTTATAGTTATATGGTATCAATCTTGTACATTCGATACTGAAAAGAGGTACAGACCCAATTTTAAATGTAGAAGAACAATAATACAAATTATAATGGCAAATGTTTTTAAACTACACTACTTACGACTCACGAAAACCCAATCATTCCATACCTTTTCACATAGGATCATCTTGATGATACTTTTAATTGGGCAACCAGATGGAAAGTAAATATGAATGAGATGAAAAAGGTATTTATTGTTTTTACACTAAATCGTGGTACATGCCTGCAGGTCTTCTTCATCAATGTTCCAATCCCTACTTCAAAAGAAGTGCGATATTTGGGTCTTTACCTGACAAAAGACTGACGTGGATATCTCGTACTAAACTGAAAAGAAAACAACTGAACAAACTGTTTGGACAGGCGCTCTAAATTACAATTAACTAACTAACTTACTATCTGCAAATTAATTATAAAACCTTTAGGGGTTTGGATATCTGCGAAGAAGTCTAATATCCATAAAATTATAATTTTTCAATCAAAATTTTTCCAAAAAAATTTGATGCGCTGCTTTCTATGTGCACAAATGGCTTATTACACAACGACTTGAGAATCCAAATCGTTTCAGATACTGCAACACAAAACTACAAAAACTTCCACCAGAGACTGAATTTCAACATGAACCCATTACCCCAAATACTTTATTCCACCACGCGCCTATACATCTCACCCCGACGACTTTTGAGATGGTGGCCAAAAGACCTTCTAACTTAACCCCTATTCGGAAGCAAAAAAAAAAATATATATTGCGGATAGCAATTAAAAAAGTTTCAAATAATAGGAAAAAACAAGAACAAAACAATGATTAATAGGATTAGATATATTAATATATCGTGTATATATTATGTATATTTCAACAGGATTAGATAACTTTTTCAGAACTTGTTTATTGAGAAATACTACAACCTGTATCAATTAAAGACTTGTTGGTTGATTTGTTTTGGTTTCCTTACTTCTCAATTATGTATAACAGACATCCATAGTCATAGACCAGAGAAATACTATAAGAAATTGATATCCAGATAGGAATTCTAATCCATGATGCAACGCAGTGATCTAGTGTGAAGTTCTCTGTCCAATGATAAATTTTATACTCCTCTAACAGATGTCCTCCACAGTACCATTATCATATCTCTAATATCAGCGCTATGATGCATTCCTATTTCATAATTAGCTATATTGGCTAAGGCTCCTGTGTATCATTAAGACGTACGTGATTTTTTGAGTAGGACAACCGGTGGAAATTGTGTACCTTGAGTCTCGTATTATTACCGGCATTTTTCGATAGAATAATTGTAATTCATTTTCATTTAAAATTTTATGTTTTTTTATTTGAATTATAATTAAATTTAATTCGCCTAATTATTTTTCTATATAAGTATGAACCACATTGTAACAGTTGTACGTTTTCCTGGCCGTGACTATTTAAACTATCTATCTATGATGATAGTGAAATGAAAATCATGTAGTACAACAAAGTAAAAATTTCCTTAAGCTTCTTATGATTATTATTGTTTTTAGTTATATATTATTAACACCTCTTTCGATTTTTATGACTATAGAAACTATTAAAAAAAAATAATAATAAGAACTAGGTACTTAAAATATAATTATTAGTAAGATTCGATTTTCTTGCCAACCTGAACATTTTCTTTAGTTATAAAAAGAAAAACTAAACATTTAAAAAAATATGCTTGGCGCATGGTGAAAATAGATGAAATGCATTGTAATGGGTAAAAATGGGAATGAATGGAAGGCTCTATTTATAACTTTATTGCAAATTATCATTTTATTGCTCTTTTAGTTGAAATACGATGACCTAGTATGTTCTTTGGCGATGTCGTCTGGGAATTTAATATGACGGTTAACGTGTTAAATGCATTTTCATTTATTGGTCAGGGTTAGTTAAGAAACTGTGCTCTTATGCTTAGATTCCTCTCTTCAAATCCGGCTGTGGCAGGTAATTATTTGTTCCATTATTGGATTATTGGATTGGGAACATTCACGAAATAGGAATAACTTGGTGACTGATCGTTATACCGATTGGATTAATTTCATGCCTAGCAGTTAAACAAGAAACAAAATTTCTATTCAAAGCACTTAACCAAAGACCATTCACGGTTCTTAGCTGCACAGGTTAATAATATGCACGTGTAGATTGAGAGATTCAAATTATCATGTAACTGAAATATATATTTTTCTCTCTTGTGTGTATATATTGTATGAATGGGTATCTTTTAAACTAACAGTCCTTGTATTTCTGTGTGTTTTATTATATTATTACTCAATAAATAAAAAATAAATAAATAGTATTTGCTTTAGGTAAATATTATGCTTTTAATATACATATATTCTAATATACATATATTCATATATTTTAATATATATATATTCTATTACTTCATTAATTATCGCAGGGAATTGTCTGAACCATATATATCCATTCCTAAACTTAAGAAAATCAAATCAAAAGGCAATTCACCAATTATACCGTCAATAGATAAGGAGTATGTGCTGCTGTGGTAATGGGAAGTAATCACGTAATGTTAACGCTTCCTTTGATTTGTACAATCTATACCGCTGAGCTATCCGATCTGTAAAATCCATTGACGCTAAACTAGCCGCGTCGTGATTTGTTCAGATTCAATCTGCCCTCAACCCCTTTTCTCAAAACTGGTTGGTAGTCAATACATTAACTAATCTTAAAACAATTGAGATGAGTGGATGTATGGTGAAATTTTGTTGGCTACCAAGTCATGCAGGGATCAAAAGTAATAGACGGCAGATAGTATGGGCTAGAGAGCTACCCAAGAGAGTCAACCAATTATCACCACTCACCCTTTTGAAGTTGTGTCTTTAATCACAGAAAACTCATGTTTGGCTTACCAAAGAAGTTTGTGTGCCACAAGAGACAATAAGCTAAAGGTTGTGGAGCCATACTTCTGGAGAATCACTCCAAATATCATGCTGACCAGAAGGGAAGAAGTGGTACTGACCCGGCATACTAGGCTTACGCACGAGTAGTTATTGAGAAAAGAATCTCATACTCAATGTATTTCCTGCGGGGTACCTCTCGTAGTGTGGCAAAGCTTGCCCGAATGTTATGCATTCCAATCTCTCAGGGATCAATATCTTTTCAGAAATAGCCTTTTAGAATCACTCCAAAAGGAACTCAAAGCTATTAAAAACTTAATATGGTTACTTAAGGAAATAAAAATATTTCACAAAATTGTGATCACATCTGCAAATTTGTATAAAATTTAATCACATATTGTAATTGTAAATATACCTGTTAATTTTTCTTCTTTTAATCTTTAATTTTAGAATGCTACCAGTGGGTAGTTTCTCAACAAGCGTGTTTCATGTAATAATATTTCTCTGTACAAATTTACTTGATGTATTCATACTAATACAGTTGTAAATATCATAATAAAAGTTAAAAAAAAAAAAAAAAATCTTTAATTTGTATGTGTTTCTTTTTTTTTACTTTTCTTCTTGTAATTTTTAATATTTAAATCGTACTTTTTAGCTTTTCTTCTATAATTATTAGTTTTTATTTTTTAAAACGTATTATTAGATTATATCCTTGAAATCTTTAATCTTTCTTATAAATGTCTTTGTTAACTTGCCTTTTTTAAATATTTAATTATAATTGTTTTTATCAACTGCTTTGCTTGTGATTTTTAGTATTTAAACTGTATTCTTTAACTTCATTTCTTTTAATATTAATTTTTATTTTTTAAAACGTATTTTAGCTTTTATTCTTAAAATCATTAGCCTTTGTTTTAATTGTCTTTGTTAACTTATTTTCTTTTAATCTTTCCGATTTTTATAACTTAAATTCTATTGTACCATCACATTCAACTGTAATATTTTAACTTTCTAAACTTTAAATTGAATTCGTTAGCTGTAGTTTCGTTATGTATACCTATTGTCTCCTATATATATGTATACCTCCCTAATATAGGGAGAAAATGACCAGGTGGTGGACCTGTATGTATATATACAAAATACCGGCTTTAGATTGGGGTGAATGGGACAACAACCACGGGTCCCCGACCTGAAGGGGCGCTTGATGGGTCGCCGGTCGATCTTCAGGAGCGCTCGCTACTTATAAGGAAAGCATAATAAAAAATATAAAAAAAGTATCATTATAAATATTGTTACATAAATGTTGAATGAAATAAAACTCAAATATTACATAACAGAAGAAATAATTTTTTTTTTAAGAATAGAGTTGACGCCACTTCCCGGAGGGCGCCGTATATACTGTATAGTTCTATACATATACACTGTATATATAGTATTATATTTACCTCACCAATTTAAATTCTTTTTTCAGTAGCGGTAATGATTTCTGACTGTTGGCATTTTGTAATGAAATTTTGACCGAATGAATTTCATATTGTCATTCTCGGTTTGATTATTTATTTTTATCTTGTGTTATCAATTTTCTATAGTTTTACTTTCTGCTTATTATAATGTTTATTAAATGATTTCTAAATTGATTATCGAATTAGCCCAAACATATTTCTGATAAATTAAAAATTAAAAAAAAATCATTCATATGCCAGTTGTTTAATTATTGCAACAATTTAATTTATGAAATATATGTATTAATAATAGGCCTATAAAGTTAGATTCGCTTAACTTCACATTACTGTAGAAAACATTCATATTATACATAAAACAAATAAAATATAATATTTCTTATTGTTGTGTAAATATTACAGAAGAGTAAATACACAATAAATTAATAGGCAATTTTTAAATTGTCCATTAATTAACAGCGTAAATGTAAATAATTAATTTTGCAATTTTACTAATGTGTTTGTTTTCGTGTTGAAACATAGAAATAAATATTTCTTTGAACATGTTTCGTATGTACCTAATGCCTCCATTTTATATGATTATTAATTTTACCAATTTTGGTGGGGTCGCGAACGTAAGCCGCGTTTAACGGCGATGACCCGTAATATTTATGTCGGAATGAGTTAAAGTGTAGTTAAAGTTTCCAATAAAAGGCGAAATAACCACTTGCTAGACTGCAATTTACATCATAACGATTCCCTGTGTTTATCTGGAACCTTTCATGCCAAATAATTAGACGTTTCCAAGGGTCCACTTCTTTGTCAATCGTGAAGGGGTCTAAAAATGACAATCTGCTTATTTGTGGGTAAACTTGCCTGGGAAAGGTCAAAGGAGATGTGAGCAGATAGTAAGATGACGTAAGTTTAAGTTAGTTACATAGGTTCTTTAGAATTTTCAATTATATCACCAATTGGTTTGGATAACTGTTTACTTAAAATGTATATTATTCATAAAAATTTATTTATTATACGTTTGGTTATAACCGTTCATAAAAATGGATTTGTAATATAATAGTGGAGAGGTGTGCTCCATGGTGTCCTTAGAAGGGGGGTGTGGAGCGGATGTTTCCACAAAGATTTTCTGTTTTTCTGTGAATTTATTTAATTAATCGAACACAAAAGAATAACATACTAAGGCATCAGTAACCGTAGTAGACACTAATATAGTAAAAGACAATTTGAAATGCTTTAACAACCAAAATGGTTTGACCTATTGAGAATACAAATATGAGTAGATTTGAAGCTAGAGCCCTTAAGAAGGTAGTGCCTTAATTGATATCATGCCATAAAAGCCGTTTGGTAATTGAGTTTTTAAGGAGCTGGCTTGTTTTCAATTTGCCTCCCGTTTATTTTCTAAAGATTTCCATTTACCACTATTCTTTGAGAAATGACTATGAAATTTTGATTCATTCACATGTAGTTTGCCATTTGTTAGTTAAAATCTTTCTAAAATATATATTATAAAGGATGATCCTATTTGATTTTCCAAAATTTAATTTAAAAAAAATATAGTATTATATTCGCGTAAGGAAGCGCCCCACGGGTGGCGGATGTGGGGATGGTCGGTGGAAATTCCTCAGAAGATCCTCCTGGCTGGTTGAAAAATAACGATTGGTGGTTATGGCATCGAACCTTCGGGTTCACTAGGTCTCATTAACATTATTATCTTCGTTATATTTTCATTTAGTATAATTATTTAAATATGAAAATTGATGTCAGCCCAATGGCGGACTCTGAACTATCTGCGGCAGTCGTTACCTTCGAGTAAATTTTCGATGACTTTTCAAATGTTCCGAAAGTTATCTCGATTATAACATGGTGGATGTTAGTTTTTAGATGCACCAACGTAGCAGGTTTATTAATATCACACTTGTCAATTATATTTATTTTCTTTGCCACTTGTCAAGTTGCTTCTCCGCATGCTGTTTTCTTCCTTACTTTTTCTCATCTCATTCATATTTTTACTATTTTTTCCTGTACATTTTCTGTAACCTTTTTCTGTGCATGTATTCATTTTGGCCCATTTTTCATTTTTTTATTTTTATTTTGGGATATGAATGATTTATATAATTTTATTTTATTTATGCTTTTGTATCCATTTGTATCAACCATTAATACTCCATTTTTTTTTTATAGCTTTATACTTTTTCGTTATGGATTTTTAATCTTAAAACAGCATTATTATTATTTAATTTTATCAATGAATTCTAGGGCATCAACAATCTTTAAATTATTTAGTCATTCCCTGTGAGCTTTCAGTTTCTTTCTATGTGTCATAGTTTATATTTGAGAAATTAAAAAAATGCTAGATAAATAAGACAGTATAACTGGATGTAACCAGATCATCATGCCAATTGTCTTAATGAAGTTTCAGTTCCTTAACTAATGTAAGCTGGCACATCATCTGCTTTATTTTCAATGATTTGACCGATCACACTGTAATTAAATACTTCTTACAATTTCAATCTTTATGCATTATAATTTAAAATGAGATAGGATAGGGCAAACAAATCTAGATGCGCTGTTTAATGGTAGAGGTAATCCCTTTAAAAACAATCTCAAACAAGTTTGAGAGCTATTTTATGGCATTCTAGCACGATTCCTAATACACACACGGAAGAGAAATTGGATGATTCTAACGTAATGGTGTTATACACGAAATGGGGTTTTGATGAAGTGTGTATACTTCACAAAAGTATAATAACATTACAGATTTTCTGAGTATAGTAATGATCATTTTAGATATAAGCTAGATTTAATATTTAATAGAGGTAAACTGTAAGGTAGAGATAACATGGACGATAGACAGATTATTATTTATAAGTAGTGTACATTGTGTTAGTCTGCTTTTATTGGAAATATTCTTTATAGTGTGTGATTTGAATGTTCGTTTTTCTAAATGGTTTGTTTTATAATCTTTGATTAGTGTGTTAAATTGTTGTAACAATGAATTCTTTTTTCTCGTGGTGTTCTCGGTCAAAGTGATTATTTTAACTTGGCACTGTTACACACAGTTCGGACTAATTCTTAATTTATTTAAAAATCTATATTATACATCGCGCCTTATTGCCAATTTATACATTATATAATTATAATCATTCCTATTGCCAATTCGTATCCACAATAAGGAAGAAATAATTCTGGGAATATGAAGTGTAATGCCTTTGTTACGGTTCATCCACCTTGTGAAAGTAAAATAATACATCGGTCCCTAAAAAAATTTGTATAGAATGAAGAGATTACAGGGTGCTACCAATGAGTAGATTCTCTGCAAGTCTTTACTGTCATTTTATATATCACATTTGCTTGATATATATTTATTTATATACAGTTGTAAATTTCAGGAATAATAAAAAAAAAGTAATTACTTGCGATATCTAGCGAAATCTTTTTTGTTTTAAATAGTTTTGTATCTGTTTCAAATTTAAATATTGTGGTGTAATTAAACAGAATTAAATATGTGATGAATAAATGTTGTTATTAATAAGCTTGTTAATGAAAAGAATCTGTCGAAATGTTTGAAAGATTTTATGTTTTCAATATTTCTGATTGATAAAAAATGGTACTGAAAATCTACTCTGAAGGCTAGTTGAGTAGTTTGCGGAAAATGGTTAGAACAATCACTAAAGTAAATTTTCTAATTTTAAGAAAAAAAATTTTATTTAAAAAATATATATCAATCATAAAAATCTTTATGTTTCAAGACCTTCATCTCTGTTTCAAGAACAACAGTTGTGCAGGTATGTTTTTGGGCCAAGTAGGAAATCGGCACTATACTCACTAAGCTACCTCACTCCATAATAATAATTGTTGTAAGTGAAATTAGATTATTGAAGAAGAAATAGACGAGAAAAAAACACTCGATTGAACGACACTGCGTAAGATGATTAAAATTAGATTTTAATTTGCCAAATGATTGTGGCCTGGTCAGTAGTATTGGTCTATAATCATTCAATAATATTAATAGCCATAAAACCAAATATCTGATTTCTGTCCACCCCAGACGCCCTGATGAAGATTCTGCCCAGGTTGGCCCTTACTTATTTGAGCTAGTCGATGAATTTGTGTACCTATGATCACAAGTTAATGCAGGTAACAACGTTTCGGATGAGATAAAGAGGCGATTAGCATCAGCCAATAGATGTTATTTTGGACTACGTAGACATATAGGTAGCAGTCTGATATCAAGAGCTACAAAAACAAAACTATACAAGACACTGATCAGGCAAGTATTCACTTATGCAGCAGAAACATGGGCATCCTCGAAGAAGGATGAAAGAGATCTTCTAGCATTTTAACATATACGGCCCTGTGAACAATGGCTCAGCGTGGAGGAGGCGCACTAATCAAGAAGTATACTCCTTTGTTGGCGAGCCTGGTGTAGCGATATTCATCACACTGATCAGACTACGATGGGCTGGCTATGTTGTCAGGATGAAATCACGCGAGATTCCAAGAAAACTCCAAGAAGAAGAAATCTCTGGCACCAGACCGAGAGGCCGTCCGAAACATACCCGAGGGTAGCTGCACAACATCGTTTAAACTGGTGGAAGCTGCTCGAGGAGGCCAGGATTCAGTAAGGGGCATAGATTCAGTAAAATAAGAATATAGACTACATCTCCATAAATGTAGATTTGTTTTAGTCTTTAATTTTTGCTTGCCTCAGGAAACCAGAAAAATAGCTCCATAAATAAATCGGGCATCAATTGTTAAGAATACAGTTCCCTTCTTTAGAAGATGAGCAGAAATATCAAAGTAAAAAAAGAAGTTTGAACGAAAAAAAAAAAACAATTTCGTAATTACATTTTTTTTATATAATATTTTTACATAGTTATTGAGATCATGTATTGTGTTTTAACATGCTCCTGTTATGTTTGTTAGACAGTAATAAACAAGTATTTCTGAAACCTTCCCTTAATCTTCATACACTTATTTAATTTTATACGCTTCTACCATTCTCAAAACAATTAATTAATAAATTTACTTTTATCGAATCTTTGCCTCATTTGGATAATGTTTGTCAAGATATTAGCGAAGCTCCTGACATTCATAAAGAGAACATGGTGCCGAGATCCGGCATACGTGGGCGCGAGCACGAAGATGCTCGTTGCGCAAACGGCAATAAAGGAGGCTGAATATAAGGTCAGCCCGACCAAACTCTGAACCTGACGCCTATAAATGAATCATACTCACGTCGTCTTAGGGTTAACGTGGGAAAATGCATACTGACCGCACGTTGTGATATGTGCTCTTCTATCTTGCGTATTCAGTAACACATAATGGCGCAGTGGTACAGCCGAAATGTTTCTTTTTTCTCAGCAATTTGAAGATGATACTACCTTTTGCAATTGGTGCTCTGAGTTTGATTTGTAAAATGATTTATTTTTATTGGTACACGTCCTCCAGTCGTTTATTTCTCATCTTGCGGATAAAAGTAGAACAGTATCAAGAGATTTCATTACGGAAGAACTCTACTCTGAAACATGGAATTTCCCAGTTTCAATAAATACCTACAATAAATATAAACCACCTGTCTCCTTTATTTTCACATTTGATTCGAAAATATGAGACTTCTTTGCAATTAAAAAATAACTGATTGGCATTTTAGTATATGACAGCTGTCATATATTAGGCGTAACTTATATATCACCACTTTTATAGTATTGTTGTTCCGATAAAATAATCATACATTGCGAATTTCAGTTCCTATGAGCTGAAGGGACCACTGAAATTTCCGAATTGCCTTAATTCATAGATCTACATCGATGTGTCGCTGTCTTTGGACACTAATAACTCACTGGGAAGTACAGTCTCAAATTGGCCCCGAGGGGTGAGTTAAGAAGTTATGGCTAGGCCCGCACTGCACCATGAAAACCATGGTTCGTAGCAACCTGGATTTAGGTGACCCACTCCTGGCTGTTCATGCTTCCGCAAGCAATATATGTCTAAAAGAAGATCGAACCACTGGGCCAAAAGTCTTCAAAAGTCACTTGTTGTGCCAACCGAAAAACTCGGCCTCCTTCAGTAACCTCCCATTAACTGCAACTTATTTCAATTGTATTTTGCGAGGATAAGCTCTGGTGTCGATAGTACTCTTGCAATATAAAATATATTATGTGTAAGTGTGGACAGTAGATCTCGTGAATAAATATAAAAAAAAAAATAGAAGCAAATTTGAATTCCAACGATAAAAAAATTAACATACTATTTATTTCATCTCTGATTCTTCAATCTTTTCATATAAAAGGTTTTATACTTTAAGAGATTGTGTCTATAAGATTTAAATTGATAGCAATTACTTTGCAGACTGATATCAGGGAATACATTAGCACTAAAAAAGAACAAGTTTTTTTGTTTCTGCCGCCGGACCTAATGCTTTTCCAGCAGTAACCGTTATTTCAAGCGATATGAACTGGTTTCGAATTTAATTCTCCATTTATTCTTTTCAGTGATAATTATCAATACCAATCTTTTTAAAAATTATTTTGCTGCTATCTCTTTGTCTTATCATCGAAGATGAATTAATTTTGGGAGCGTTGGCTTTATATATACTTTTTTTTAGATACAACTCCTTATGTTTTCTGACTTAAACTTGCAAAATATAATAATTAGGTACAGTGCTCATTTAAAATTGTAGGATATTTAATATTATTTTGTTGTTCATAGTTATAAATACAGCAAGTACCAAGTCCCGCGAAATGGTCTGTGTGTATGTATCTGTGGCTATGTATGTGACATATCTAGTTCAAAAACAAAAAATCGTATGAAACTGAAATTGCTTATTTAAGGTTTGTATATACCGGAGATGTTACAGCAACTTTTTCGACGAAATCGGCTAATTGGAAGTGTAATTTTATATCATTAATGTAATACATTTTTACTGTTTTCTCAAATACGGTTCCAACGATTTTTATTAAATTCATTATATCAGTGTAAAATTAAGTAATTTTTAATTGTATATAGGTTTTATTCTCAGTGATGTTCTCTAATAGGGCTTAAATAACTAAATTTCAATATTAGCTTCCTCTAAAGTACCTCTATTTTTTTTATTTGAAACAATTAGGCATTGCACATTGATCTCTAACATAAAAAACAGTTAAATATAAAATATGAAAGAATTTGATAGTTAACTAAAGGTCGTAACAGAGAATAGTTGTAATGAAGGAACCATCATAGGGTTACGGCCTTGCTCACCTTAGCTGGGTGAAGATAATAATAAGCTTCCATAGTAATATTACCATAATATATTACGGATTCCGACAATATTATGTATTTATATATATATATATATATATATATATATATATATATATATATGCGGTTTTCGTTTTCGAAAACCTAAATGTTTTCTTTGGTACTTTTTAATATTTAATTGTATAGATTACAGCAATATAAATATTAAAATTAGTATATATAAAGGTACTTAAAATTAAACCTCAAATTAAATCTCAAAAATTACAAATTAAAATTTCCACAATGAAAAATAAAACAATATAGCGTTTATAATTTTTACTTTCACTTCCCCTTTGTCTGAGTCCCCTAGCAAAATTCGAAACGTTTCTACAAAAATTGCCAATACTGTTTTGAGTCAACTAAGGAGTTATTTACAGCTGTCTAATTAAAAAACAAGTAGATTTATTTTTCTAAAATTTCATATATTTTCGATTCTACAAACAGTACAATTGTGCCGAAGTACGAGAAAATCTAAGAGGGTGAAGTTCGGACATACTGTTCAATTTTAATTATTATTCTTCTTATTTATTCAGAAATATTATATCTGTCACAATCAAGGACATTTATAATAGTGTTCAGAGAGCACATTCGTATTCTATTTACAGTAAATAAAAATAAATAATACAGGAAATAATAATACTAAAAGTAAATATATATAAACAAAAGAACTAAACTAATCAAAATAACAAATAAAAATTAAGCATACTTTTAATTTTACAATATCTACAGAGTCCATTCACTCAGGATAACTCCTATCCAAGCGTTTCTTCCCACTCGTGGAAGGAAAGGCAGGGCTCTAGGAGATCTCAGAGCCTTGCACTCAGTCGCATTACTGGTGTTAAAGAGGCTCAGGAAAGGAGCTAAAGAATTTTAATTGTTCCGAAAAATGACTCGAACCCATTAATCGGAAGAATTTTTCGCAATGTGAATCCTGTTTTTTTGTTAGACTTATTTCCTGTAAATAATTCCAGAAATCATTGTATATAAAAATTTATATTCGCATAATAACAAAACAATTTTTTTAAAAAACTATCTTATATCTAATTTCTAATGCTTACCCTTAATTATAAATACAAATTATATTAGATTTCAAAATATATTTTCGTTATTAATTTTTATGTTTCATGAGTTTTGGAAATAATTGATTTAAATCGGATTTGTTATGTCAATAATAAAAACTTACAAATATGAACGTATCGATTTACATTATTTTATTACTTTTTAAGAGATATTTTTAGAATGATATATTGGATATCTTTTTTAAGTAGCTTAAAAATTGTTGTTTTGATTATTTTTATATTTATTTTTTTTTACATCGCAACTTACACGACGCATTTCTGTATAATAAATTAGAATTATTTGACAAAAAAAAAAAATAGAAAAAGAAAGAAATTTTCGGGGATCCTTAATCGATAAGATTGATTGTACTAAAAAAACAAAAAAAAACATAGAGAGATGGATGTTAGGATAATTTGATTAATTATGATTCTCTTGGAGTGTCCTGATGATCTTGAAGGCACCTTCCACCGGAATTGGCTATCTTGATAATCCTCATTATTCACGGACACTGAACTTTCTGTTGGCTCGGTCGCTTATATATGTCCGCTCTACAACGCCAAAGGGAGCTCACAGGTATCAATTCTTCTACCTCAACAGGTTTCAGGAATTTAAAGAATAGCGAAAACATAAAATTAAAAAAGGAAGAAACCGTAGATTTATTTTTCAAAAAACTTAGATTACCTGGCCTTTTGACACAAAACGCGAGGACACTAATTAGTCGAGGGAAGATTATATTTTAATTTATTTTATCTTACCAGCAATGATACTATCGAAATATTTTATATTGATTGGGTATCTATAAAAAAATATAAATTTACCACCACCTGAACCTGTATAATATTTGAATAGGAAATGCTAAAAAGATTTAGTAAATATTTAATTCTACTACTTTACGTGTGTTATTTCTATATGATATGCGAGCACATGATCATATGATCACACTATATATGGATGTCCAAGAATGACCTTTAATGACAGCGGGTATAACCTACCTTTATTTAGTTAGCGGGTTAGGACTTGTTCAACAATTTGGCTCTCAGAGCCTCTCCAAGTAGAAAAACAAAGAAACCAATAACCAAACATTGAAATTCGTGGGAACTTCGAAAAAACCTTTCAGAATAGAATAGAGAAAATTATTGACTTTTCAACAACTAATATAACCCTGCTCTTATTTTATTTACTTAAATTTCAAAGTTTTGGACTCTAGTACTTTTTTTAAATGATAAAGAATTAAAAATTGTCCCTTTTAAATTCGGTTTTGCACGGACTCAATTCTAATCTCTAAACTCAGTCATCTCAATATTATATCATTACAGTATAAAACTCCTTTTATAAGTAAATACTTGCGTCTACTTATGTCGATACACATTAGATTGATTCTCAAAAGAATAACTGAACATTTTGAATATTGAAATTTTATTACATTATATGTGATAAATTTGACAGTTATTTTCAGAAAATTCATTTTTTGGTATGTTAACTATTAAAGTATTCCTATCTAATTTTATTCATACAAGTTTCCATTTTTTTTTTATAAGCTAGGATAACTCGATTGAAAATGTAAAGAAGAAAATATTCTGAATATATATTTTTTTATTTCAACTATAAATAAATCATACAAGAATTAAAATAAAGGAAAACTACAATATAATTAATCAATGATCAATTTATAGTCCGTGTTACAGGCCCCTTTTTATTAAATTACTAACGTCCGCCTGAAACTTTGTAAATTGCTTCATCTGATCTTAACCTACAAATATTTTATTTACGAAAATTCTGGAAATTGGGGCATTTTCTATCTGAAGGTTGGCAAACTTTGTATATTTAATTAGGTACTAAAAGCTCTTAAATACCCATTTGCTTTTCACTTGGATAATAAGGTAATTTGACCATAACATCGAAAAAAAATGCGACGTTCAAAAATATTGGGCCGGTACGCTTATTGTTTAGGGTTGATCACCCTAAATTGATGTTACTTCCCCCCCCCCCTTCATGGGGTACATTAAGCCAGGTAGGTAACACTGTACGACGGTGGCGCAGTCTGCACAAAATTGGGCAGTAGGAGAAAAAATGGGCGACTGAAACGACACGAAGTAGACGAATACTCTATCCTCTTCAAGACCACCTTTCTTGCTGTTCTACCATGGGAAGAGGAATGGAGTAGAACACCGAGACCCACCGGACACATGGAGGTGTGGAATTACTGCAGCCGGCCGACCACCGATACCGACCACCGTACCTCAGATATCAAGTAAACGATTGTAACCATTATACGCCAAACCCCCATCTTTATATACTGCTTAAATAAAATTATAATTAATTTTAATACAGTCCACTTGTTCATTTCAAATACCCAATTATATGTACCTTATCATATTAAAAATTATGGTACATCTCATTTCGCTTATATAACCTCGTTATTTTGGCAACTTGGTGGTGTAAGTCACGCCAAACGCCTCGATATTTTTTAAAGCCACCTGTTTTCTCACCCTTGAGCTCAAGTTATCTTACGATTGAGGTTGAAAGCAAATGAGTATTTACAAGTTTTCAGGCCCTAATTAAATAGAAATTTTGCCGACCTCCAGATTTTAATCACCCCAATACCGAGAATTTTCGGAAATAAAATATTTGTAGGCTACGATGAGATGAAACTATTCACGAACTTTCAGGTGGGTGCTAATAATTTGATAAAAAAGGGTCTGTACTACGGACTATAATTGTTATAGAAGCAATATGTTGGGATAGATAAAATTTAAAATAAAATTAGGTTTATGAAAAAAAATATATGATTATTTTAAAGCTTTAAAGCTTAAAGTCTTTTCAAATTTCAAGGCTATTGTGGAACTTGAAATTGCTTCACCTGTAGAATACTTTCCCATGATTAGTCATTACTTTTTTCGTCATCATGGACATTCCTACAACGAGATATATGATAGATATTAATTTGTCTAAAGTCTTAGGCTTTCCAAAAGTTTATTATGCGTCAATATTTACTACTCATATATCAGAACATTCTCAACCTGAAAAAATATGCTTACATTTTTGTTATCGTATAGTACATATTACGAGAATTCTTTCATAGTTTATATTTAATCACATTTTTATTATTTTGAAAAATGAGAGATATTTATTTATTTCAAACCTGAATTTCTTTTTTCCTTTCAAATGGCATCACTAATGCCTTATCAAACTATTTCAATGAGGGAATTAAACAAAATTATTATATGAAATTATAAGGCAAAACCTTAATTTACGTTTTTTTCTGCATATAATTAGTGTGTTAAGGACTACAAATAATTACAATTTGTACTATTTTATGTTGTAAATTATGATTTTGGAAGCTAATACTTGTCTTGTTTGTATTCATTAATGGAAGATTTATTTTGAATTCCATATCTTAATTGTTACTCAAATGCAAATATTAGGAACTGGAAATCCACTCACTGTTATCAGATGTGAGGTCAATTATCATAAACTTAGCAAATCCTATCAGATGATATGAACCTGATGACTTGGAAATAAGAGCTTATTTACATTAAAGCTCAGGTTTCTGTCGTGCTTATTTCAGTTCACCATCTTCTTTATTACTACAGATGATATTTTCTTGGAGGTCAGTGATCTTCGAGGATGTTTTTAATTTTGTCCACATTGATATTTCCTATATCAATGGAATTAGATTGTTATAAATATTTTATGTAACTTCCAATTGTAAATTACTTGTATTGCAATAATACTCTTGGTGAAATACCATCAGAGGATAAGTCAAACAGCAGGCAATATAATAATTAGGCAATGCATTAATTACAACAAGACAATACTGTAATTAAGCAAACATTAATTGCTGCATTATTCATCATAAATGTATTAAATACAAATTATACATTATATAGAGATATAAGAATAACAATATATTAATAATGTATAATAAAGCTAACATAACGGATTATACATACATTATAAAAAAAAAATTGTATTGTGTCACAAAATATAAATGGTCCAAGAAAACTTTCTTCATTTAATATGTAAATCTGACATGCCTAATTAACCATATATATATATATATATATATATATATATATATATATATATATATATATATATATATATATATATATATATACATACATTATTATTTTATTAATATTGTTGTTGGAAAAAATATCTTTTGATTAAAAAATAATCAATTTTGCCATATATAAGGGCACTATATATATATATATATATGTAATAGTGCCCTTATATATGGCAAAATTGATTATCTTTTTATCAAAAGATATTTTTTCTAACAACAATATTAATAAAATAATAATGTATATATATATATATATATATATATATATATATATATGGTAAATTAGACATGTCAGATTTACATATTAACATATTAAATGAAGAAAGTTTTCATGGACCGTTTACATTTTTATGATATTAGAATTAACTTTATTTTAAAAGAGTGTGGGTTGATTTAATATTTGTGGAAACATGAAATTTTATTTTCATACGTAATTACTTCCACTTATATAGTTTTTTTTTTTTTTTTCTTATGCCATTCGTTGGTCATTTGTTCATCCGACATCTTGCTGCCCAGTATAATTTAGATTTTCTGATATGTATATTTGAAAATTTTTTGTCGCTTATGTCCCTCAAGGCAGGACATGTGTCTAGATGGTCTGCATCCATTGTTCCTAGATGACACAATTTACAACTAGGATCCTCAGCGACGCCTATCTTGTAGAGATGACTCTGCAGATAGTCGTGACCAGTGGCCAGGCGGAAGCAGGCAACTGCATCTCTTCTCGGCAGCTCAGCTGGGATCGGGTTATCCTTCAACCACTCGTAACGCTTCCCTTCCACTTTGCCGAAATGTACTTTTCTTATTTCCTCCTTCACTACCATCTTCACTATTCGCCGTATAGAGTCGTAAGGTTTTGGATGTATCGGCTGAGGCAAATCTGTTCCTCGCTTGGCAAGAATATCAGCCTCAACGTTACCCGGAATCCCACAATGGCTGGGGATCCACTGTAGGACCACATTTGTGCCTCGGTGTGTCAGGTTAGAGAGGAGGGATTTACATTCCAATATAGCACTCGATAAACATTCATTCGTGCTTGTGACAGCAAGGATGGCTGCTTGGGAGTCGATGAAGAGAACAGCGCTCTGATCTCGTCTTCCAGACAATGTTCTTAAGGCTATGAGGATCGCCGCTATCTCACCGTCGAAATTTGTTCCATCTTTTCCCACCGCAGCGCTGATTTGGAATTCCCTTGAGTAAACATCTGCTCCAGCATTTTTAACGGCTGATTCAGCTGATCCGTCGGTATAGATATGGAACCAATCTTGAGGAGGGTACTTTTGAGCTATGGTTTCTAATGCTAATGCTTTTAGCTCGTATTCAGGTGTTTTTTTCTTATCCACCTTATGAAGGAGTTGCAGTTCTGCATTGCATGCGTGATTGTGAATTGGTAACTGTGGATGTATAAATGGTTCCCTTTCTTCGCAGTCAAGCCCTCTTTCTTCAAGTAGTGCCATCGCCTTCAGCATGAAGGATTTTTGTGTCTTGAGCCGTTGAGAGGGGATTTTGTATTTTTCCCAAAACTCTTGGTCTATTCTTTTCATTCGCTCGTGAAGGCACATTGCAGCTCGTTCACGCCGTTTCGATAGAGGTTCTACTGTGGTCTGCAGTTCCATAGCCACAGCAGGGGTTGAGCGCGGTGCACCCAAAATCAAACGCAGAGCTTTGTTCTGCTGGTCGTCTAATCTTTTGAGGGATGTATCAGCCGCAGTACAGATGACTTCAGAACCGTATTCCAGTACTGGGCGTACATAAGTTTTATATGCAAGACCCATCACATCCTGGGTGGCTCCCTATGTTTTTCCTTCAAGGCGTTTCAGAAGTTTTAGCCTGTTTTCCCCCTTTTCCACCATCTCTTCAATTTGTCTGTTCCAGATCATTTTTGTATCTAACCTAACTCCAAGATATTTGCCTGCATAGGTTCTTGGTAAAGGAACATTATTGTAGATTATTTCCAGCTCGCAACCTTTTGTTGATAAGGTGAACAGTTGGAATTCAGTTTTCTGCGTATTTACTACCATTTCATTACACTTGGCCCAGGTAAAAAGTCTTTCCATTGCCTCATTAATTGCTGCTTCGAGTGCTTATATAGTAAATTATTGCTATTATGAAAAATTTCGAATTCGAGTTTTCGGTAGAAATAAATGATTTAAGGTCTAAACTTCATAACCGTGTTGGGATGGGTTTGGATATCAACTGTATAAACTGTATAAAGAATAGGACCGAGGACACCTTGAACATCGACATTCTAATTATAAAGCGGAAAGAACCGCGTTAATAAAAATCTATAACACTCGATCTGGATAAAAAAAATAATTGAAGTGTTCTCAAATACATATTATGGCTAAAAAAGCTCCGTACAAATTATTGATCACTGCGCTCCTAATTTATAGCGGGCCTTAACACTCGCCTTTCGAATTCATTTATCCGAATAATGTACTTTAAATCAGGGGAATCCCTTTTATACACAGGCAAACAGTTCTTGAAGGTAGGCATATCTTAAAACTATTATTTTATGACATCTGCTGAATTCAGCCCTGTTTTCAAAACATTAAATGTTAACACGGATTAAAATTTAAAAATGTAACAACTAATCGATTGTTTCAACATTCTTTGTCCGGATTCGAACTATATTTGATTACTTATTTTAATTTCATTTACAATCTATATAGCCAACAACTAACATAGCCAAGTCTCAAACAATGGTGTATGTGATTTATCTGTATATGTGATATTTATTAAACTTATCCTAACGTTTAATGGTTTTAAATAATAGGTGAGTGTTATCCTCTGTTAAATAGTATGAAAGAAATTAAATGCCGAATATTCAAAGTAGTTACTTTAAAGGAACCTTTAATGTAACAATAAAAAATGGTTTAATATGAAATCTTTAATGCAACAAATTATTTCATTAAAAATCTTTTATCATATCCTAATGGTTTTTAGTAGTGTATTTTGGTGTCCTAAAAAGTGAGTAGATCCCTCATAATTGTTTTATATAGATTTTTCTTTTGAGGAACACATTCAACTACCCAGGAAATTTATGTAGCTATGGTAGAATATTTTTTTTTTTAATTTTCATTAATTGAATATTAATACATTCTGCCGCATTGAAGGACATTAATATTAGGGCTACATCAATCATTCACACAATATTTTCATCCAAATAATAACTAAAATAAAATAAGAAAATTGATATAGGTATGTACAAAAAATTAAATAATGTATAGAAGGTAAATAAATTTAAAATAAGTGAAACACAATCACACCAATTGTACCATTACTGAATAAACAGAGATCAAATATAGGTTGTATCCGGACAAAGAATGTTAAAACAATCGATTAGTTGTTACATTTTTAAATTTTAATCCGTGTTAACATTTAATATTTTGAAAACAGGACTGAATTCAGCAGATGTCATAAAATAATAGTTTTAAGATATCCCTACCTTCAAGATACGCTTATCCTATGTATAAAACGTACATTCTTCGGATAAATGAATTCGAAAGGCGAGTGTTATGGCACGCTATAAATTAAGAGCACAGTGACAATGATTTGTACGCAGTTTTATTAGTCATAAAATATATTTGAGAACCTTTCGTTCACGTTTTTCTCCAGATCGAGTATTATAGATTTTTATTAACCCGGTTCTGTCTGTTTTTTAATTAGAGTGACTCTGAGACTGCAAAAGTCCGAGGCATTTGTTACGTTCTTCTTTTGTTAATTTAATATGTTTCAATCGATTGGGCTGCTTGTATAATATTAAACTAAGTGTCTGTGGTCATTTAAGAAAGCTATTGGAATTCTCTCCAGAAGTAATTCTAGGAAAATATATTTGTACTTATTTTTTCAATTAAATTATTTAGTTTTCTTCTAATACACTTTAATGATTGTAATTGGTGCTTGGGGTTCCTCCAGATTGGCCTGGGTATAATATGCGATTATTGTACTGGATAAGTCGAGATGATTGGAAATCCTATTAGGTATCAAAGCCGGACAATTGATCTGGTATTAGTCTGGAGCCATGATGGCAATTCTGAATTGGATTTCTTCAATATAATTTTCAAACGACTTTATCCACGAGTTAAATTTATTTAATATTAAATACTTTCTGCATGAAATTGATGACAAAAAATACTTAAACGTAGATATAATTTTTTGTCTCACTGATACTATCTATTAACACATATCCTAAAATTCAATTTTTGTTTTGTTTTTAGATAATGGCGTGACTTTGAAAAAATCATTTCTTGGCCAACGCTGCACACGTCAATAAGTGTGTGAAATGTACCTATAATTAGCAGTTTGTATATATTATTATTTACGGGTCAGTAATGAGGTTGCACGGAGGACATAACGTAATCATGGGTTAGCACGATAGAAGCAGGACCCAGCGGTACATATTCCAGCCATTTGCCTAACTAATGTGGTTAGGCATCTCCCACCCAGTTCATTTGTGGCCTTTGTCGTGCAGGGAATATTCTGGCTCTCCTTTGACCAAGCAATGCCAGGTGCATATGTATGTTCACATAGCAAATACATAACAATATAGAAATTTTAATTAGTTAGTAGTAAGTTGGTTATTCTCATTGTTTTCGTAGCCAAATTTGAGGAAATATTAAATGAAGAATTACTTGAATATGCTTCTCTCTCCATTATTTAGTTATTATTCGACGCTAAGTTTACAATATTCTCATCGGATAACTCACGATGTAAAAAAAAAAAACCTTTGTACTTATTTTCTACAACATTTTTCTTGATTTATTTTCTCCAAGATGCAGAAATTAGAGTCTTTTTTTTTTGTCACCGACTCTCTTATTTTTATTTTTATTTTTTATAGCCTTTAAGGCTATACGGGGTTTTCCCGGGCCAGCGAGTGTGGTCGGGGATTTAAAAGACTCCCCGACACCGGGACGCGAGCTCGTGACTATTTTTTATCATTGATTCATATATCTAGTAGTCCGTTCGGCCACCACACAGGATCTTGCTTTTACTTACAATACTTATTCTCCCAAACTTACTTTTTTTTTATTATTTGCCCCATAGTTAACCCCTCTCAAAATTTAAGGTTTTACGTTACAAGATAGTTAGCATCCGAAAATCGATTAAAAATTTCCGTTTTTCTCCGAGACTACTGACCAACTTGGTAAAATCATCCGCCCTTTTCTTTCAAGATGGCGACCGAAAATAGTGCCTATTTAAATGAAACTTGCCCAAAGTCTTCTCCTCGAATCTCTTTAAATGTATATATAAATATAGAATGTAGAATCTTAACGAACGTTTCCGATTTCAATGAAATTTGGCTGAATTGTCCTCCTTTGAAACCCTTTAAATTAATCTAAATAACATACTTTCGAAAAAAAAAAAAAAAGTAATCGTTGAAATTAGAAGATTTTTGTGATATTGTTTCCATGTCTAGAAAGTCTTACATCTTCTGAAGCAATCAAGATTATTGTCTATATTTCTTAGAAAATTATTAATGATGAAAAAAAAAACATTATTTAGGCTTATGTTAGGAATCACATTTTACTTATTTTCCTCTTTGAACAAGGAAAATATATAAGAAAACTTATATATTGCTACATATGATATATTACTGTTTGAAAATAATAAACCATTGTGTTATAATTTTCAGCCTTTTTAATAAAAACATTGTCATCCCAGAACATATCAAGCTAGTTTATCATGGTAAAATTACTAACCGTTACAACATAGACAGGAAAGTAAATTTAAATAAAACTATAACAGGTGCTTGTTTATAGTTTTTAGTATTTAGTTTATATAAAAACTATTCATTATAGTTTTATTACTTTCTTATTTTGTTCTGTTGATGAGGAAAAGAATGATCACAACAAGATGATCTTTTTAATAACATTATATGGAGTCATCTTTGCGGACAAAATAAAGCAGAAACCGACTTAGCATAGGAATTTCATGTCCAATACCGCTTGGCAAAGAAGATTGCAAGATTCTCAAGGGCATTGCTATTTTCTTCGTTTATTGTTATTTTTTTTACTGAGAAAAGGAAGAAAATCTTACCCTCCCCCTTGTTATGACCATTCCGCCTTCTGGAGGATAAAGACTAGAATGACTTGCCTTCAAATAGCCTAGAGAAGATCACTCCCTCCTACACCATAGTTACACCTACAGGGTACAATATACAGTCATGGCATTACACCTACGCCTAGTTAAGTATGTGTATTGTCCATGTACTTATATAAATTTTATTGGACAAAAAATATACCTCACAATACTTTAAGTTGCACATACAACAAATAAAAATTCTCAGAGACCATAGTAAGAGAGTGTTAATAAAAGCAAGTCGACAGTCACACTGCAAAATCTTGTTAGTGCAAAATGTAAAATTATTTATAAGACAAAATAAACTGCGTATTTCTTATTACAGATAGTTGATTTCCCTTTAAATATTTATTACATGCTTTAGACAAAGACGTAATGTTTTAAATAATGTTGTTTTTATGAATATTTCAAAGTCCAAGATAGAATGGCTGTCGAAATGTTAATTGCGTTCATGCTTTAATTAGTTTAGACAGATAAACTAATATATTCATATATTTTCATGTCATTCTGATTGTTTGTTTTTGGTCTCAAAATGAGGAAAAAACGAAATTGAACCAGAAAATTGGAAATATACATTAAGCGAACTAAGTGGCAAAACCTCGGAAAATATAAAAAATGCCAGTATCCTTTATATAGCAAAATGAATGTATTGTAGACAGATGAACAGAATATTTCAAGGTGCTGCTAAAAGGGGGTGAATTTCAGTTTGGATGAAATTAAGTGGACGATGTAGGTTTATTATGGTCAAAACCACTTTATTTTCGATTGCTGAAGGTGCACATCGGGTTTATCTTCACTTTGAAGCCGGATATAGAAAGGTATATCGAGAAAGTTATAGCTAATAACTCCCCTTCTGTTTATTGCATTTGCAAAAGATTTTGTAAGGAATCTAATATTAGTTATAGCTCGTTATTGTTCAGAAATTGCGGAATGAATTGTTTCTTTGTACAGAGAGAATAATTCATTCAATCTTAAAATTTCTTATTTATTTATGATATAGTTCAACTTCCACCCAAACTAAAGGAAATAAAAATTAATTTATTAATTAGCGATATATGAGTTTTATTAAACAACCCGGTAGCTATTCATTATATATAGTTCAGATTAGGTATATATTATTTTAGTTTATAAAACAGGTATTAATATGACTCATTTCCTGGGAAGTATATAAACATTTTAATTACCTCTAAGAATGAGTAAATATACAAAGCACAGTGTTAAATTGCAAACGATAAATAAAAAAAATCAAGATATTTATCAAAGTATTTTTTAATTAAGTTTTATTATTATAATTATATCATTTTTACAATTGAGGTCTTCTTGAACGACCTACGTATAGAATAAAGGAGGTTAAATTAAAAAAAAAATTAATAATACATTTTTTTTTATTTCAATTTTTTTTTACAATTATATTAATGCAATAATATAATTGTAAAAAAAAATTAAAATAAAAAAAAAGTGTATTATTTTTTTTTTTAATTTAATCTCTTTTATTCTATACGTAGGTCGTTTAAGAAGACCTCAATTGTAAAACTGATATAATTATAATAATAAAACATAATTAAAAAATACTTTGATAAATATCTTGATTTTTTTTTTTATTTATCGTTTGCAATAAATAAGCAATTTATGTGTACTGAATGTAGTGGTAGAGGCCTGTAGGCACCCACGCCAGTACCGCTTTTCGGCCGCATAAGTGCATTATCTACGGAACTGCTTAAAATTAAAAAAAAAAGAAAAAAAATCAGCGTTTTAGAAAGAGAAATATATTCTCCAGATTTTTTATTTCAGCACGTTTTCCATTATTGTAGGCCGTTTAATTACAAACGAAGCTTGATTTGTAACTTGAAAATTTTTTTGTTAAAAAAATTGAATTTACTGGTTTTTTCGTAGCCTAGGCCAATTTTTTTTTAATATTTCTTCATGTTTTATTATTTTATGACTATTCAGCTTTAATAAAAGACTAACTATGAGGAAATTAAGCCAAATGCTGATTCTCAGTGACCAAAAAACTAACTTAAGTCAAAGTCGTAAATCCGCCATCTTTGGACGCCATTTTGGGGCAGTGCGTTCACTTTTTTTTGTGGGAACATTGGCTTTTTTTTTAATAAATAGTTACAAGGAACACAACGATATGCAATTTATAGGGATGTGGGGGGGGGGGGGTGCACGATAAGGGGGTCTGGCCCACCGTGTATATCAGCTTACGTGTGGACATGGAAATAGCATCATTGGATTTAAGTATCAATAAAAGTGTTCAGACGGTACAGAAAAATCATTTTCGATGACAACCATCTAAAATCGTAAATGTTTATCTTTCATTTGATATTTGTATAGAGCTTTATTTACTTCGTTTTTACCCATTCCTTCATATTTATAATCAATAATTTATATTATACAAATGCAGTGAATATTTCATTAGAAATAGTTGATTGAGAGAGAAAATGACTTGAAAGATAAACCTTAACTTGATATTTTTTTTGTATCAAATACATCAATATTTATGATGAACATCAAATATAAAAGAAAATATTGTTCTGAACAAAATATAACGAACAAATACCACTATGTTCGAGGAATATCTGGAGAGTTCCAACTCCAGAAGATAAATTTTTATTCTTACATTACTTCTAAATTATAAATGATGATTAGTCATTTTTATATGTTTATTTTTTTGTTGGTGGTATTTGACTAGATAATGTATTCAATTACTTATGCTAGGATCATGAACGAAGTAGTTCATACAACTCTAATAACTGACCCAAAGTCGAAAATATTAATTATAAACACAAAGTTAAAGTTTGAACGAAGTTCTTAACTTGACAGTTTAATGAAAACTTTCTTGGTTAAAGGACTTGCGTAAAAGGAACTAATTATAAGAAGATTTCTAGGACCGGAGTTAAAAATTCCGTTTGAGAGGCGGATGTCTAGCTGTGTTAACTTTGTTTATGAACGCCCTAGATAATGTCTTTGAATACTCAACTAAGCTTAAACTTGAGTCTTTCGGAAATAGCCTTCCTTAAGATAAGAGTATTAGATTAGATCATAACAAAACTAATTACTCAATCTAAAATAAAACGAATTAATTTGTGGACTTTGATGAAGACACCGCCTGTAAAAGGCTATCTGTGTAGTCTGAAATAGATGAGCAAATTATTTGAATGATTAATATTATTAAATGGCTATTTTTTAACATGAAATTTCCTTAAAAAATATAAGATATTATACAATAATGGAACATGTGCAGTAACTATACATATATACAATATATGTGTATGATAAGACAAGGTGGAAAATATGAAAAAAGTATCTTAATAGTTGTCCTAGTATGTTGCACCAGCGGATCCAGAATTACATTTGGGGGCTTCAGACCGAAAGCATTTATGTATATATGGGCTGGAGTACCCATGCGGGCTAAGGCTCTTGTAGTAGGTAATCGAAGTTAAGCAACGCACGCTGAGCGTGGTTAGCACTTGGATGGATGACCGCACACACCAACGAAGCCACGCTGCCTGAGATTCGTCAGCCCCGTGCATGTGAGTCCGTCAGCCTTCTGGAGGCAAGTCACACTGACCGGGCGTAGGATTGATGACACTACCCCGTACTTTAAATCGGGAATCGGGATGTGGTCTATGAGACAACATCCCGCGGTCAAAGATTTTCATGGTCTGTAGCGCCATCCGAAAAAAATAAAAATAATAATAAGTAAATATATATATATATATATATATATATATATATATATATATATATATATATATATATATATATATATACATATGTATAACGATATTACTACATAAAAAAAAGAAAAAAAAACTAACTACCTTTATGAAATGGTGCTTAACTGATTCTTGATGTCTTATTACAGTAATTACACGAATAATTATAATTTCCAGAGATAACTTTTTTTTTATAAGACCGCTATATTTTACCATTTTGTGAGGGCTTCAGCCGGAAAGTCCCCTTCCTCCTATAGATCTGCCTATGGAAATCTGGAAATATAATGTATTATGAAAGAAAGGCATTCTTTGTTTCCACGGTCGATTACTATGGTCCATTAAAAATAATAAATCTATGAACGTGTACAAATTACAATGAATGTTATTTTTAATAATAATGGTCCGATTTAGATTATTTTTTTCATTTTATAGAAATCTTGAATATAGTTTCCATTTATTTATCTTCCATTTTATCACCTTTTTTTCTGACTTTTCTATAGAATGTGCATGTTTTTCGGACAAGATGAACTAATACTCTTCAAAATGATGGCTAAATAATTTAGTTTGATGACAGATTAATAAATGTATAGCTTACTAATAAATAAATAAATAGAAAAGTTTAGGATATTATCCAAGTATTCTGGTATTAAAAAGATTAAATTTTATCAATTTATCAACTCCAAATTTTTGTCCGCGGGTCTTATTAACACCTCGGAGTCCATACCTTTTGAAAAAAAAATAAAATAAAAATTCCATAAATGAAAGTTGTGAAATGAACTTTCTAATAGAAACATACTCATGTGACAAGAGTTCTAGTAACCTTGTGTATATATGATTTTACTGAATTTCAACTTTTATAACCAAAGAAATATTCGCGGGCCGGATCGGATATACTAGTCTAAGGTCGATTGTTTGGCAGACCCCTGGTCTAACAGATGACACAGTAATGTTTCAGCCTACGTCTCAAGGAATATGAAATATTTATTTTGATCTGATGAAATAGTAAATATATTTTTCACTGTTAATTTAATGAAATGTTAATGATTTTATTTTGTATATTTTAAATTCCATCCAGGCAGGACCAAATTAGCTAATATTTCTTTGATATATGTGAACATTTGCTGACTTGTTAGGAAGAAAGCAATTATTAATGCTTTAGAATGTGATATTAATTACTGTGATTTGTTATAACTAGTATTGCTTTAATAGAATTGTCGATTTACTAAAATGTCTCAGGATTTAGTTATAGCGCATGCATAAATTAAGATAAATAATGTATAATTTTTATAATATAAACTTTGAATTATATAATAACTAATCATTCCTCTGAAAAATGTTCTAAGCTATAAAAATTTCTTCGAGATAAATCTTCAATGATTAATAGGTATAATTTTAAAGCCAGTGAGTACACGTCATCGAGAAGAGGCCATCCTGAAATTATTCACCCTATAATGGACAGGCCGATAAAGTTGATGACTACACCAATAATTGGGAATAATATTAGACTCATGGAATAATGCCTCAGAATTTGCATATACAGTAAACACTACTGCCTCTTTCATAACCGGATATAATATTAATATGACCAACCAGGAGACTTTTAGTCCTGTTTATTTAAAATATTACCACGAAGTTACACATTGAAAACAAATATAAACGTTTGAAATAATAGTTGACTATATTATTTACACATGAATATATAAATATACTCAAGGACAAACGGGAACCGGACCTCTTATTATTTCAATAATTTTCCGAATTAAATTGTATTCAGAAGGTTTGTATGCAACCACAAGTATTTTAAATTTTTTTGTGTGAAATTATTTATGATAGAAAAATAATAAGTAAGTAAATAAATAGAAAACACAGCAAGGAAATTTCGACTAGAAGGGTGCTTCTGAATATTCGCTGATGAAATAATTTTATCAATGGCAAATTATAAGGTGTTGAATTTTTCAATATGTAATAAAGAAATTTACTAACTTCATTTTACATAGATTATCAATAGATTTTAGTCATTCCGCTAGTGCTATACAATGTTAATAAATATATAAAACCATATAAATAATAAAAACAATTTTTATTTAATTCACTTTAACAGTTATTATTTATATTTGAATTTTATCTATTATTTGCATGCGCATACATATTATGCTTAACATTTCTACTTTTTTTAAAAATGGCTCTTCCAATCCTGAAGAAGAATGTTGGTGAAGAGTATTCATGTGGTTTATAATCATCCACATCATCGAATTCCATGAATATAATAAATCTATAATTTTATTTTATTACTTTTTTTTTTGAGAAATATTTTTAAAACAACAGCAACATTGAAATTGTTTTTCTTAAATATAAATTGTAATATTTTTCTTGATTACTAATACAAATTTAACTGTTTGTTATATTTCTTTACTTATTTTGGTTTATCATTTTCAATAATGAACCATTGAGATCGAACAAAAAATTAAAAAACTTAACCCCCTCTTAAATGTTGAGGTTTTACTTTTCAGGATATGTAGAATTCTAGAATGCTATAGACTGTAGTGTATAAACGAATGTACAGATTTCAATGAAATTTCGCCAAAGTTTTTTTGTTGATTTAATTTATCTATATAACATACTTCAGCGAAAAGAAGCAGAACTTACGAGGGATGATTATTTAAAAGTTTACGGAATTTCCTAATGAAATAAAAATCGTATAATTAGGAGAAAAGATATGGTTTTTTGTATGATTTACTTAAAAGACTATATCCTTTGTTTTTGTTTTTGATTTTTTAATGTGTTACTCAGGTAATGTCAAGTTTTTGAGCATATTACTAATGCTTAAAAAAATAATATTTCAGTCCAATAATTGGAATCACCTTTTATTTCTTTTTCTTTGTCACTAGGAAGGTAATGTTACTTTAAATTTATAATAGTTTGAAGGTAATCAACCGTTGTAAAATAATTTGCAGCGTTTTGTATTGGAATTGACCTAAAGGAATTGAATTTTATTATTTCATCGTCTACGAAAAGTATTGAGGAATACCAAGCAGGATTGTATTATATTATATAAAAATTCTTTTTTCTATGTTTTAAAGATAGCTGTGCGGTATGCTTGTTACTTATATCGTCTGATTTCAGGTTATACACGTGGACTCATCTAGGTGAATTCTGATAAAATAATGAAAGGCTTCAGTAAAAGTTCAAAGCCTAGTCCATTAAAAATCGATTACTACAAACATTTCTCGTCTGGACACCGTGAAATACAAAATCAAAGTACAAAACTGAGCAACTATTCCAGCCTATATATTGCTCTGCTATTAGGAAGTTCACCCGAAGTTTCTCTTTAATGAATTCCTTCATTACTTAGTGATCCCAACATAGCGACTGTTAGATTTCAACTCTCTTCATCATTTAATTTTTAAACTTAAAATCACGTCACTTAATTTAGAATGCACAGGAAATTTATAAACTGCAAATATGATTAAATAACAAGAGTTTTTTGTTAAATGGAGTACTATTATTTTAGCTGACTAACCTTTAGGACAAGCAACGATTTCTGAATTTCGTATCTTAATCGGCGGCCAAAATATAAAGATTAGCGACTCAAGTTCGCTCACTGATATCAGCGCGGATTCACCAACCATTATCATAAACATAGCGAAGTCCATCAGTGGAATGGGAGCCGCTGAGTGGGGAATTAAAGGCTTACATTAAAGCTTTGGTTACTGTCTTGTCCTCCTGCTTCTCTCCTCTATCTTATTTATCTCTGCGGAAGATACTTACAGCAAGGCCACTGATCCTAACATTTACTTTGACTTTTTTTTTTAAATCATAATGTTCAATAACCCTATACAAATATATTTCCTATTTTATTATGAAAAATCATTTAATTGGCTTTAAATGTTTAAAAAAAAAAAAAAAAGTTCTGGCATTTTATTTATCTGTAATAACGTTTTACAATGTATATTAGTTTCGAGGTGTTTTTTTTTTTTTGTTTTTTTGGCAAAGCCTTAAATAACTTTTTTTTTTAAATTATACATTCCATACTCAATTTTACAGTTTCAAAAATATACAGCTCTCAACTGGAAAAACATACCAAATATCTTATAACATCTTTGTTTCATTTGTAATACCAATTTAAAATGGATTTAGATACGATTAAAAATAATCATTTGCGTGGTGTAGGGACATATAATTGTAAATAAAAAAGAACATCATTGGATATATCAAAAATATTTATTTTCCAATAGCCATATCTCCGTGAAAAGATGTATTTGACATTACGAAAAAAAAATACGTCATATATGATCAAATACTTAAATTATATGAACAGATTTTGATCATTTGGCTTTTAGTATAAATGTACAAAAATAAATGTACAATATTGTAATATTTTCATATAAAGTAGGATTAGAAAAAAAAAATGTATGGCGATTTTCTCCCAAACCTCTTGCACACTTTGAAGAAGTTGGTAAACACAGATCTAAATCACAGCGAGGTCTGCAGACGAGCTATCTATGGATGCTTTTTTGAGGGTGAAGAAATACTGCATTATAACTCTGTATATAAATCAAAAGGAACATTTTCGGGTTTTCTATTTATTTCTTGTCATATAATCATTTTTCAACATTATTGACCATAACAAAAAAAACAAATTATTTGAGAAAAAACAAATTAACAAATTTATTTTTTTAATATTTTCGAATTATATTCATATTGTGAACGGACATTGGAAACAGCAATTAAGGAGATTGTAGGCGTAAGCAGAGAAGGGTCAGAAAATGGAGTAAGCCTCCCTTTTCTAACATAGATGACATTAAAAATAAAGTAGCTAGTGTTGCCCAAAATCGGTCTTGGTCTGTACTTTGACCAAGACAAACACCGCCTATCTGTTCCAAGATCAAGACCCAGACTGGTAAAAAAAAAAATCGTTTTTTTGAATAAAAATTTAGGCAAAATAGTTACTAATACTTGACAATTTTAGTTAATATATGTAAAGAATTGGTGTAACCAATATACTTTTGCATTTAACTCTTCTAATTTTTCATTCAGACTTATTTAGGTTTCTCATATCTAAAAAATTACAGTAATATCTCTCTAATAATAAGCTAATAGGTAACTGCAAGACTGTTACGAGAGTCTTGCGCAAGACCAAGACCTAGACCAAGACTGAGTTTCAAGAACAAGACTCTTACCGGTCTCGCATTTGGGCAGCACTAAAAGTAGCAGTATATAAAAATCAAATTTCTTAAAAAAATTTTGACTGAAAGATTTTTTTTGTGTATTTTACATTTTAAATGGAAATAATTTAATTAATGGAACTAAACGGCACCCTCTACTTGAAATAAATTAGAGAAGATGGTCATTAGTACGGTTAAAATTAAAACTAAATTAATTTATTAGACCCACAGTGGAGGCATGTATCGAGGTTCTTCTTATATCTTCCAGAACTATTTTATTTTTTCGATTAGTAATAAGCAATGTTCTGTATCTGTATTCACGTTAAAGAATTCCATTCAGTATATTTTTTATGGATGGTTTATACTGTTGAGTATGCGGAAGCTTGAATATTAGTCCATTAGTCTGGAATAGAATTTGATTGTAGTTTTAGTTACGTTAATCAGGACAGGTGTAGAATCGGATTCGTTTAGACTCCAGCTAGCAGACGGATCCCGTGACCTAAGCCTAGAAAGCGGGTAAGAGCCGACCCAGCTTGTTAAAATCCCCTTAGCTCCCGATCGGGGAAGCCTAACCTCTCACAATGGCCACTCCAAACCGAGAGGCGTTGACGTAACGCCGAGTTCCGAGACAATACTCCAAACGAAGAGGAAGTGACGGAAATGGAGTCGGTTTCACCTGCAGCTGTCGTATTCATATTCAGATCGCTTCCTATCCTGAAACAACGTCTTCTTCGAGGACCACGACAAATTGTGCTCGTTCATTAAAACCTTTCTTCTTCTGGTGTGGCCCACGCCTTCAAGCCGGAGAACTTTCTCTCAACTTGTCGGCTTATTTGAATTTAATACTTAATGTATTACTTAAGTTTTTTTTTAAAAACTTATTAATTGAGAGATATTACAATCTGTCGCAACTTAAGGACATTTATAATAGTATTCAAATAGCATATTCACACTCCATTCACAATAAATATAAATAAATAATACAGAAAAATAATAATACTAAAAGTAATTATATATAAACTAAACTAAACAAAAAGGAACTAAGCTAATGAAAGTAACCACTCAAATACATACATGATTATCATACATACATCATTCCCACAAGATCTCCGAGCCAAGCCTTTCCCCAGCCGCCCCTCACTCAGCAGGGCTCCTGGTATTAAAGACCAGTAGAGGCAGAACAGAGAAGCTATACATACATGGCTTGAGTGGAGAATTTGGTCATTGCCAAGACTCCGATATATACTTATTCACAAAAGGTCTCCGGGCCACTGCCGCTTTAACCTTCGAGGAGGATTATAGGGATGGTTGGTGCTGGATAGGGATTGTGCCAGGGGATTTGGATGATAGGTAAGGCTCTGGTGAAATTTGGAGATTTTTTCAGGAATAAGGTCTAGGACAAATGGGATATTATGGTCATGATATAGGATTTTGTTGGTTAGATACAATGGAGCACCAACTATTGTTCGAAGGACTTTAAATTGAAAGGATGGATACGTTTGATGTTAGAAAATTTTGCTGTCCCCCACAACTTAAGTATTTAAGATTCGTTTTACTTCATTTCAATTACTGAATGGTGAGCAGAAATATGAGTCCTTTATCGTGCTCTCTGCTGGAAGATCCTAACATTTGTTATAGTTATTCTATTATTTTTCATCTTCGTTATGTTAACTTCTATAATACAACAGACGACTGGAAGACGCATCCTGGTTTAGACCCTGTCTGAGGTAAATAATTGATTTTATATTTTATCGAACATTGCCCAACTCTAGATCACACCAATTATCTACAACCATCTCATCCACTATTCTGTTTAAAAAAAAACAAGTGATTAAGCTTGGATGATGATATTTTAAAACAATTGGTGAAGAGTCTGCAAAAACTTCATGGTTGTCCCGGCACGTTCTGATTTTTATTTCATATGTCTTAGAAGAATATTTTGATGTACATCGATATTAGATATTAGATAAAATATTATTTCGCATTGGTGTCCTAATGAATAGGGGTTCCACAATTGGTTTTAAACACAAGAATATTCAGATAAATTATATGCTTAAATGTTTCGTTCTCCTCCTCTTTGTATATAACTCGATTTCATTTATTATCTAAACATTAAAAATTAAAAGACACGAGGTTTTATTTACAAAAAGATTTTTTTTTTTTTCGCGAAATTTTATTTTACTTGTTTTTTTATCAATTTCAATAAAACAATAAAATTTAATAAATTACCTTATGTTATTACAGCTATTTCAGCTCTTTTTAAAGCTTTTCTATAGTAATATTGTTTAAAATGTAAGCTAATAAAATGCAGATTTTGAGTAATTGAATACATTTTCGAAGTTTGTTGGTGATTGATTTTAAAATGAAATACAAAAAGTATTTATACAGAAAATTTATATATATATAACATTTTAAGTTACATATTATATATTTATATGTAGAATACGAATATAAATACAGCAATAACGAAAAGGTATTCTTACGGGATAGCTTTGAATTACCAAAATAAATAAATTTATATATACGTATATTTTCGTTGAAATGGATTATTTGTTTTCTTCCTTAACATGTTAATAAGTTATTTATATAAAAGGCTTGAATGATAATGAAAAACACTTATTCGTTTATTTTTTAGTTCTTCAAAAAATAAAAAATGTAAATATCAAAATTAATAAAAAATAACGGGTCACTGTTATGCTAATATACGTTGGGTTCACTTTTATCTGACAGCAGCTGTAATAATATATAAAATAATAGGTTACAGAGGTATCCTCTTATCTCTTTAAAAACTTGTTAGCAATAAGAAAACGTTCTTTCAATAATTTAAATAAACATTCTGGTTCTTAGCTTTGCTAATTTCAATAAATTTCTCTTTGATTGGAAACGAAAAATAATATTAAGCGTATAATAAAAATGATAACATACAGTATATTAAGGAGACAGTTGACTAACCTTTAATGTTCTCCAGGTTTTCGACTAAACGGGTCCATGTTCGGTGATGGGATTGTCTTTGTTTATGGTAATGGTTGGTGCCTGCCTATACGGCTTCGGATCAGGTAGGAGCCAAAGCAGTATAAATGTAAATACACATATATATATATATATACGTAGGTCTGTGTATGTTAAAATTTATTAATTGATTACATGTTACATGTTAATTGATACATTTTTAGATTAAAAAAAAAATAATCACATATTTAGGGGGGGAATTTTTCAGACTATTCACGTTTAATCCTCATTCTACCAAATATATTTAATATTCTAAGCGTTAACAAACATTAACAGAACTTTTTTTTTATTTTACTTTTCATGAGTCAAGAATTTTACAATAATATGATCTTCAGATAATGTACCCTTTTCAATAGTCATTTTTAAACTCATTAATATGAAAGGGTAAAAACTCTAAAAGAGACAACAATTAAGTTGTATCATAAAAATTATAACATTAATTATCATAATTATATTATGTTATTATTAGCAACCCTTGAAGTATCCGATTGAATGTCATGGAATAATATGATCTTGGATTTTTTTTTCTTTCCTGATGGTACCTAAATTGGCGAAACATTGACTGATGATTTTATTATATTCCTGCATTTTAGTGATACAAAGATGTGTGCTTTTAATTTTCCAATTATAACCTAATTTTTTAAAAATTATTTAGTTATTTGAAATTACGATGTGACTATAAATTTTCCTAGCTGATCTTTGTTCCCGAGCTATGTTTTAATATGAGTTTCGTGGTATACCTGTTTGATATTTTATATTTTACTTTTTCGACTATTTCTGCATACCATAGACATTTACTGTTTGTGGAAGGATCATCTACAAGGTGTCGCTTAGCTATGTTTAACTCGAGTTGCTACCAACTATGTTTCCCTTCATGCCAAGGCAGACAAGCCTGAGTCATTGATTTTCCTACAAACTCACTCGGGTAATGAATCTGTGAATTCACGAATCATGGCCATTCAAGGTCATCCAGGACGAAGACCTCCATTTTTTGGCAGTAGACCGCTTTAGGAATACAAACGGTTGAGAAATAGAAAATACTGTAAGTTACCTCCATTAGGCTGAGGGAAACATTCTTGGAGAAAAAGCAGTATGGTTTTCATTCTGAGTGGTCACCCGTCCACCTATTTATCACTCTCGACGTTTCTTTATTTCATATTTTTTTATTGACTTACCCTTTTGCTATAAAGCATTGCAAAATCGATATCTAAACGTTTATAAGGATATAATGTAATATGTATGAGCTGTTATCGTATAGTTACTGAATATTTCAACTGCAATCTTACATCTTGCATTCGCCAGTTACTTTCAACTACTGCCCTGAGGCATCAGATGATCTGAAGAGGATTGTATTGTGTGGGCCAGGCACGTATGTATAAAATGATTTCTAATGGTGGATTGTCTTCAACAGAGAACCTGAAATATACTCTGAGATTTTATTATAGTAAATGGTATAAATATCAATAACGATATATTAATAATATATACATATATTTATGAACCGATTCTGTAAAATGGTGATTATTGTCGATAATTGTTATGTTAAATACAAGATATTCATCCCTAAGTACAATTTAGTCACATAGTGCGAATCAAACCCAGAGATGAATTACCTAAATGGGAAACTAAGTTGTAAAAGTTTACCAGTGACGCGGCTGGAAGAGAAGCTCTGGGATCTCCTGGAGTCCTGCTTTGGCTTCCAAATTTGGGAGACAAAACTTGATTCAGCGCCCCCTGGGCCAATTTAAATATTGTACATAAGTGTGAATGTATTTTATTACCATTCGGATTCAATCTGCTATTTTTTTTATCTTGAATATTACTATATCTTTTTTTTCTACTCTGGTTTTTTTATATTTATTTTCCTTTCATATGTACATATTGTGTGAATGAATACTAAGCTCTAGTACCAATGCCCTTCAGTGTGGCAGACTGTATTAATATTCAATAAAATCATTTTTAAAAAAGTTTTAAAAATTCTTATAGATAGTTAAACATATTAGAAAGGATATATCTAGTTAGCCCAGTAGGGATAAGGTGTCTCTGAAGAGTGTTTCTTCCAAGACAATAATTTATGTGATTAATTGAAAATAATAATCAAGCTATGAATATTAATATCATATTAATTCAAAATAAATCTTCAGTGACGGAAAACAAAATTGCCCACCTCAAATGTTTCCAGTTATGGGTTTGTACTGTACAATTGTTTTACTTATATATATATATATATATATATATATATATATATATATATATATTATTTTTTTTTATTTATTTATTATATACTGTACCACTAATCGTACCCATGAAGGGTTTATTACTTAGTACGGTTTCATGGCCAACGATTGTGAAGAGAGATGATAGGGGGGGAGGGGAGGGCAGGATCACGCACAAACAGGTTTTCTCTCCTATTTAATGATTTAATTAGGAGTTCCCAATATCAATCAAGGATACAGGAGTCAGAAATGCGATTCCGAAAGATTGAGAGGAAAACGAGAAGAGACAGTACACAACACAACCACTCAGGTCGAACCTTAATATTAAGCCGGCCAATGATGTGATTGAGGAGAATCGACTGAGATGGCTTGGAACCAAACAGGTTAGTTTGCGAAGCCTATCGAGCTAAAGTGGAGGGCAAGAGAGGAAGAGGACTGCCTAGAAGGAAATGAGAAGATGAGGTGAGGAGCGACTTTCAGAGGAAAGGTCTTCAATAGAATGATAGAAGGTGTCTTTAGAAAAAGGCTCTATAAAATTCATTCTCACACTGCTTAAATCTATCTACCTACAAAAATCTATTTCTGTAAATTTTCACAGAATAATTTTAAATATGTATGTATATATTAAATTTACATACTTCTAGTAGCCTAAACGTTTTTGGAGTGCCTTTCTGGACGTAGCGCAAGCTTTCAACCGGGTGTGGCATAATGGCTTGATTTTTTTTTTTTTTTTTTAATTATTTTAAATGATATTTACAACTGTATACAAAAAAATACATCTAGTAAATTTGCACATTGGTATAAAGACATGGAACACATGTTGAGAAACTACCCATTGGTAGCACTCTAATAATATGTCTATATTAGAAGATCACGTGGCCATCTTCTTTTCAGACGCTTTGGAGGTTTATCAGGAATCGAATAGGAAGCAAGGTTAGAGAAAAGAGGGTTGGGATGGTTATGAAGTTTATTATGGAAGGACAGATATCTGGATTGGGCCAAATCTGATACATAAGAAACATTAAGGTCATTATGGATAATTTTATTTGTAACAAAGTAAGGAGCATTGAGGATTTTACGAAGGATTTTGGATTGCAAGGACTGTATGCGAGAGGAATTTGAAGGCTTGGTGGAGCCCCATAGCTCAACTCCGTAAGTCCAAATAGGCCATATTATAGTCATGTAAATCAGTCTTTTATAATTGATTGGAAGGTTAGAGCGTTTGTCTAGTAAGTGTTGAAGTAGTCGGAAACGTCGAGCGGTTTCTTGTCGTTTCAGTCTGGTATGAGGATTCCAAGTTAGACGTTTGTCCAGATGGAGTCCTAGGTAACGGATTTGTTCAACAGGAATAAGTGAGGTGTTGTTAAAGGATACTGAAGGACAAGAAGTCATTGGTTTACGACGAAGGGTGAAGGTAATTTGATGGGATTTATTGGAATTTATTTTAATTCTCTAGTTCTGACACCATTCTTCAAGGTTTGTGATGTGGGATTGAAGGGTTTGGGATGCAATAAATGGGTCGTTATTGACTGATAGGATACATGTGTCATCAGCATATGTGGTGATGACAGTGTTGGGATGGGTTGGGATGTCAGCTGTATAAACTGTGTAAAGGATAGGACCTAGGATACTACCTTGGGGAACACCTGCAGACTGGGAAAAACGGGATGTATATACATTGTTGTGATTTACTTTAAAGTATCTATCAGTAAGGTAGGAACGGATAATGAGGAAGTAGGTAGAGGCTTGATTTTCAAGCTCAAAACTCACTTACCCCAATCCTTGTATCTAGTCCTCAAATCCTACCTCTCAGATCGTTCCTTTCAAGTCCGCTGCGGCACTGAATTATCCAACTATTATCAAGTTGAGGCTGGTGTTCCACAAGGCAGTTTCTTGGGCCCAGTTCTCTACATCCTTTTCACAGCTGGCATTCCAAACCATCCTAATACCCTTCTAGCAACATTTGCTGACGATACCGCCATCCTGTCTTCCCACCCAGAACCTGAAACAGCATACCTAAACCTTCAAAGACACATCTCCCTAATAGAACAATGGTGCAACAATTGTCGCATCAAGATCAATGAATCCAAATGCAAGCATGTCACCTTTACCCTCTGACGCAGATCCTGTCCACACATCCTTTTCAACTCAGTACCTCTTCCCACCTCAGACACAGTTCGGTATCTTGGATTCCTTTTATACAAAAGACTAACATGGAACCCACATACCAGACTTAAAAGACAAGAGCTTAACCGACGACTTGGCCAGTTATACAGACCACTTAACAGAAAATCTAACCTCTCAATTAAAACAAACTATTAATTTACAAGACCATACTGAAACCCATCTGGACCTACGGACTTGAACTGTGGGGGACAACTAAATTATCGAACATCAAACGCATCCAATCCTTCCATTCTAAAATCCTCCGTATAATAGTCAATGCTCCTTATTATGTTACGAACAAAACCTTACATCATGACCTTAACATCCCTTATGTCCTTATATATATATATAGGTTTTTAAATATCATTGTTATTTTTAGATATCACCGATTGACAATGAAAAAGCCCTGAAAAAAACTTGAAATTTTTAAAAACTATAAAATTCTGCAACACAATATAAGCAAAAGGTAACCAATAAATAAGGTAAGCACAGGGTTGCCAATAACCCTATAGGTTAGAGGCAACAATAAAAACTAATGTCATATAATCTTCTTTTTAAAATAATAAACAAGTTTTATGAGATTATTGTATAGATCAATTGGTAAAATATATTATAACTGTAAACGAAGTAAAACCATGCAAGTCATAAAGTAATGATAAAGAAATTGAGAAGAAAGTTTAGATTGGAATAATAATAATGTTGAGCCCTTTCATCTCACACTATAACATAATATAAAAACTATTAAAAATAGTATAAATTGAAAAATGGATTCGCTTGGTAATGGAATTTCACTCCATATAATTAAGTGAATAATCACTTCTAATTTCAATTCGGTGTTGATGTATGGAGATATGGAACATGAGGTGTTGAAAAAGGAAATATTTGCATGAGAACAGAGAAAAAGCCCAGCGAAATTATATATAAGGAAATTCAAAATAAATGGGTAATTGACAGAGCAAAAAAAAGTTCATATGCTTGCTTATGTATCTAAATGTGTTTATATGTTTAATTCTTTCAGTTGTGGACCCAATGTTCTTCAGTGGTGATGATGGCATTCTAGGGCTGACCCAACACTTCCCACGCAACAAAACAAATGATCAGGACAAGGGAAAAATTAAATATTCCACCGCCATGTATGATTATATCAGGAATAACTCAATCGGCCTAGCTGTGAAATTATAAGCCATGATCGACCTTGTCAGGATGTCGATTTGTTTAAAATAAAAAATATTCGAGACGCGCCTTATGAAATATATAACAAGGCAGTAATAAATTCTCTGAACAATCTCCATTGGGTTGTATTAAATGGTCGTGTTCCGCTTGGGTTTGTTTCGATCATGTAATGCATATTAATTTCAAGTTGGTAATTATAGCCTTTAATGACTCCCACAGAACATGTATTCATTAATGTATTAAGGGTTTCTTCGATCTGGACCTCTCAATTTCCTGAATCAAGATTTATTGCAGGACGGGTTTTTCAGGGTCTCATGTATGCACCAGCTTGATTTGATAGCCACTCATTTAGATTCTCTGAATAATTTGTTTATATTTTTTTAACGACTTAGTAATAAGTGCATTTTTATAATTTATACCCACCGCATATACTTATTTCTGTTTCTTTAATTACCACTAGATTTTTTTTATGAATTAAGGTACGTTTAATACATAATTTTCAAATGAAAAACAATATTAGAAAGATTGAAAAACTTATGCAATTTTCTGTTAAATTTTAAATTATTGTTAAAATACTCATCTTCATTAAATCAATCTGGAAATAAATAATATATATATATACTTACCATCTTCACAGAAATTCACAAATACAGACATAGAGAGAATTGTAAACCAACTTCCAAGACCTTTTCTAATGCTAGGAGACTTCAATGCCCACAGCACCTTATGGGGTTCGAAGCTTCCAGATTATAATCACCGAGGTAGAAATATCATAAAATTCCTCGAAGATAACACTTCAACAGTACTTCTAAACTCAGGGGATAACACTCACTTTAGCTCAAAAAATAATATTTTCTCAGCAATAGATTTAAGTTTCTCTGATGCAAGATACTCGCCTAAAGTAAAAAATTGGAGTACTAAAAGCCATTTGTACGGAAGCGATCACTTCCCAATTGTAATTGAAACATGGGGAAACAGTATTAATATGCCATCGAACACCAGATGGAAATATGAAAAAGCAGATTGGGAAGGTTATAAAAAATCGATTATCCAAGGTTTACGAACCATACCATATGGACAGAATTTAGAAGAAAAAATATTTTATTTTAACGAGTTAATTATTAACACAGCAAAAGAAACTATTCCTACAGTCAAAAATAATATGAAACATCATAATGTACCGTGGTGGAATCACAATTGCAATGAAGCTATAAAAGCAAAGAAACGAGCCCTAAATCGATACAGGAGAAGTAGAACTGTTGAAAATGCAATCGAGTTCAAGAGACTGAGATCTATTGCAAACAGAATAATAAAAGAAAGCAAGAGAGCATCGTGGAAACAATATGTTTCTTCCATAATCTACCATACCCCGACGAATGAGATATGGAACAAGGTCAGGGCCATCAGAGGAATTAGGAGGCAAAACTTAATTTCAGGACTTAATATTGACGAACACATCATAACGGATCCACAAGACATTGCTGAAGCCTTTGGAAAATATTTCAGAGAAATATCTTCCTCAAGCTGCAGCTATGACTCGATAAATGATCATGAAATACATCAAAATTACATTTCAGGGCAGAGTCAGTCTGATGAATACAATAGACCCTTTCGACTAGATGAACTAAATTCTTCGCTTAACGAGTCCAAAGGAAAATCAGCTCCTGGTCTCGATGAAATTCCAGGAGAATTCATAAAGCAGCTACCAGAAACAGGAAAAATATATCTTTTAAATATATACAACGAAATCTGGACAAGCAGAACATTTCCAACTAAGTGGAGGAAATCTGTCATAGTACCGATACCAAAAAAAGAAAAGAGCACGGTTCCCAAAGACTATCGACCCATTTCCCTTATCTCACGCGTTTCCAAAATTCAAGAAAGGATGGTCAATATAAGATTGACTAGTATGCTGGAATGTAAGAATGTTCTTTATCCATACCAATTTGGCTTTAGGCCAAATCGTTCAACTATTGATTCTCTTTTATCATTAAGCTTATAAGCGCAGGAAGCTTTTTCACACGGAGAACACTTAATATCAATATTTCTGGACCTTGAAAAAGCTTATGACACAATGGAAAGAGGACGTGTGTTGAAGATTTTGGAGGAAGTAGGAATAGGAGGAAATATGTGGTCTTATATCAAAAATTTTCTAACCAATAGGGAATTTTCGGTAAGGGTAGGAAATACTTTGTCGTCAAGCCATCGCTTGCAAAGGGGTACCCCACAAGGATCTCCTCTTAGTTCGACCCTATTCCTTCTTGCGATTAATAGTATAGGGTCCATTATCAAGACCCCGACCAAATGTTTCCTATTTGCCGATGATATTGTTATCACAGCCAGAAGCAAATCTATTCCCTATATACAGTGGAGGCTGCAAGAAGTGATGGATAGAGTAAAAGATTGGACAAGGGAAACTGGATTTAAGATATCATCTTCGAAGTCTAAATGTTTACACATTTGTAGAAGTCGAAAGTGTCAGCAGAATAATCCACAAATATTTATAGAGGGTACTTCAATTGAGTATACAGAAAGTTACAAATATCTAGGAATGATAGTTGATAAGAGACTGAATTGGATACAACATATCACATATTTGAGAGAGGAATGCACAAAAAGACTCGGAATTCTTAAATGTCTCTCACACTCAAGCTGGGGTGCCGATAGATGCACTCTAATAAAAATATACCAGTCTATAATACGCAGCAAAATAGACTATGGAGCACAGATATATAATACATCCAACAAAACAATATTGAGGATGTTAGATTCCATACACAATTCAGCCCTTAGAATATGCACTGGAGCGTTTCGAACTTCTCCAATCGACAGCATCTATGCTGAATCTGGAGAAACATCCTTAAACTTGCGACGAGAATACCTAACTCTAAAATACATTGCCAAATTGAAAGCATCTTCCCACCACCCATTAACTCCATATTTATTTTCAGAAGAATCAGAAAGAAACGGACTTAGAGTTATAGAAAATAACTTCTTTAAACAGGTGATTTACAAGGCAACAACTAAAATAAACATGGATACGAATATTATAAGACCCGTCCCAGAATTAAAAATGCCGCGCTGGAAAAAAGACAGACCATTGATTAATAAATCCATGACTAAAATTGCAAAGGCATATCCGCTCGAAATACAAAAATCTTTTTTAAAGTTAATGGAACAATACAAAAATTTCGATTTCATATATACGGATGCATCCAAAGAAGGAGATAACGTAGGATGTGCTTTAGCGAGTAAAGAGAACAACTTACTGTTTAAATTACCTGGAGAATGTTCAGTATTCACAGGAGAGGCCACTGCCATCATGAATGCCTTATATCTTATAAGCGAATCTGAAAAGAACTACTGGGTAGTTGTGACGGACTCATACAGTGTTTTAACTGCCATTGAAAACCCATATCCTAGAAACTCCATAATTAGGGAAATTCTCAACACCTGGTGGGAGGTAAAAAATAAAGGAGTAACAGTTGTCTTGGTATGGGTACCAGCTCATTGCGGAATTTTAGGGAATGAAAAAGCTGACAATGCAGCCCATTTAGCAAGAAGTGGAGCAGAAGAAGAGGAAGTGACTAGAGTGAAATATATCACTTTAGAAGACTGGGTACACGAAATAAAGAAAAAACAACTGGCAGAGTGGGAAAAAGAGTGGAGGATCAAAGAGTGTAAGCTGAAAGAAGTGAAACCCAATTGCGATAAATGGCTTACTAGCAACAGAAAGTCCAGGCGTGAAGAAATTATACTGTGCCGCCTAAGGATTGGGCACTGCCAGTTCACTCATAGCTACCTTTTAAGAGGCCTAGAAGCTCCTACTTGCGAAAAATGTAACGATACACCGCAAACTGTGAAACACCTTCTAGTAGAATGTTCCCAATTCGAAAGGCTCAGAGAGAAAATAAAACTAGAAAAAACACTAAACGAAATACTAAAAGACAATGAAGAGAGAGTCTCTATCCTGTTTAAATTTTTAAGGATTATCAACTACTATAACAGAGTTTAAATTATATAGAAACCGCCAATGACCCTTTAGGGTAGAGGCGAGAAAAAGAGAAAAAAAAAAAAATAATATAAAAAAATATCAACATTTTTATTCTCTGATTTTGTCTGGTTTTAAAAATTAGAAAATTTGCAGAATCCTTTTTATCTTTTTAATATTTTTAGATCTAATCAAGCGAGTCTAGAGGATTCTTGAATTCTTGAGACATTGTGAAAATGTAGTAGACCGAGTATTAATTAGTGCTATCGAGTTTTTATTCATTCTCTCACCATGTAATAATTTGAGTGCTACCAATGAACTATAATTTCAAAAGTGTTTAACTTTATTGTTATTTTTTTATTTATTAATTATTGTTTCATTTTTTAATTTTAAGGTGGATATTTAAATCTATTTTGGTTCATCATTTGATCAAACAAGAGAAGCAATTATTTTTCTAGTTGGATAACTATTATGTTATTAACTATTATGTGTATTATTTTGTTATTAAAAATAAATAAATACATGCTTTTGTTCCTTCACCTCCTAAAAGTGAATCATTTCACTTATTTACATCACTATATTTTAATTCTTAAATATTTTGGAATTTTTCTTTTCTTTTTAATTTTTAACATTAATTTTTATCTGCATTTTTCAATATAGTTTGTATATTACCTTAAGATAATTTTTTCAGTTTTTTTTTTTTAATATCAATATGTTTCTTATTAAAAAAGAATATGGGATTTTTCGACTTACGATTTCTTTGATTAAATACATACCAGTATCATTCCCTCACTTATGTTCATTCCATTTTATATTTCATGCATAAATCATATAATAAAATTCATTCTCTAATTAATGTATTTATTAGATAATGAGTTTTAACTTTCTATTCAAAGTATGATTATGCAGCTGAGTTCATAGTACACGATATTTATAATAAATATGCAGTGAAACATCCTGAACGTTTTTTGATAGAAAAGTAGTGTTCGCAAAATTTCAAGACTGTAAATGGCACTTTCGACGAGAATGAAATAAATTTACTTAGGAAAAACCAAAATAAATTTTTTGAAAGTTAATATTTATTAGTATAAATCAGATCATTTATTTATTATAGTTTTCATAAGAGTGATAAAGCTTCTTAGCGTTGTCGAAAAACATCATCGGAACTTTTTATATTTATATCGCCGTTTTGTCTCTTTCAAATATTTTTATTCAGTAAAATAGTATAGTGTTTATAGAATTCTGGTTTAAAAATCTGTTAGCAGAAATTTTTTAAGATCGGTTTTTCCAGAAAACTTACTTATAAGCTATCTTAACGGTAAGTTTAAAACGGCATTAAAAATCAAGCATACAGCTCGCTATGTGAAAAGTATCCTACTGGAGTTTGTCATGTAAAAGATTATATAAAATCACTGAAAAAAAAAACTCAAATAATACTATGTGGAACCTAAGGTGCTTTTTCAAGTCATCCTTATGTCCTCTGATACCAACCGATCTCCGGCTGCCTCTGGTGTACGAAGTTTTAAGTTATTTAAAAATGGGCCCTTATTGTTTTCCAACATATCTATCTAATTTTTATCATATAACTATATAAAAGTTGACTATTTTCGATATATTATATTGTATTCAGACTGCTTATAACAGTTTACTTTAAAAACAAAATTGTAAACTAGCAAATAACAACAATATCAAGTTTGGTCTAAATTGCAGTTGATCCTTCAGGTTCGTTGGCTACTGAATATGGCAGCGATTTGACTTAAGAAAAAAAATAGCCACATTAAGTGACCCGAAGGATCCAACGTTTCAACAAAAGGCTTCAATAAATTATACTTCCATTAAGGTCACTAAAAAAATAATACTAGTAATTTAGTTTGTCAGTGATTTGTCCCAGCCCAGGGCTGCCGAGCCTGCACCATCGATTACACCGCATTCCAAGAAGAGGATACTTAGTTGCATCTTTACTTCTTCACTTTAATCTAAATAAACAAACACAATTCCTAATCTTCTTTGAAAAAAAAAAACGATTTTGGCTGTTTTGGCTCGTGCTTTTTATAATGACAACTTTAGTTTAAACGAGGACTTGTACGTTGTCGGATTATTATTGCGAAATATTCAAGAAGGATTGAGCAACATTTGACATTCTAAATATCTGGGATAGGTTTATTTGATGATGTTCAAAACATTAGATTTTATTTATCACACTCATTCCATCGCAAAAGCGGATCTTAATTCTGAAGAGGAGCATTTCTTTAAGATTTTATTTAAAAAAAAAACATTATTATTCTTTATATAACTTCATATTTCTTTTCTCTGGTGTACATTTTATTCTTCGCCTATCTCACTTCTTTTTAACATTCCAAGATATCATATTTTAGCAACTACGTCACCCCATTCATTCTATATCTAATACTTGCATTTTGTCTCCTTTTTGTCAGTGTTCATTTTCATTTTTATTACCTAATTTTATTATATTCATTTCATTATTCCCCATCTTAGCTTATTCAAACAAGTTTTTAAACAAGAAAACAAGTTTATTTTATTAGTTCCCAACTTTTTTACGTTTATTAATCATTTCATAAGTTCCTCTTTATTACTGGTATTAGTTCCTTTCTATATTGTTGTTTTATAAGTTACTATCTTTTACTGTTCTTATTTTTTTCATATGTTTCTTTAATTATTATTATTATTATTAATAAATATTATTTTTTATTCATACTTGTTACTCATATTGGTCATTTCTTAGCTCCGGTGAAGGCCTGAACTTTGGGTCAAAACGTCAGGAAATATAAAAATAAATATCATTTATTTATTTTTAATTTGTTTATTTTTGACTGGACACCCCAACTCCAATCTATCCTCTGTCCTCGGGTTATTTCGAATCTACAAGACCAATCGTTATGTTGATACTCCAAACTATATTTGCGAATAACTAAAAACGTTCACACTGACCATGTATATGTATTTATGAACAAATGAATAATGATGATCTGAATGCCAATTAATTTACCTAATGAATAAAAAAAGTTCGTAATCGGCCAACTTGGTTCATTGATGTGCTGTAATTTTTACCTATGTACTATTGAAAAATCAGTTTCTTTTATTGTATAGCTGGAATATATTTTTTTCCACCGATGTAGTTAGAATTGTTATTTGAAGGATTTTAAATGTTATTTGTCAATTTTTTCAATAAAATGTAAAATAAAAGCAATGAAAAAAACAACATTTTTTTAGTAATTCTTCGGAAAAATGGTAAGGAATAATGAATTTCGATACACCATATTTTCATAACTTATCTTACGATCCAAGAGGAAAACAAATGGGCATATACGAGTTTTTAGTACCTAATTGAATAGTATAATTTAATATCGCTTATTTGATAAAAAGGGGTCTGTTACATGGACTACTATTGTTTTTCTCATAATATTTGTTCATAATTCTGTACGGTATGCCTACGAATGATATGTCTTATTTTGTCTAAAAAGGAGCTGAATAAGAGATCTTTCCGAAGGAACTGATTAAATACCAAAAGAAGGTACTGCTGGCTAGTATCATTTCCCTAACTTCTAAGATGTGAATAAAGTAAGAGATGAAGTTGAGGGTAGAGAAAAATAAAAAATAATGTTCGCAATTTTATTGTAATTATTAATAAATATTTAGTATTTTTTATATAATATAAATATTCATTCAGTTTGATAAATTATCTTAATTGTTAAAACATATTTAGTACATCAATATTTGTAAATATTAAACCCTGGTGTAATAATTTGCCGCGTTTTTTGTTTCGTACAGATCGTTACATAATGTAGGCATATAGCTAAGTTTTATAATTTTGGTGTATTATTTTAAATAATCAAAATTTGTAATAGACAATGAAAAAAAAATTTTATCCCTCAATTCTTTTTACAAAATGTTTTAAGTTACATGATGAAGGTTTTATCCGAAAATCGAATTAAAAAAATCCGTCCATCTGCCGTCCGCCGTAAGCAATCCGCGGCTTTTCTCTGACTACTGGGCCGATAGTTTTGAGAATTATTATCAATTTCAGAGAGCATACGAGGATAATCCTCGGAACTCGGTATTATCATACGCCCTTTCCTTTCAACATGGTGGCCAAAAAAACTGTCGCTATAGATTGTAGTGCCCAAACTAATGTACCGATTTCAATGAAACTTGGCCAAAGTTGTCTCCTCAAAAACCTTTAAATTTATCTATATATCATAATTCACCGGAAAGTACTTTCCTTTCTAGATGGCGGCCGAAAAACGTGTACCGTATAGACTGTAGCTCCTAAACGAATGTACTAATTTCAATGAAATTCGGCTAGTGTTTTCTCCATCGAAAGCCTTTAAATTTATCTATGTAACAAATTATGCCGAAGAAGCTGGGAAAACGTTCCTGGGGATGGTAAAATTAGATTATCGAATATCTCAAAAAGTATATACTTTTTTTGTTTTTCTGAACTTTGGTCATTTGAAAGTTTACGAAATTTCCTAAAAATTGTAGAAATCGGACGATTTGTAGCAAAGATGTGTTATAAATATTATCCACACGTTCTGCTTCTAAGCTGATATCTTTTGTTTAGGTTTTTGCTTAAATCATCTGAAGCAATCGAGATTGTTTTCTATATTAAGTGTAACAAGAAATACATCTTTGTAATCGCAAAAGTTAGGAATTAAAGTTACATTAATTTTCTTTAAGTCCTTGATATGATATATAACTGTTTGGAAATAATAAACTATTGTGTAATAGTGTCCATCGTTTGTTAAAATTATGTTGTGCCCGTGACAAAGGAAAAGATCCAATTCACTGAAGAGCCTAAACAATTTTAAAATTAATGAATACACCGACATATAATCTAAGGGTCAGAATATCAGTTGATATGAGCCAATGTATTTCACTCACGGTTACTACACACGGACAAATCTATTTAAGTGGAATCGATAGATCTTAAACTTTTGACTAAGACTTAATCGAATGTCGTAGATTCAAGTATCTAAAAAATTGATACTAGCCTAAAATTATAAAATATGGCAAAACGATCTTGAGATTATTGAATATTGAAATTCACCCCACTCTATCTTATATTGCTTTGGCTATCGGGTGGTATATTTGGTCATTGAATTTATTCTATGTATTCGGAAGGGCAATGTTAAATTCGATCGATTGTGGATAACATTATAAAATCAAATTACCTCTAATGATCTAGGAAAATCCAACAACTCTTCACTTTAAAAAAATTTAGTTACCATTCGATCACTTATTTAATGAGTGTTAAAAATATCTCTGAATTCCATATCTATCTCATCCGCTTTCCTTACTGAATTTCTTGGATGTCGTGGTAAGATGAAGGTATTTTATATTCGTGATGTCAGTGTAAACAGGAATATTGGATTGTAGCAAACATTTACCCAGCAAACTTCACGGAACAGGTTCTGCCAAAGGTTGGGCTCCATATTGCTCTGATCTTTATTAATATGTAGCTTCTCTGAAAATAAGTTAAAGCATTTTCTTGTCTTGTTTTCATTGGCTCTTAGTGCTATATCTCTCTAAGGTAGACGATAGAATACTTATCGAAACCATGCTTCAAAAACACAATAATATAAAAGAAAATATATTTTGATCCGAACTTTTAAGATCACTACATATAGAGTGGCACATGATTGTGCTGTGTTAATATTTAAAACATATTTTAAATTTTGTTTTATAATTGAACAGCTCCAGAAATCCTATTAGGATCTTACTTTTAACTAAACATAAGAATTTGACATTCATTGAAAAGAATTCATTTACAGAATATGATAATGATTTTAACTTAAATAGTGTTCATTTTAAACCAAGCAGTTAATGTTTATCAAACTCGAACGTTCGAAAACTGTATTTTAACTTTATGAATGAATAATAGATTTAAAAATCCAAGATTAACCTAACTTTTTTAGTTTTTGTTTTCAATCTTATCTGTTGAATTCATTCCGAGGTAACATTGAAATTTCAATTCTACGACAAAATTAAATGAATTTCTTGTTTGAGTGTTAAAACATTTTCAATATAGAAATCTTTCTTTCTATTTGTTAATTTTTTTTAATGTATTTTCTTTTTCGACTTATTATGGACCATACTATCTAGATATCCTCCGAGTTTGTAAAAATATATAATACATACAAATATGTATAATAAATTATGCTTTATTTGTTTTTAAATAATGTGAAGCGTAAAATAAACAGTAAAAGAATGATTTAAAAAGCTTATAAAAATAAGGTAAATTCATCTAAAGCTCTATCGTCTTACGCGCCTGATATTGCTAAGTCCGATTTTAATTCAGACATTGATATAGACGTATATCATACGATATTGACATAGTGGACAAAAGGACAACAACAAAATAGTTGATTGCATTATAAAGTAATTTTGAAACAAACACACGGAAATCATAATAGGCGAAAATTGTTTTTGTTTTTATTCTCAGGACTAGTGTTGCCCAAATGCGAGGCCTTGGTCTTGAGCAAGAGTCTCGCAACAGTCTTGCATGATTCTATTAGGTTATCACTATAGAGAAATGAATGCATTTTATTAGATATGAAAAACCTAACTAAGCCCGAATAGTTGAAAGCAAATGTATCCTGGTTATACTAATTCTTTACATATACTAACTAAAGTTGCCAAGTATTTGTAATTATTTTGCCTTAATTTGTATTCATATTTTTGAACTAGTCTTGGTCTTGGTCATGCAACAGTTAGGTGATCTTTGGTCTTAGTCTTGCAAAGTGCAAGACCAAGACCGATTTTGGGCAACAATAATCAGGACTAACTGAAATGCACTTATCCGTTGAAAACCGCAGATCGAATATTTCACTCAGTTACAATACATTCCTCATCTGGGTGAGTAGAAAGGTAAACTAAAAACTATGGTTCTTAAAATATAATGATTTGTTAATAAGTAAAATAAAACATATATATATTTAGTTACGAGTTGGTTAAAGCTGAGTAAGCAATAAGTGTGTACTATATCACAAGCAATTCCATTAAACAATAATATATGATTGGTTTCAATTATTATTTCATCGTTTTTAATAATATTTTAAAATCGCTAAAGTATAAACTTAAGTAAGAAAATAAATGTGAAATAAAAATGAAGAGGAATACATTCTCCTGCCAACTTGGTAAGAGGATTTAAGTATAGTTACGCAAAGAATTGCATACGTTGAATGCACATCACGTAAAGGTTGAAGTTAACACGTTAGGAAAGAATCATTTCCATCAGTGTTTATTGTAATTATATATCACACCAACCTTGTTATGATCATTCTGCTATAAACACTCCTATTACGACTACCATCAATTGCATGCCATGTGTGTCGCATTTCTTCCCTAATTACACGTTTTGTTGCTTGTTACGAAGTTGTACACTGTACCTTTTTTATTATATTTTTTTGACAAATTATTCATTTATTTATATATTCAAAATTTTAATTCGCGCATCACACATTATTCAGTTACCTCTCTACTTTTAATAATCAATTATCTGGCTAAAGTTGAGCTACTTCAAAGTTTCCGATGTGCATTTTTGGTGGAGCTAAACCTTGACCCTTACAGCTAACCTGTAAACCACATAACTCCAGACTCTGAAATATTTATACGTAGAAATATTTGATGATATATTTGGCATATTATAAATTATACTACTATTAGTTATTAAAATCTAATTTTCCTATTTTAAAGTTTACTAAAATTGAGTTACGGGATTTTCGTTGCAATTAAATGTAAGTGCATAATGAAAATTCACAAAATTATTTACTGATTAATTTTTCTAAAATGTTACATGATGATTTGTCGGAATAAACCGATGATAGATAATTATAGAAATAAAATATCATCCCTGGAGTTATTAAACTGCAGTAAATGTATTAAAAATTATAAACGGATGTTTAGAACATCCATGAAATATTTTTATATTTTACTTGTTTCATCACATGGGTACAATACAATAGTTTTTTAAACAATATCCATTACCTAGATTTTGTGAATTGTATATACGTTTTTTTTTTTCAAACTTGAAAATAATTTTTAAAGTTAACATTTAGTTAGGAAATTTCATTTAATTCTCTTGAAAACAATTAGTAGCCGTTCAATAATATTAATTTTAAGAATTTATGATTTAAATTTTTTTTTTCGTCACTTCCGAATACTTTCTTCGAGTTTTTAAGTTATATATTGTTTTCTCTATAGTTCACAGCTTTTCAATAATATGTCATACGTATTATATCGTCTGACTATTGTTTCAGGAAATTCATTTTCTAACCAAATAAAATTTTTTATTAAATTAAATATCCTCCAAATTAAATGTACTTTAGAGGAAGAAATTTTGAACATTGGGCATTCATTGAGCCCTGTCAGGTGACATAAATGGGGATAAGATAAATCCTGATATTGAATACTACTAAATTATACATTTAAACACCGAGTTTGATCAAGATCGTTTGAGCCGTTTTTGAGAAAATCGTAAGGTCGTTGTAAATAGATACAAAGTGGCAATTCTGAGAAGTCAATTTTTAAAAAAGTAGCTGTAACATGCCAGGCATATAACTATCTGAGATACGTAATATAAGTTTAGTACGACTTTTCGTTTATAAACTAGGCTGTTCACACTCTGGCCACTTTCTTTGTTTCATCGGAATCTTTATGTAACTACAATAAACTATTTTCATCGGCTTGTATCGTTACTGCTGTTTCTTTTCTCATTTTGGTAAATACCAGTATATAAAAAGTATAGAATGAAATCCAATACATTATCTTGTGGGACACCCACACTTACCTTCTCTAAGGTCGAGTATTCATCCTCATACAATAAGTGAATGAAATAATGTTTTTTTTGAAAACTGTAGTGAAGGTATCTGCTATCATAAAAAAGTATACAAGCTCATCAGTAGACTAGATTATTTATTTATTTATTTATATGATATTTACAACTGTATACAAAAAATACATCTGGTAAATTCGCACATGGATATAATGACATGGAACACATGTTGAGAAACTACCTATTGGTAGCACTCTAATAATATGTCTATATTAGAAGATCACGTAGCCATCTTCTTTTCAGACGCCTCGGAGGGTTATCAGGAATCGAATAGGAAGCAAGGTTAGCGACAAGAGGGTTGGGATGGTTATGATGTTTATTATGGAAGGACAGATATCTGGATTGGGCCAAATCTGATACATAAGGAACATTAAGGTCATCATGGATAATTTTATTTGTAACAAAGTAAGGAGCATTGAGGATTTTACGAAGGATTTTGGATTGTAAGGATTGTATGCGAGAGGAATTTGAAGGTTTGGTGGAGCCCCAAGACTAGATTATATTTCGAATTTCCACGTATGTCTATTATATTATATTATATTTAAATTATTACTTTTAATTACTTATATATGTAATATATAGTAAAGGAAGATATTGCGATCGTGAAAATTTTCGACGGAAATACACGTTTTGAGGTGCCGTGAGTCCAATAACACAGTCTCGCAAAATGGTCTGTGTGTAGGTATGTTATCAGGTAAGCTAAACAACAAAAAGTCATACGAAACTGATATTACGTATTTAAGATAGGTATATGCCTTAGATGTGACTGGTACTTTTCCCTTAAAATCGGCTTACTGGAAGTGCCACTTTATATCAACGGTGAAACACATTTTTACAATTTTCTCAAAAACGGCTCTAACGATTTTGATCTAGATAATTTCTTTCACAGATTGTACTTATGTGAAAGAAGAAGTAAAATATAAAAATATTTCGTGGATATGTTTATAATCTTAAATATATTTACTGTAGTTTAATAACTCTATATCTGATATTACATTTAAATAATTTTGTACCTATCGTCCGTTTATTCCGAAAAATCATCATGTAACCTTTTAGAAAATAAATTAGTGAATAATTTGATGAATTTTCTCTTTATGATATTCCAACAGTATCGATGTACAATTAGTGTGACAACTTTTGACCTGTCTATCACAGCCAATGCAAATCTCTTCAATCCATTTTAATAAACTTTGCAATGGATAATAACAGCCTAATGACTAATAGTCGTACAGTCCATAATCAGTGGATCGTACAATCCATGATCAACGGATCGTACAATCCATAATCAACCAGTGATTTAAGAAATAGGACATTTGCTATTTTTATGGTAATTATCTTACGTTTTAGCTTTAACTCGGTTAAAAATTAAATTCAAAAATTTTACAATAGACCAGCATGGCCAGAAAATAATTTCTATTCAAAGTTGAGCGGTAAGTGAAAGTTGTGTGTTGCGCGCACCAGATTATTTTTAATTATTGCATGTAACTTGAAAAACCGTTAGAGAAACAACTTTTTCCAAAACATTCATACCAAGCCTTTTGTTTATGTCCTAAAAGTAAAATACAGGTAAGTTTATACTATGAGAATATATTCATGTTATGTTTACTTTGGTCCAGAACAACTTAATTAGCCATGCACGCTTCGGGAATTATAATCTCCCGGAACTAGGATCTAGGATTGTAAATGCTTGTGCAATTGTTGCCGAGTTAGATACTGCCTACTAACGGATGTTGGAACGGTACAAGTCATCTCAGATTCTAAATCTAAACTGTTCTATATTCAAGGGGCACCGCGGTTGTCCAGTTCATTTGGATTCAGTAGTCAACTGTTATTAATATTTATTACACATCATTCTTGTTATTCTTTTTTGGATTTTTTCGCAGCTCTTTTTCGCACGGCATGACACGTATTTAATGTCCAATCTAATTGACAACTCCGGCAATGTTTGACAAGATCCTGAGTCATCAATTATCAAAACAGATGTATTTAATGAATATTAATCTTCTTTGAATTTCATTTGCTTTAGTTTTTTTTTTTTTTTTCGTTGTAGCAAGGTAATAGACAGGCTTAAGAATAAAAAGAAGAACGTTTTAAGTACATTCTTCTGGTTACATTTCGCTATTTCTTGCTTATATAACGCTTTATGATTCAGATATTTTTTTTATTTTAAAAATTAATACGTTAGGACCCGAATTAAATCTTTATTGATAATAAATATAAGTTATAAGTTAACCCAGTGATATTAATTGATTATAATTTTTAATTAATCCATATTTATATGGAACGAACAGAAACAACAATGTTTTAAGTCAAGAGATTCTCAAGATATTTATTTCATTGTTTGCGGGCGGGCGTCATTTGTTGGATGAAACTCGAGGAGGCTATAAACAGTTAGACTCACTTTTTGACCAGGCGTTACGGACCATAGTGGTCTGAGAGCGGCAAAGTCCCGTATTTTCGTGCTGTTATGATAATTCAAATTTATATGTATTTATTCTGTCTGACATAATTAACTCATATATTCCTAAAGCCTAGGCACGAATAAAATCACCAGTTTCAAAGGTATTCAATACAATATAAGAAAAAGTCTGTTTCTGTTACTGAGTTATTGTTTTGAGCTCATTACCATGTGGCGAGTTACGTGTAACTTAAAGTAGTACAGAGTAAATGAACTTTTTTTTTTAGATTCTTTTTATTGAGAAAAAAATATATTTTCCCTCAATTAACGGCATTGAATATTTGGGATGTATGAAACAATCATACCATATATATAATGAAATAAAAATAATAGAAAGTTATAACAAAAGAAAAGAAAAGAAAACTTGGAATAACAGACAACATTGCATATATATATATATGTATATAAAGAATAAATAAAATAAAATAAAAAAAATCAAAAACACATTCATACTTATAGAGTAATTCATCAGAGGCCCAGTTAACTGGAAACTCTTTCATCAAATCCTCTCCGATAAAATTGACCTCAGAGTAACCCTGAAAACCTCTGAAGACCTGGACAATGCAGTACATTCCTTCACTACCAAAATTCAAGAAGCAGTCTGGACTGCTTCCTCCCCTGATCACTCCTCAAAAATCCTTAAGAAACATAATTTACCTCAACACCTCCTTGACCTAATCCACATAAAACGCCGTGCCAGATTATTATGGCAACGTACCAGACATCCAGCCGACCGCCACTCCTACAATTATCACTGTAAAAAATTAAAAAAAGAATTAGCCACCTTCAGATCCCAATCATTCAATTCCTACCTCACCACACTCTCTGCTCATGATAATTCCCTTTGGAATATCACCAGAAAAATCCTCAAATCCCATCATATTTCCCACCCTCTTCGACGAGATGATGGCTCCTGGGCAGCATCTGATGAAGATAAAGCCGAGGAATTTGCCAAACACCTTTCCTATACTTTCGCTCCTCATCCAGAATCCCATCCCAGCCACACAGTAAAAGTAGAAGAATCCCTCTCAATACCTATCCCACTCTCCTTACCACCTAAAGCTGTTAATCCCTCTGAGGTCAAATACCTTTTACGGAAAATCACACCTCGCAAATCTCCTGGATATGACCTTCTAACCCCACAGATCCTTCGACAACTTCCATCTAAAGCCATCACATTTCTTACATATATATACAATTGCATCCTACGAACTACCCACTTCCCTCTTTTATGGAAACATTCCACCATCGTCCTCTTCTTGAAACCAGGCAAACCTTCCAACAATACAGCATCCTATAGACCAATTAGCCTACTCCCAATCCTCTCAAAAATTTTTGAAAAGATCCTACTGAAACGAATCCTACCTATAATTGAATCCTATAACTTTCCTACTCATCAATTCGGATTTCGTTCCCAACATTCCACTGTCCAGCAAGGACTCCGAGTTGTTGACCATATATCCTCAACCCTAGAAAGCAAGCAGTATTGCTCGGGTGCATTTCTGGACATAGCGCAAGCTTTTGACCGGGTATGGCACGCCGGATTACTCTTCAAGCTTAAAATCCATCTACCACAGTCCTTATACCTAGTACTCCGATCCTATCTTTCCGACCGCTCCTTCCGAGTTCGCTGTGGCACCGAATTCTCCGACTGTTACTCAATTGAGGCTGGCGTTCCTCAAGGCAGAATCTTGGGCCCCATCCTTTACATTCTCTTTACCGCTGATATTCCTGTCCATCCCGATACCCTCCTGGCAACTTTCGCTGATGACACTGCTATCCTTTCTTCCAACTCAGATCCTGAAACAGCGTCCGCAAACTTACAAAGGCACCTCTTCCTGATTGAACACTGGTGTAAGAAATGGCGCATTAAGGTAAACGAATCTAAATGTAAACACATTACCTTCACCCTTCGGCGTAATACCTGCCCACCAGTTTATTTTAACTCCATCCAGCTTCCTTTCTCAGATGCAGTCCGGTATCTTGGCTTTCTCTTAGACAGACGACTAACATGGAATCCACATACTCGACTTAAAAGACAGGAACTTAACAGACGATATGGCCAGCTATATAGACTACTGAATAGAAAATCTAAACTTTCTGGTGAAAACAAATTACTGATCTACAAGACAATACTGAAACCCATCTGGACTTACGGACTAGAACTATGGGGAACAGCCAAATTTTCTAACATCAAACGCATTCAATCCTTTCAGTCTAAAGTCCTCCGTACAATAGTCAATGCTCCCTTCTATGTAACCAATAAAACCCTACATCATGACCTTAATATCCCATTTATTCTTGATCTTATCCCAGCCAAATTTTCCAAATTTCACCAGAACCTTTCTCATCACCCAAATCCCGTTGTACAATCCCTATCAAGCACCACCCATCCCTACAATCCCCTTCGTAGGTTAAAGCGGCAGTGGCCACGAGACCTTTTGTAAATATGGATATTTTGGAGTTCTAGCAATGGCCAGATTCTCCACTCAAGTCATGAGTGTCTGTGGCTGTAGCGCTCTTACTCATCCTCCGCTGGTTTAAAATACCAGTGAAGTGGCTGAGGGAGAAGCGTAGGGATCTCCTAGGCCTCCCTTTTCCCTCCACATGTGGAGGGGACAGGATTGGTTCGGAGATCACCTGGCAAATTGTAAATAATGTATGTTTTATATAAGGTGTTTGTTTTACTTTTATTTCTATTTTTATTTACTTATGTGTATATATATTATTTTTTTTCTTTACTCTTTTGTTCTTTCTTCTTATTCTTTTGTTATTACTTTATTTATTTATATTTTTGTATATACGGTATGAATGCAATCTCTGAACTCTATTATAAGTGTCCTTAACTGTGACAAATTGTAATATTTCTGAATAAAGTGTTTTAATAATAACTTATAGAGTAAATGAATTAAAAAAATTACAAGAGTTGTTGGTTGAGGATTTTAGTTATTAGAATTATACAAAAAAAATATAAATAAACTTTTCTTTATTATTTATTTGTCATATTTACCGCACATTCTTTCCTACCTTCGTTCTTTTCGAAACACCCTAAAAATGTTTCATATTTTACCAATAGACCTTTTTTTGTAGAACTTCTAATGGACTACTTGATAACTGTTATGTTAGTACGGAGTACATAGAAGTAATTTAGTGTAAATAAACTGTTTTAAAAAATTATAAGATAAGTAGGTTGAGGATTGCGGTTTTCTTTTTACTTTTTATTTTATAAATCAATATTACATTTTTTTTTTCATATCTATCGTTATTTTTTCTCTAGCCACTATTCTGGGAAGTAGACTGTATACATAAATTGAAAGGGCTTCAAGGAAAAGACTTTAGCCAAGTTTAATCAAAATCGTTACATCCATTTTGAGGCTATAGCATACAGCTACACACGTGCTATTTCGAAATGAAAGGAGGAATGTAATAAAATGTTTATAAATACACCTCTGAATTTGATTGCAAAGTTGCATAAAATTTTCAAAGCAATCGGTGAAGAATTTTTATATTTATATACACTGTTTCCAACTTTCTTTTAATAACACTAAACCACGACAGTAGCTATTAAACAGACAAAAAAAAAATTTGGATTTATCTTCATTTAGTTATAGGTTAATTTATACTTCTCTTATCACTATGTTCTCTTGATAGTAAGTAGGTAATAGATATTTATAATTGATTCGGTCTTATACAATAAATTTTCATTTTTACATCATATTACATGCAAAATATATTTTATTTATTATTAAAAAAATAACAATAATATTACCAACAATAACTTACCAAAATGATTTGATTCTATATTAATTCAGAAGGTCCAACATGCTATAATAAATTCAGTTTTTCAAATATCTTATTTAAATTGAATTTTCCAGGGTTTTTGCCCTTTTATACCTTTTCCGACCACTATGCGGTCTGTAGTTCATCAATAATTGTTAAAAGGATATCTTATAGTGATATCCTCTAATTGAAGACCCACCACTTAGAGCCAATTTCACCGGGCCCGACCTATGAACATATATGTGTGAACAAATCTCCAAGGCGACCTCCAAACTTCTGACCAGCTGGAAGCCACGAAAACAAAGTTTGTACCTTTTTATTTATTCATTTAGAGAGTGGGTTAAGATTTAAAATTCAAACATAACATTTTAATATTTCATTTTTTTCTCATATATAAATTTAAATGTTAATATTAATTTACAATGTACCTATGATTTATATGTTTGAATTTTAATTTGTCATTTTTTTTTTAAAGATATACTTCGCTCTCATTTAGTTTTGTTTTTGTTTTATTTGTTAACGATATTTATTTAATATAATTTAATGGTTAATCTTTTATTATATATAATTGATTTTTTTTTGTAATAACTAGGTAATTATTTTGTTTGTTTTTAACACTAAAGACATTTTGTGTTTTTAAAAGGCTGTAATAATAAATCCACAACCAATCAAAATATATAATTTATTTGACCTTCGAATTTGTATATATATATATATACCTTTACAAATAAAATATGTATATATATATATATATATAAATTTCTTTTTGTTTCTAATATTGGAATCAGCGAACGTAAACTATCTAAAATCCTATGAGAAAGAAGATTATGTAAGAAGTATTTACACTATTAACCATTCCCTAGCTGATTTCAAGAGTTCCGTATGTTGACCCCCCACCGATTGAAGATACGAAACGGAGTTACCAGAATCCGTAATGTGTAGTGAACGGCATTCGACTACTATGACAAATTTAAATATTCATTGATTTCAACTTCATTAACAATCTATCAATATATATAAGCTGATATTTTTGTACCATCCACTAAGTTTAGATAGATTTTTGAATTCATGTATTTTTCGTTGTTTATTATTTCTTTAAATATTGAAGTTTCAAGTATATTAAATTCGATTAAGAAATTTATAATAATATCATATGAAACATAGTAATACTTGGAATATTTTTATAGTATTTTAAGCTTAATTTTTTTCAAAACGCCTATGGGATTTGAGTGATTAATTTAATAATTAGCCATGAAACTTTAAAATGAATCCTGCCGTTCGTTCAATAAATCGTTACATATCTTCAAATGGGCGGGATCAATACATTGGCTACAATAATTTATTAGAATTTTGAGTTCAAATAGTTTTAAAACTCCCAAGAAATCTCTTTGAATGATTATCCCTAAAAATTAAAAATCTTTCTTTTAAAATATCATTTTTTAATGACAAGCGGTGAACACGCCTCCTTATGGTTACAGCGTAATCGGGTCAGAAAATCATTCAGTGTTCTGTTTCACATAGTTATTGAGACTGTCAGGAATTGAAGTATTTTATCTTCATATAATTAACTTCAGCTTTACTTCTATTTGTAAATGACACCTGAACAGAGTCCTCATTTAACTGACTATCATTGGTTTTATATATATATATATATATATATATATATATATATATATATATATACTTTAACTTATATTATACATATATTATATATATATATATATATATATATATATATATATATATATATATATATATATATATATATATATATATATATATATATATATATATATATATATATATATTATATGTATAATATAAGTTAAGGTCCGGTGTGAGATAGATAAGACTATTAAGACTTAATATTATTTGTTTCAATTAAAAATAAACACATTATTATTTCTTGCAATTTAAAATAAACACATGTTAAAATATGTTAAGAAACACATGTTAAAATATATACTGTTATAACCTCTTTGAGTTAGATACTACTGTTTGTTGTTAAATAAAAACTATTGAATTATTTCCGGTTATTTGTTTCTTCATTTTTCTATTTATCGAAGCCAATAGTTAACTGGTGCCGAAACCCTTTTGTTGCCAAGACTGCAGTATTAGAAGTATACGTGAGTATCGTATTATTTTTTTTTTACTTGTTTACGCTAAGAAAGCTAAACAGTTAGAGATGCTAAATCAGCAAGTGGAATGGCAAATCCTACCAATGCCAAGAGACACGTTAGTGGAGTCTCATGCGAACACTCTGGCTTGGTTAAAGGTGCGAGCAGCAACTTCTCAAGACTTAAGAAAAGCTGTCTCTGATTTAGAAAAATTCACCGGGGAAACCGGTGAATTGAACCATTTCCTAAAAGCCAGTGATCGGTTGATGAAGCGGATTGAGGTGAAAATAGCGGAAGAACTAATTGACACAGGAGATGCGAATTCAATTAAAGCAGATCTGGTTTGCAGAGTCAAAAAGAATATTCTTAACCTAATCCAAGCCGACGAAGAAACCCCTTGGGCGATTGTCGAGGAGAGATTAAAAAAGGCGAATGGAGGCGGAAGATGGACTCCAGAAGAGGACATATTTCATATCTTTAGAGAAAGAAGACATCCTAAACAAGCTTATGGGCAATATGCTGGAGAACTTTTGTCACAATATAAAAAGATAATGGCAAAGATGCGTGAAACGGCAAGCGCGGCGGAAGTAGAAACAAAGATGTCATTCTTGTCATCAATCTTAAAAGTTCAGTTGGCCAGAGAGACGGGAAAGAAGGATGGCCTACCTAGAGACCGCTCGTTCGTTGAATGCGCGCAAGAAATGATCGACGCAAGCGCGCGCGAAGAGGAAGCCCGGTTGGAGATAGAGGAGTCAGGATGGAATCGAGTGACCTACAGAAAACCAAGAATCACACCAACAACTTGGAGGAAGAGGAGAGACTTAGAATATGATGAAAAGGAGAGAGGAATGGCTGAAGGGAGGAGGCAAAGTCAGAGAAAATCTAGACCCTTGGGAAGAAGAGAGGACCGTAAGTGCCACGGATGTGGCAAACCTGGACACCTAGTGGCGCAATGCCCCCGCACCAAATGTTTTGAGTGTGGCACAGAAGGACACATCGCTAGACACTGTCCCTACATGCACCGGAGAAAAAATCTACCCAAAGAAGAGCCATTGGAAGTTAACGCCCGGAAGGTATGGAAATGAAATAGGACGCAGTCAGAATCGTCAAGATCGACAGAAACGACCGATACCGATGAAGAAGCTGAGGAGCCAGGGAGCAGTGGAGGTGAAGTAGAGAGAAGCAAGCGAAGGAGCGGACATTGGCAGGTAACAGGTGGAAGGAGGGAGCAAGTAGAGGCCTGAGGAGGGTGGTGGCCGAGGGGCGACCGCGTGCTATTGAACTGCAGCGTGAGGAGCGAGTATGGCGGTCTGCCCATTATCCGAGTTGCAAGGTGGAGTGAGATGTCTCGTGGACACGGAGAGTTCAACTACTATCATGAGCCGGAGAGCTGCGGAGAGCCTGTGCGCTGGCAAAAGGAAACTCCAGACTCAGGTATGTTCATGCAAATTAATCACCCTGGGGGGCCCGTGTACGGTAGAGGGGAAAACGGTTTTGAGATTGAAGAAGTGGGGCGGTTGAGGATAGTTTAAAATTTCATGTAGTGGGGAGTATGCCTCTGGAATATGATGGAATAATAGGATGTGATCTATTAGGAATGGTAGGAGCGAAAGTTAGTAACAAAGGCGGACGGTGGACTCTCTGGATTGGTAAAAAGAAATACGAGAGTGAAAAACGCGTAAGTAATGACGGAGCAAGGGTAGGAGCGATCACTCAGGCAGTAGACTGGAGGAAAATATTGAAAGAGGAATATGAGGATATCTTCTTCGAAGAGGGCGGTGTATTAGGTATAACGGGGGAAACTGTTCATGAAATTCCGCTGAAACAAAATCGAGTTACATATGTAAAAGAGAGGCGGTACCCGCATGCGTTAAGACAACATATCAGAGAAGAAATAATAAACTTAAAGAAACAGGGTATCATAATAGACAGCACGTCACTATATAACAGTCTCTTGTGGGCAGTGAAAAAAAAAGGGTGCGCCGGGCGAAAGCCAGGAAAAGTATAGAGTTGTCATAGATTACAGGAAACTAAATGAAAACACTGTAGATGAAAAATACCCGATCCCCAGATTCGAGGACATCCTGGATAGACTGAGCGGAGCAACAGTACGTTGGACCTGAAAGCAGGTTATCATCAGATCAAAATGCACCCCAATGATCAGCATAAGACGGCATTTACGTTTGAAAGAGGACATTACGAATTTACAAGAATGCCTTTCGGCTTAAAAAACGCGCCGATAACGTTCCAGCGTCTTATGGATGAGTTTTTGAGGGGTATCGACGAAGCTGTGTGCCAAGTCTACATGGATGATTTACTAGTATTCAGTAAAACGGAAGAGCAGCATGTGGAACATTTACGAAGTGTCTTTGAAAGGCTTAGGAAATTTGGTCTAAAATTGTCATCGGGAAAGTCACTTTTGGGTCAAGGGCAAATCAATTTTTTAGGTCATACAATTTCGAAAGAGGGTGTGAAACCGGATAGAAGCAAGGTAGAGGCAATAGAAAGAATGGCAATTCCGAGAGACATAAAAGGAATACGGAGATTGTTAGGGTCATTGAACTACTATAGGCGATTTGTTCCTGAAATGGCAAAATATCTAGTACCTCTTAATAACCTACTCAAAAAAGGGAAAAAAGTGGTAATTACACCCGATATGGAAAACAATATTAGGCAATGCATGACGAGACTGCAAGATGAGCCAGTGTTAGCATTTCCAGACTTCTCGAGAAAATTTACCATCACAGCAGACGCAAATGAGTATGCATTGGGGGCGGTATTGTCACAGGAAGGGGACAAAGGAGAAAGACCAGTTGCTTACGCCAGCAGGCGCCTCACGGATACCGAAACGAGATATAGCGCGTTAGAAAGGGAGCTGATCGGGATCGTGTGGGCCATTAATCGTTTCAGGCCGTACGTGTTTGGCAGGAAATGTAGAGTCCAGACGGACCATAGACCCCTCCAATGGGTGGGGAAGCTAAAGGAATCTTCAGCAACGAGATGGAAAGAGTTTCTGAGTCAATACAATTTGGAAATTGTATACAAACCAGGGAAGGAAAATATTGTGGCCGACTGGCTGTCCCGGGCGATAATGGTATACGCGACAGAAGAAGAAGAGAGAGGGGAACCATCTGGGGATGTCAGGCAGTTGATGCGGGAATGGATACCCGAAGGAGAAGGAGAACGAAGTATGCAAGAAGGCGACGAGGATACCCAGGAAGTGGATACTTCTATGGACGAAAAACCCTTAGAAATAGAAGAGCTAGCAGAAATTATTAATGACAAGTGGCATCAAATCATATGGAAGACCAGGACTACGGGGACAACAAAGATTGAGTACGATGAGTATGGAAAGTGCAAGATCACTAAAATCTGGTCGCAACCAGGAATTAAAGAGGACTTAATTTGTCGCGCACTCAAGGATGTGTCAAAACCAGACACCACCCATCACATATACGTCGGGAATGCGACGGTCTGGGATAAGATTAAGCGGTTATGGCGGTCAGAGAAATCGGTACGGACAGAAGATTTATTCGATGCACCCTGAAGGTTGAAACACTGAAGGATAAAAAGACCCAACAGGAGGTTACGATCGCATATCACCTGGGTAAGACGAATCATCGAGGAATACAAGAGACATTGCAAACACTAAAACGGAATTATTTTTGGTGGGGGATGAGGCAAACAATCAAAGGGGTCATTGGGGCTTGTGAAATATGCTTAACCACCAAATACGATAGGCACCCTCCCAGAGCAATACAGGAAGAGACGCCCACTGCAGATTCACCATTAACGGACCTACAAATAGACACATTCACTTGGAGGGGATATAAATGGGTCACGCTGATGGATCTTTTTAGTAAGGCAGCAATGGCGTACCTGATCCAGGAGCGGTCGTCAGAAGCAGTCTTGGGGGCTCTAAGAACATGGTTCCAGTTTTATGGCGTACCTGACCAGATTGCATCACATGGGGGAAAGGAATCTAACAATGCCATTATTAAATTTCCAGTTATTTGTTTCTTCATTTTTCTATTTATCGAAGCCAATAGTTAACTTATATATATTAAGGAAAAGTACTGTGATCGTGAAATTTTTTTAATCTGAGTTTTCAACAGAAATACACGTTTTGAATCGAAATTAACAAGTACTACAAAATGTTCTGTGTGTTTTTGAACAGTCTAGCTAAAATAAAAAAAGTCTGACCAACCTAAAAATATATATTTAAGTTAAGTGTATGCCTGGGGTGTTACAGCAACGTTTTCATTAAAATCGGCTGTCCTGAAATGCCAATTTATATCAACGATTTTACTCAGTTTCTCAACTTTATTAAAAACGGCTCTAACGATTTTGATTAAACTCGTTGTAACAATGTAAAATTAAGTAGTCTTTAATATGATTTATGTCTGATCATCTTTTCGTATTCATCTGTAGAGAAGAATAATGAATAGGTTTATTGACAAGCAAATATGGGAAACCCGTACCAAGTCTTGGACACAGTTCAATTAGCCGAGTGTCAACTTTTCACCCACACAGATACACTCATTAATGCTTTGATATATTACAACTTAGAACTTAATATTGTTTTTTTTTTAAGTGAGAAAAAAGAAGAAAAAAATGAATAGACATCGAGGACGACTAAGTAGGGGGGTCCCGTATTAACTAGCATCACATATATAACAGCTCTTCGTGACAAATCTATTTCTTAAATATCCTTACCTAAAAAAAAAAAAAGTAAAAAATAAAAACTATAATTTAGAAAAAAAAACAACAACAGTGCTCCTCAGTAGACGAAGCAAAAACTATTTATTAACATCAGATGAAATTCTACCATCATTTAGACTTGAGTAGCTCCGTGTGGAGACCTGGAGGCAGTGGCGGCGCCGAGTTCGGCCACGAGGTGGGAGGTTTGGCAAATCCCGCTCCGAAGACTCCCCTGGCCATAGCGCCGAGTATGGTCTGGAAGTTGAGGACCGTTAGGAGCAGGCTGATTGGGGTTCGTAGGAGGATACTCGTAGGCCGTAAATAACATCCTACGCTGCCCGATACAGATATGATTCAGGCCGAACCGCCGAAGTAGATTTCCGATATTAATATACATAAAGCAGCAAATTTATAATTTTATTATCTCCTCCGATAAATTGTCATCTATAATAGAGGGAGTTGCTCTGAATAAAGTGAAATAAGATTGTACATTATTTGAATATTAATTTATTTCTCCTAATCCTCTTTTTTATTTTATGCTTTCCAAGCTAGAGATTACAAACTGATAAACAAGAAGAGAAATTAGAAAACTGATTACCGAAGGCTTTTACGATTACGATTAATATTTATTTATCTTAGGCACTTTAAAAAATACTGTATTTAGGTAAAATCAATGGAGATGGATGCTAAATTGTATGATGAATAAATATATCAATAGGAATGTTGGTGGTTCTCAGAATTGAACTTTAATTCTTCATTAAACATTCTTCATACTATTTATATTTAATTTTTTGATCATCCGACTTGGAGTTCATCGCCACTGATTGATGTTTAGGTAGTTAATTTAATTAATAAATTGGTCATAAAAGTAAATTGGGTTGGAGAAAAACTCACCATATATTGTTTATATCACATTTATTCGCTGCAGTTCAATGGGATATAATAGGGATAATATACCCTCTCAAACTTTTATCAGGACCTTATAACCATTACCAACAATCCCAATCCAGCACCAACCATCCTTAATGAACTCCTCGAAGGTTGAAATGGGAGTGGCTTCAAAAACTTTTGTAAATACATTAATGGAGTTTAGGATAGGCCAACTTCTCTACTGTCCTTACATCACCCGTTACACGGCCAAAAGAAAATCGCTGGGATCTCTTAGTGTCTTGCATTGTTCATCTCATGCGGAGCCTTAGCTGTTTGTAAAAATTGTATGAATGATATTTTATATTGAAGAGGATCGCCCCACTTCTTGACCTGGTCTTTGGTATTGAATAATCTGCTGCTGTCCTAATTACTTACCTAATCATTTCATATTGTATGGGTAAACTGTTTGGGGCAAGTTGTAGAACTGAGAGATTTGCTAATAGTTTAAAAAAATCAATAAAATAAATCAATGCAATTAAATTGGAAATTTTAATGTTTTAAATATTTTGTACTTTCAGTTTATTGTTAAAATTCGTCTTATGTAATATAAATACTGTGTAAGGGCTAAAATGATCCGTAAGTGGTTAAGGTGTCCCCCCTCCACCTCTCTCTTCCCATTACTATAAATAAATAAATAAATTATATTTTATTTTAATTGTATTTAATTTTAATGAATATTATTTGGCTTTAATCTTTGATTTCAATTCTTCATCTTAAGATGATTTTTTTTTTCTTGTTGTATACAGGGTTTATCAGTTCTTGATGGCCAAGCTCTGGGGGACGATTCTAGATAAAATTTCCAATAAAAAAGTTCATTTGATGCATTGGCCGATTCCAAATGAAAAATTAGTTAATACTAATTTTGTGTATTTTTTAAGTTGGTCACGTTTTTATTAAATACGAAGGAATTGCTCAAAAACTGTTCAAAATAATTAAATTTTAAGTACTCCATCGTAAAGTAGTCATCATTTGTTTGAGAAAACAAAGATTAAATTTAGCAAGATTTAAGTGCTACCAATTGGTAGTTTCTCAACAAGCGTTGTCAAATCATTATATTCCTCTGTACACATTTAAATGATGTATTTATACCAATACAGTTGTAAATATTATAAATTAAAAAAAATAGTACAGGTCAAGATAAATTTAAATTTAGTAAGGTTTGAGGGCTTTTGGCGTAAAATTTGAAAGTTATCGGTATGGTTTGGAAGATCTTTAATTCAGCTTTCAACGGCTGTAGTAACATTTTTTAGTTTTAAATGCTTTAATAAACAGAACGAAAAAAATCTCCCATAAAACTATGTCTAAAAATGTATAGAGAAATGAAATGGCCCGAGTTGGCGGTCATAATTAGACTAAAATAGTAGAAAACTATTTTATTTCAAGCCAACGTTCAGGGTGGTGTGTTAAAAAAGGACTTCATTTAATACAGTGTTTTCAGATCTCTCTGAAAACACCTGAAGAGTCAGGACAAAGCGTTGGCTTGAAATAAAATAGTTTTCCACTATTTTAGTCTATTTATGACCACCAACCGGACAATCTCCTTCCTCTAAAATACAAAACGGTTAACTATTATGTTTTCGATCTAAAAATGTATATCTGTACTTCAATACATCAATTTATATTAAAAACAAATCCGTATTTAAGTGTTTTTAATGGAAGCATAAAAAAATCTGAATCTTTTTTTATGAAAAAAATTTATTTGGCCTTCTTTTCTGGTGGGTATTTAGTTTATGCAATCATTAAATGTATGATTTTGTTCAATACAATCAGTACTAAGTTTATTTCTCACTTTACAAAAAAACAAATAAATTCATAGTGATACATTATAACAAATAAATCTATGTAGAGAAAAGGTAAAAATACAACAATATAAAAGTTTGACACTTTTTTTTTAGGCTCCTACGGAGCGTAGGCATGAACCAAATCTTATTGAAATCCATTGATTTTAATATCATTTAATCACAAACCTTGAAGAATGGTGTCAAAAATGGAGGATTAAAATAAATCCCATCAAATCAGCTTTACCCTTCGACGTAAACCTATGAGCTCATGTCCCACAGTATCCTTTGATTATACCCCACTTATCCCTGTTACTCACTAGACAAACGCTCTAAGCTTCCAGTCAATTACAAAAGACTCACATACATGACTACGATAAGGCCTATCTGGACATACGGAGTTGAGCTTTGGGGATCCACTAAGCCATCGAATTCCTCTCGTATCCAATCCTTACAATCTAAAATCCTTCGGAAAATCCTCAATGCTCCCTGCTTTTTCAACAATAAAATAATCCATAATGACCTTAATGTTCCTTATGTCTCCGATTTGGCCCAATCCAGATAATAATCCTTCCATAATAAACTTCAGAACCATCCGAATCCTCTACTCTCTAACCTTGATTCCTGTTCTATCCCCGTCTGAAAAGAAAATGTCCTCGAGATCTCCTATAGTAAATACATTTTGTTTTTAGAGTGCGATTAGTGGGTAGTTTCTCAACAAGTAATTTCATGTTGTTATTTTCTGTTATCAAATTTACTTAATGTATTTCATTTATTAATACAGTTGTAAATACCATGAATAAATAAATAAAAGAAAAATAACAATTTCATTCAAATCGTCCATAATCTCTACTTGTAGGCCTGTTTAAACTTAACTGTTAGTACTGAAATTATATATAATGGAGCAGGTTGTGTTAAAACTTGGGCCAGATTTATATCATTTTCATCACTAATTACATGCAGGAAGAGATAGAAATATTGTAATCGATAGATTTATAAATACAATTGTATCAAATATCTGTGACAATTACATTCTGCCTCCTGTTGATCCCTTCGCCTCAGCTCGTTGCAGAGGAACTTAGGTTCAGCAACCTCTGGAGGAACGGGGACAATTTGTCGTGACAGCGGTGGCGCGGTTTCCGAGATTTCAACTTTATTTATCGAAAGGCTAATCCCCTTCGCGGAGGTGTTCTCGTCCGTTTGGTCTTTTATTCGCCGGCTCAGGGGGTCTCCAAGTACATTCTTTCTTTTGGCCAACCCCTCCGAGGCCCTCAATTTATTCTCGAGGCGTGGAATATCTGCGCTCCACTCCTTGGGGTTTTTAACCGCGTTCTTCGAGTAGCTTCTAAGTCTTCTTCCCACTGTTCCGAACGTCCTGTGACCCCAAATATCTTCAAAGGACCGCTGTGTAAACATTATTAACATTCCAAATTAAATTAGGATTTTCATTTTTTTTTTTTATTTCTTAAACATTTCGCATACACCAAATTCGTATATTACGTAAACCTGAACAATTTTATTTTAAAATGAATTTCGTTCTTTTTGCCGTTTTGTCGAAACGTAACCCATATCTTGTGAACTATTTTATTCGTTGCCAAACGAAATGCCGAACTTGTAAAGAATGTTACATAAAGCTGGACAGTAGAATTCTTTAATCGGAATTTTTATTGTGATGGAATATGAAAAGAATTCTGTTGCCAATTAAGCGGAATTCAAATGGACCAGTAATAATAAAATTAATTAATTAAATTTATTCTAGATTATCTAGTTTTTCTTTATCTTTTTTTTAAAGTATTTTATTTAGTTATTTAAATAATGAATGTGGAATCAAAATTTTGCAAGGTTCAACATTTTCGTAAATTATTGTTTTAACACCAAACAGCTCATAAAGCTAGAAATAATTTTGCTACCTATATTTTCATTAAAAACTCGTAAATTTTAATTCAAGTATTTTATACTTAATATAGTATATCGGTTTCATAAACTCCAGTTATTACTTAATTCATTCACAATATAAAAAAAATAAAATAAAATTACAATAAAAACATGAGTTGTCGAGAGTGTTTTACTATTGAGAATTATATTTTCTTAACAGTTTATTTTTATGAGAAATTGGTGACTAATTATAGCAAATTCCTTTTATTGCAATAATATTACAGCGAGTTTTCTGTAACACATGTTGCAGATAGATCACTTATTGTGACTAATGGTTTCGCCTCCTCTTTGGGACGAAAAAATATTTTTTTTTTTTTACTTTAATCTTTTATTTTAATGGTATAACTAATATTGAACAATTGTTAAAAAAATGAAATATTAAGTTAACCAAGATTCTTAGAAGTCTTCTGATTAGGAAAAATAAAACAAAGGCCTCTTTTGATCCATGAAATTAAATAAGGTTTTTTTTTTTTTGTCTTAAATCCTAGGTCAAGCATATTGCCTCTGTTGGTATTTATCTGTAAATCGTTTGCTATATTCGGGCCATTTTCTTTTATGTATAGATATTCTAACTACCTTGTTTTTCATTATGTGTATGTAAAAGGTTAGTGAATTACAAGCACAGTCTTTCCATTTAAATCTTCATTCATGTATATTTTAAATAAATCTTTACTTAATTTCATTCAATAGCCATGACTAGATGACATATCACTTTATAGGAAGTATAGTACATTTTCAGTAATAATAGTTAATAGTTAATTACATTCTCTACTGTGAGATCGTGAATTCATTGTTGCCTGTGTATATTGTGAATAACAATTATATTAGTCATATGTTGTCATAATAAATAAAATATATTTTGTTATTTTATTTATTGATTGCTCGTTACCCTTCCTTCTTTTTGGAATGATAATAGTTTTGTTCCAATATGATTTTGGGCTATTACCAAACTCTAACGCACTACAGTTTTTCTATTCGAAAACAGACTTTCTGTCCCGAATACACCAGTAAAAATCGTACTTGTTAAAACGTACCTCCTACCGTACATGTTCGGGCCTTACTCAAGAGATGATAGCGTTCATCATTTATAATTCTAGAAGCTCATTCAAGTTCATTTGATGATCACCTGCGGCAGCCTTGAGATTTTAAATTTTTAATGACAGGCAATAGATATTGGACCGCAGAGGTAATTTTTTTTGTCAACCACGATAATGCACCAGAAGCTATGTCCTGAGAAGTTGTGTCTGGACGAAAACGACATGTAGCTTCAGACAGAGATCCACGTCATAAACAAATAAAGGTTAGTGATATTATTACTACTAACAATCGATTCGAAGTTTTATCAAATACTCCGGAAGATAGACAGCCAGCAAATAATAATCCCATTATTATTAGACCTCCACCTATTCACATAAACGATTTGAAAGACTACACGGCATTAGTAACCTATCTTCTTAATGAAGGTGGCCCTAACAGTTTCAGGTTGAAAACGTCTATGAGAGGAGTCAGCGTGTATCCTGAAAACGCAGAAATATACCGTAGGTTAGTGACCAGTCTTAGAAGGGGTGGAGCTGATTTTCACACATATCAACTCCCGGAAGATAAAAGGCCTCGAATAGTTATTGAAAATTTACACCACGCCACACCTCCAGCGACCATAAAACAGGAACTTGCCAACTATGGTTACGAGGCAACCAACATCGTAAATGTTATATCAAGATTCAAAACACCGTTGCCAATGTTTTTCGTTGATGTGTCCAAAGCAACGTTCAATGATAAAATTTTCGGCATTGAATTCCTGTATTACACACACGTGAAGATCGAAGAGCCAAGGAAAAAAAGGATCATTCCGCAGTGCGTACGTTGTCAGCAGTATGGCCATACCAAGACGTACTGCAACCACCAGCCGAGGTGTGTCAGGTGTGGTATAGGTCACGAAAGCACTTCCTGTACCAAGACTCGAGAAACAGTCGCAAAATGTGCCAACTGCCAAGGACCACATCCTGCTAACTACAGAGGTTGCTTAACTCTGGAAGAGCTTAGGAAGACCCGCACAAGAAACCATACTCTGCAAAGGCCTCCTAGAGTTCAACCCCCACCACCAGAACTACACGAGTTCCCACCACTGCATCAGCCTCAACACCCTCATCCGATTCCCTCAGGACCAGAACAACAGCAGCAGAGACAGCAACGAAAACCAGCACCGGCTACAAACCAAGAACAAAGGCCTAAAGGTATGAGTAGGGGCATTGCCCAAACGCTCCCTACTATTGAAACCGCCTCAGGTGATATCATACATTTGATTAGCGGTCTCAATAACCTCATACAGCCCCTCTTTAGTCTTCTACAACAGCTATCTCAGGCTACTCTCGCTCTTACCCAAAAATATGCCCCGTAATCAGACGACTGTGGGCTCCATGTCTATTATACTATGGAATGCAAACGGACTGAATCAACATAGAACCGAACTAGACATATACTTACACGAGAAACGCATTGACATTGCACTAATAACAGAAACACATCTGACACCACATTCTAAATTTTACATCCGTGGTTACAAAATCTACAGAACTGACCACCCAGATGGAACTTCACATGGAGGCACTGCCATAATTATCAAAACAATTCTAAAACATAATCCTTTACAATTACCCATAACACCAGAGATTCAAGCTACTGCCATTACACTATCAACACAACAACAAAACATTACTCTTGCTGCGGTTTATTGCCCTCCGAGGTATGTTCTAACACTCATGATGTTTAGTAATTTCTTTAAACGTCTTGGTAGATGCTTTGTTGCAGGAGGCGACTACAACGCCAAAGATCAGTTCTGGGGATCCAGACTATCTACTCCAAGAGGAAGAAATCTTAGGTATGTTCTTTATGAGCTTTCATTAGACACAATATCACCTAATTCACCCACCTACTGGCCAACTTCTAGACGGAAAACACCAGACTTACTCGATTTTTTCATAACTAAAGGACTCCGAACAACACCTCACACTATAACAACGAGTTCAGATCTTTGCTCTGATCATTCCCTTTTGCATTTGGTATTGTTTGAAGAGCCTTGTGAAGCTACAAAAAAACTGTCCCTGATCAATGGCATAGTGGATTGGGACAGGTACAGGAACCAATTGGACACTGCTCTCTCTGTTCCTCTGTCCATTAAAAACGAAGAAGAACTTGAGGATGCCGTTGAATACTTCACACAAAATATCCAAGAAGCAGCATGGTCTTCATCAGTAGCAAAATCTCAAAAATATGAGTTCCTACCAATGTACCCACAATACATAAGGGACTTGATCAGAGCGAAGAGGAGAGCTCGCAAAATATGGCAGACTGACAGACTCCCATCAGATAAACGAACTTACAACAGACTTAATAATGAACTCAAGCGACAGATTGGAAAATTCAAACGAACAACCTATGACAACTACATCAGAAATCTCTCAATCGACGATGGAAGCTTGTGGAGACATACCAAAAACCTTATTAAGCATCGTGAAGTGTCAGCACCCCTTCGAAGACAATATGATTCCTGGGCCGTGACGGACGGAGAAAAATCAGAACTCTTTGCCGAATATCTTTCTTCTGTTTTTGTACCACACACAGACTTCACTAACACTGTGCACGATAACAACGTACTAAACACTTTAGACATGCCCTTACAACTAACTTCACCTCCTATTTCATTCACACCTTCACAGATTGCTGAACAAATCAAAAAGTTGCCTAAAAGAAAAGCTCCTGGACATGACTTGATTAACGCTGAAGTGCTCCAACAAATGCCTAGAAAAGCTCTAGTGCTTTTGACAACTATTTATAATGCAATACTGAGGACAACTAAATTTTCCCTACAGTGGAAATACTCACATATAATTATGATTCACAAGCCTAAAAAGGACAAAAACTCACCTTCCTTATACCGACCAATCAGCTTACTACCTATCTGTTCCAAAATTTTTGAAAGCTTACTGAACAAAAGACCTGTTGATATACTAACAAACACCCAAATAATACCTGACCATCAATTTGGATTTAGGGCACATCACTCAACTGTACACCAACTACATAGAGTAACGGACTACATATCTACAGCACTAGAGCAGAAAGTATATGCAACTGGCGTATTTCTGGATGTTGCTCAAGCGTTTGACAGAGTTTGGCACCAGGGCCTTCTCTTTAAACTCAAGACAATACTCCCACCTACATATTATCTAATTCTACAATCCTTCCTTTCCGATAGATTTTTCTCTGTCCGACACGGGTCAGAACTATCTTCCATCAGGTCTATCTCAGCAGGAGTAGGTCAAGGTTCAGTACTCGCTCCACTACTCTATATCACATACACCCATGACATACCTTGTAGTCCCAACATTTTAACAGCGACATATGCAGACGACACAGCAATTTTAGCAAGACACAAAAATCCAACATACGCCTCACAGACCCTACAACAGTATTTAACAAGATTACATGACTGGTTCAAAATTTGGAAAATCCGACTAAATCAAGACAAACACAGCACATCACATTTACGCTTCGACATGAAACATGCCCTCCAGTTTTCCTTGACGATACACAGATTCCACAGACAGACACCGTTCACTACCTTGGTCTGACATTTGACAGAAAAATGACGTGGGGCCCACATATAATCAAAAAACGAAAAACTTTAAATCAAAGATTAAGAATTCTGAGTTCACTTCTTTCAAAAAATTCAAAACTAAAACTTAGACAGAAATTGAACACATACAATTACTTACTAAAACCTATTTGGACTTACGCATCACAGATATTTGGAACTGCTAAAAAGACTCACTTAAACAAACTTCAAATCTTTCAAGCAAAAACATTCAGAACAATTACAAAAGCACCTTGGTACGTTAGCAACATAACCTTACATACTGACCTCCATATGCCGACTGTTAACGAACACATACGTACTCATTACAAACGATTCCATGAAAACTTACAGGGACATCCTAATACACTTATAAATGACATGGCCACTACGAATATGCCAGGTAACGTCTGTAGAAGACTGAAGAGGAGCTGGATGAGGGACCTCCTCGCCTAATGTAGATATCACGCCGAGTGAGGTGCCGCTGGGCACTGATCCTCCTCATGCCTTTCATGACAATTGTATTAATCAATCGATCTCACATTCACCGGTTGTCATTAGCATTATACATTAAAGCTAAAAAAAATAAAAAAATAAAATAAATAAATAAATAAATAAAAAATAAAAAGAGGTAACTTTTTGAACGGACCAAAATACAAGGATGTTTGGTGAAAAAGACGTTAAACGGTACATATTTAAGTAATAATAAATAGTCTGTATCATTCAATTTACCTGACTATCGACAAACATATACTAGATTAGAGATCTCTCAATTTATTGGCATAAGGAAGTCCTTCCGCTAAATTTTAAAAGCTAACACCTTACCAGATCATGTGCCAAAATCTGTCTATCACTATTTTCAATTTCTATTCAATCGCCAGTTATTTTGTTTTTGAATTATTTGTTGAGTAAATGGGTTGGTAGACTATCAGCCTAGGTTATGAAATTCCTATAAAGCTTTTCAGAGAGTTAAAGAGGAATGAAAAGCTATACCTACACCATCTGAACCGAACTGTTGTACATCATTATGAATCGTTTAAATAGTTATGAAACGACTTTACAACAGCCAAGACCACAGAAGGAAACATAGCACAAGATTAGGTCACTGTGCAAACTGACACAAAGAACCTGTGTCATCCGCAGAGAAGTGCCGTTGCCGGGGATGACGCGGCACATGGAGTCGGAAGCTGCTTTGTGCGGGCGGGTCACGGAGCGTGAAAGTTATGTTTGATGGACCAGGGGAGAGAGACCATTCAATTGGTCCGCCCTCTCTCGACATTAGAGGACAATGATACGGCCCTGTCAGCTCGAGAGCCTCCTCGCTAGTTTGCTCTCCTAACTTCTCAGAGCCTCCATTTGCGTCAGAGAATTATCTCTACCGCTCCTGTTTAGGATATTGATCTGGTCATAGGAGCCAATTGAAGCCGTCTATATAAAAGCAGAACAGGGCTATTGGTGCAAAATGTGACTATTAAAAAAAAAAAGTATTAATATATTCCAGTTGATATTTTGAATATGACAAAAAAAAAGAAGAAATTAAATACTGAATGGTTGGCTGTCGGGTATATTGAGGAATGAGGTGATCCAGGGTGACGATTATAAAAAACTTAGCCCTGATGAATATCTATAAAGTTGGATCGAACGCTGGCTTAAATAAAACAAATCACTATTTTAATTTTTTTTATAATCACCATCCTAAACCATCTCTTTAAAAAAAAAATAAAAAAATTAACGTTTCCTTGGAGGTTACCTAAGAACCTTCGTTATAAAACCGTCTTGAATAATTTGGAGCTGTGAGTGTGGATTGGGATTAAATATAAACCTTTACTATCCCGCTTCATGTAAAACTGGAGAAATAAAATATCGAATTGTTTTCATATTCTATTTTAAATATAAAATTCATTAGTAATTAGCAATAAACCTAAAAGAATCATACAAACTAAAATGTAATCATAGAACTTAACATATTTTTTTTGCTATAAGATGTATTTGCGCCTGTCAACTTATTGTTGACAATCAGCAAAGGAAAGTATTCAGCAGTACCTCTTCCCTAACTTTTTGTTCCAATTACTCAAGTTGTTTAAGAAAGGAGATCTTTCAACCAACGCCTTTTTAGTCTTAACTTATTTATTATTCCGTTATTTAGGAAACTTAAAAGTAACAACTTAATTTAAACTGATCATTTCTTATAAAAGGAGAAATTCAATACAATGATAATAATCTTATATATTATGTCTCAAATATATATCCCTTTTCCGGCTCTCAAGAGTGATGAATTTTGACGAATGAGGTATCGATAGAAAGGGAATATCACGTAGAGTGCGCCAATCGTAATTTTGGTTCCTAATTTTATACTAGGACTTAAATAAATATCGGAAGTTTCAAGCCATATGATGGTGCCGTCTCAACGAATCGAGACTTTACAAATGAATTCATAATTTGCGAATAACTCGAAAATTACTCAATTTTTGGTAAAATAATACTTATGGATATTTGAAAGCTTACTGAATTTAATACAAAATCAAAAAAAAAAAAAATCATCTAAATCAGAATTGGTGCCGAGTTATGTAGTATTTGTTGTCCTGCAAAAGATTCTGTTTGATTCTTGCATATCTGAATATAATATTTTGGGAATTGGTCTTTTTATTCCGGGGCACAGTATTTAATCAATAAATTTAGTTTTTTTTTAATTTCAAAATCTTTTATTCTTTTTAATTAATCAAATTATTAATTGTATTTTAATTTTTATAAATGTGACTTCTTTAGAACACTTCTTGAAATGTTTGCCAATGTTTTTCAATTACTTTAGATTTTTCTTTTAGATATTTATTGTTGAAGTTTCTTAAAATCTTTTATTGTAAACAAAATTCGCAAAATTTAATACTTGATTGCCTTAGATTTTATGTTCTGAGCGATAACTATACATCTATAACTTCTCAGTTTTTCCTCCAAATTCAACGTTAGTACAAATATTGAAACGCTGAATTATTACTCTTCCAAACCACCAGAAACTTTTTAATATTAAATACAATTATAAATAATATAAATAATTATATAAAGATAATATATAATAATTATATAAATAATTATATATACTTTTTTATATTATCTATATATTTAATTTACTTTATTATCTAGAGCTTATTTTTTCATTTATTTTTTTTTTTGTCTTTTCCTTCCTTGTCTTTCGTGCTATACGGGGTTTTCCCGGCCCAGAGCGTGAGGGCGGGGAAAATATCCCCCAGGCACCGTAACGCGAATTGTAATTTTAATTTTTAAAATTTTGTAAAATTGTAATTTTATTGTTTCCAACTTTGGTTATCAGGTTGCCAGGCAACGCGCGGTGTTGTGTACACAGTTTAGCCAGTTCGGCCACCCCGCCACTTATTATCTAGAGCTATAAACTTCTCCTTTTGTGTATATCCAATTTGTATTGAAATTTAACAACTCCGTCCTAAAGCATACTATTTGCATGATAAAGGGACTGAAATATCAGAGTTGTACTTTGAGGTTCATTTTGAGTTTCCGTAATTATACATTGCGTAACAAGTCCCTTTTGAAGCCACTAATTTGGTCTATAAATAGTGTATGAAAGACCAAGCCTGTTTCAAAACTTGATGAAACCTCTAAAATCCTTTGAAATCGATCAATCCAAACTATTGGAATTAAAGGAATTATTGTTTTAGAACTTTAAAGATCGCTAAAAGCTCTTTCCCGTCCTTCTGAACCAAACTGTCAAAAGTCGTGGGCTGAAATATTGCAGGGCAACTTCTACTTTAAATAAGTTCCTGTAAGTTTCTTTAGAAGTGCTTCTCAAATCCAGAGCCAAGATTCTCTCCACAGAGTACTTTTTAGCTCGGGTGAATCGCAATTATATAAACACTCCCTTGTCGAATATTTTCTTTATCATACTTCCTCTTTATTAGATAGATAGATAGATAGAAAATAGCTTTATTCTGGGACACAGTCCCTTGAGAATAATAAAATAGAACAAAATTAAAAGATTACATCTAGCCAAAATAAAATCAATCCAAAAAAAGAAATAATGTAAAGAAAATATAAGGTAAACATTCTATATACAAAACAAACGAAACTATATACAAAAACATTAACACTATGACGCGACACTTAAATCTATTTGCACTTATTCTTTTATTCCTTCTTTTTTGTTGATTCCATAAGAAATTGGTTGTGCCTAACTAGTTAGGTTAGCATTAATAAATTGTAAGGAATCATTTATCTATGGGAATTTGAATATAAAAGTCGAAGTTTCAACACAAATTTAGGTGTCTTTTTCAATGTGAGTATACATCTTCTATTTTCATTTAACTACATATCAAATATATAAAAAGAGAGTACTGCAGCTCTGAAAAAAATGGAATCCAAGTTATCAACGGAAGCATATAATTTTAACATCATTTTTTTTTTTTCATCCTCGATTATTTTTGCTACTATAAAGTAATGTGTCATATCCGTAAACGATTTCTTTATGACATTTTTGTTCGACAGCTTGAATATTGCATTACCAGTTTTTGATACCATTGCTAATGAATGCGTAGTATTATCATTCAGCCAAAAACGAGGATAGTCCTGGACTTATGTTGCTGATTTATTTGAAGACTAACGGTGAAGTTATTTGGTTTCTTATTTTATTTCAAAGGACTCTGACTTAAAATTTGTATCTGGACAGGTTCTTGTACAAACTCCTAAGCCTTTAACAAATAAGACAATTAAGATGTATATATGTATATATATATATATATATATATATATATATATATATATATATATATATATTCACCCTTTGATTGGTCTATTTAAAATATATTTGTTTATAAAAGATTTTCTTAAAGTATTTAAAAATTAATGTTTTCAAAACATCTTAATCGTCTTATTTTCGTTGAGAAGATACTCTTTAATTAATAGAAATAAAATGAAGAGAGAATAATGGGTTACATAGAATGGCCATGTTGTAGTAAATTATTATTTTATTTTATTTTTAATGAGATTTAATTAAATTAACCTACTCAAGACTGTTGAGTTCCTCATCGACAAATTATTCTCAAATTGCTGAGCAGTAAATTTTTGGAAAATTTACAGTCATCGTTGTTGTAGAATAATTATAATAACCACATGCTATGTAAAATTTATATATAAAAAGAAAAAGGAGTGAATTATTACGATAATTTACAAAAGTTAGCCTTAACAAATTTAGTATAATATAATAAAAACAAAAGTAAATTTATACTTTGTTTGACCTATGAATTGGTTCATTAAAAAAAAAATGTTAATAAAATATTTATGTATCATTGTTTTAAAAGTTGATGTTCCTAAATCATCTTAATTGTCTTGTAGTTAAGGAACTACTATTTACTTAATAAATAAAACTAAAATCAAGAGATAATCATATGCTACGTTGAACTGGCCCTGTTGTAGTAAATTATTATTTTATTTTATTTTTCGTGGAATTTAATTAAATTATCCTCTTCAAAAAGGTCAAGTTCCTCGTCGACAAATCATGCTCAAATTGCCAAGCAGTAAACTTTTCGAAAATGATTATTAACATCCAGCGTCAATGTGGAATAGTTATAATAACAATATATTATATCAAAATTACATATCAGAGAAAATAGGATGATTAATTCCCAGTGCTACCTAAATAAAGGAGTCCTGATCTGATTAACAGCAAGCGTCGGCGCTAATGGATTTCGGCCTGCAAGTCATTTCGGTTTAGACAACCTTTGATTAAAATTAGGTGGTTAAACTTCTCTGCGTTAAGAAAATGCGTTATTTCGTCCCCCATTCGTTACTCAATTGTCTTCTTTTTTTTTTATTGAGTATTATAATATTCTGTTACCATTTGGACCTCAGTTCAGTTAGGGAAGAGTGCATGGACACCATATTTTCTGATAATATAAATAACTAAAATAAAACAGAAATAAAGTGACAACTAAATAATAACCAAAAAGTATACAAAATGAACTTAAACATAAGTATAGTAAGATAAGTTATAAAATAAAACACAGACACACATATATACATATACTATTTACAATCAGGCAAGTCTGCTATCTAAGGAAGGAAAAGCAGCATTCCAGAAGATCTACGCCCTACTCTTTCAACCGCGTCGCTGGTACTGAAGCCAGTGGAAATTGAGCGAGAGCGCTATGCATACATACACTCTACTACGTATGACAAAAGATCGCGGGGCCACTTCCGTTCCAACCTTCTTTACGAGAATTATAACGATGGGTGGTGTTAAATAGGGATTGTGCTAGGGGATTTGAATATGATAGGTTCTGGTAAAATTTATAGAATTTTCGTAGGATAGTATCTAGGACAAATAGAATATAAAGATCATGCTGTGAGGGTTTGTACTCCATTTTAAATAATTGAATCATCATTTGAAGAACATTTCATATTTTTTTAAACTCTAAGAATAGGTTTTAGACTTTACAATTCATACAAGTATCATAATTTTCAAAGTCCGATTTGTCCCGTGTCGATCTACAGACACCACCGTTCCTTTATTGAAACCTAGGGAAATGTTTGTCTCGACTTTATTTATTTTAGAAATAAAAATAAAATCGGAAAAGAAGATTCGCTAACTCCTCGTAAAATTTTGAATCCAACTTACCCCATTTCGATTTCGAGCCTTACCGTAATAATATATGTGGGGATGGGGATGAAATTAAAATTCCAATAGTTCGCCAAGCTATCACTTATGTTGTATAATTTATAGTCACATTATTAGTTTACGCTTCGGCTACCTGAGCTAGGAACTATATTCAAGTCAATAAAAACTTGCTTATTGTTTATTTAAAGAATTGTTTTTAGTTGTTCTTTTTCTCCTGTTTATTTTATCTTTTTTGTATATATATATATATATATATATATATATATATATATATATATATATATATATATATACATATATCGTATGAATGTGGTCTTACCTCCCTATAATTATTGTCCAAATGACAAAATATTATATTACAATAAGTAAATAAAATAAAAACGACATTAGAAAAAAATCAAATATGTATCGTACGCTACATAGGTGTTAACTTTAATCTGCTGATGTTTTTCATACTTCATTAGCTATCATGCATATAAAAAGCTTACTAAGTTTGAGGAATATATCTGTTTATAATTTTAAAGGATAAGATATTGTGATTTTTTATTATTAAGGATAATATATTATGATAGATTTTTCATAATAACAAATATTGACCAATGACAAAAAAAAAATATTTTTTATATTTTAGTCCATCATCCCTCTCCTCCCCTGTAGATCCGCCAGTGCTAGGTTATAAACTCAGGGTCGTGAATGTTTTAGTGGGGTAAATTCGATTACCGAAGTGCATCAATTGCTTATTACAAATGTTTTAGAAATATACTAAAATTTATTTATATTACTAGCAGTAATAAGAGATAAGACAATGGGATGCATATACAATATATTTATATAATTGAAGTGTATATACAATTATAGGTATATAATATATATATAAATATATATATATATTCTATAAAAATTAGACAGATTTATAATCTATAAATTTTACTCCTTAAAAAGAATTTTAACTTTTTTAAATTAAAAAATATATTGACCTATTACTATAATAGTTATATAAATAATAACATGTTGATCACGCGATGCTACTTGTTTCTTTACCGACAAGGATCTTAAATTTACAAGATCAGTTTCACCCTCCCGGGAATGTTACCCTCCCAAACACGTCTTGGTACAGCCCATTTGCTCAGCATTCATTACCTTTTTAGTAATCTTTTCTTTATTTGAGGCTGCTGACATTATGTGCCAGACTAAATATCTGTTAAGTTGTATAATCAAATTAATTTAGCAGGTATATCTCTTGAGGTTCCGCATTGTCCAAAGTTCAAACCCACATCCAATTTCTTTCTTTTGAACTAAAATTATTTTGTTTAAGACAGTGCAATTGATTCATTATGATATACTAAAGTGTTGTTTTATGTTCATATTTTTTTTTGTGTGAGTATCGTATTTATTTTTAGCAGATTGGCTTAAATAGTCTTTCATGGTATTTTGACAATTAGGAATATTTTTAATAAATTACAGAAACAAGTTTCAGTTGAGATTCTTACAAGAAATAAATTCTTCTCTGCTCATATTGTAAATTATAAAATAAAAATAAGTAATTGTTTAACATAAATAAATCATAATATTTATTTAAAACATATTTATTGAAAGATATAACTATCTGTCTCAAAGGAGATTTATAATAATGTTCAGAGATCACATTCGCACTCTATATACAGTAAATAAAACAAATTATACAGAAAAATAATATATATACAATAGATAAGAATCAAATAACCTAAAAATAAATAAAAAGAACACATACATACCTATATACACTATTTACAATATGGCGCGAGAGCTCCTAGCCAGACTTTTCCCTCCAACTGTGGAGGAAAAATCATGATTCCAGGAAATCCCTGCACTTCACAACCGTGTCACTGGGGCTAAACTCTGTGGAGATTGATCAAGAGTGCTTTAGCCATATACAAGATTGGAAGTCTGTGTTAGGTGATGGCACAACTGAACATTGATCGTACATTGATAACAATTAATACAAAACCAGTGGTAAAATAAATAAAAACAAAATTAGTGAAAAATAAACTTAATATAATGAAAGGAAAATTCTAATTTATATGATTCTGACCTTTGGGGATGAATATTTTTATATTCTTTGCAATAATTGAAAACTTCCCAGTTTTGAATATTGCCTTCCTATACTATAAAATTTCTTTATTCCTTGCTGATAAAGATGAAATTGACGTTTCTGTATTACCACTAATTTCATATGTAGTTTCCAAAATCGGGATAAAAAATATACCTAGGAATATTTTCAATGTTCAGCTAATGGCATAAAATTATTTTTTTCTTTAATGAAAATATTAAGATGCGATGAAATATTATGTAATAAAGTTTCAATTACATCTTTTTCAAGATCACCATAGGCAATGACAAAGTTTACGTTCTACTAATAAAAAACTTTTTCTTAAAGTAGGATTAAACATCTAGTTTGGGGCACTGTTAAGTAAACTTTAAAATGTTTTTGTCCCGTTTTCAGTCGAGTGGATACTTGATTCAACAATTTCGCTTTTGTAAAATCAGTAAAGATCTATATTTTCAAAATATATATGTGAAATAATGTCTATCATTAATTTTTAAATAGAAAAACTGAATGAAAAATGTAGAAATATCCGTGTGTGTCAGTTTTCGGCACTTCTTTCCTAAAGAATTAAATTTGGAAGAATTCGGAATGAAAAAAAAACTACAACGATTTTGTGCAGCAATGTGTGTTTCTTGGCATAAACGTAACAAACGTCCTTCCTGGTGTGTGACACCTGTCAGGTTTCCAGTCTCCAGCGATGTTTTCGACTTATAACAAAACTTAATAAATAGACGGAGATGCTAGGATATGCAAGCTAAAGAGAGATTCCCGATTCATATGAGGGCCTTTCGTCAACTGTAGACCATTCCCAACGCAGAATATTCTTTAATAACTCCAACCGAAAACTGGAGGTTTTGCTCTAATTTTCATTTATATTTATTTTACTCATCCTATTATACAGTTTTATATTAATCTAGAAATACCATTAGATATAATATTCCTTTAAAACTATTATGGAAAGAAATATTGTAATTAAATATTCGGTATGTCGGTAATTAAATATACATATTAAATATACATAAATAATGATAAGTCATATCATAATACAATATAAACCAAAAAATGACTACATTTCTTATTTCGTTGATATCTATTATAGCTATTGTTGTATATAAGTATGCATGTGTTTTTGCTTAGTTTTAATTTTCTTATTTTTAGATTACTTTATTTTGTTTATTGTATATACTTTTTGATTATTATTTATTGTTATTTTTCTTCTATTTATTTTATATTTTTTGTACAGATAGTGTGAATGCTATCCTACCTCATAAGAAATAAATAGAGATACCTATTAGAATATAATGTAAGCCGACTCTTTAAATTTTAATCATCTATGTTTAGTAATCACCAACTAAGTAGATTGTGTAATATTTCTTTTTAATTATCCCTGATGAATTGATCTATGGCCAAATACAGAAATCTATCATCTCCTGAACAATAATGCATACAATTTTGTATAATTGTTTACCTTTTTTAGTCGTAATTAACTTTTTAAAAAATAATAAACGAATAAATGTATTTATTAATGCACAATCATTAAAAGAAAAATACAATTACGCTACCTCATATTTTGTTCCTATTTGGAAATTACTCTGCTGTTTGCTTGCTTATTCCCTTACTATTTTTACCCTTCCAAGCGTTTAATTTAAAATTTATTCCGAATATAGAAATGCTAAATAATTTGACAAGGTCAGGATGTTTTTAGGCACCGAGTTTCTTCCTCTTAGAGAGTTAATACCGTATAATACTTTATCGCCGACAAGGACAATTAGAATAAGTAGAAAGGTTGATTCACCTTCAAAACAGAGTTTGAACATTAATACTCCTATAAACAGACATTAATAGAATTTGTCGCAATTATTATTTGTATATTAGTACGTCACAGAATACGTTACCAAGTTTTGCTTAAAAGTATTACACCATGACTTTATAAGTCTATTCACGTGAAGGAAGGATAATTAGTTAAAAAAAGAAACTCTTACAAATATTTTCATTTCATCAACATACCAAAATTTTACTTTCAATTAATCTGTAATAATTTGATAGGGATATTATATTTACTGATATGTTTGTATCGAAATAAAATTGATAAATACGATGAGTAAAATTAATATAACATGGAATTTACATTAGAAAAAGATAGTAATTGGTTGAACTCTATGGCTGTGCATGTGGTGGCTTTAGAACTGATATAATTGAAGAGAAGCTTTTCACTTTTAAAATAACTATTGTATGATATTTGCATTTAAAAAAATGTGTTAGTTTGTTTCGATGTATAGGCGCACAACAATAACGCTACTTTTATGCTGTTCAGGTGGTTGGTAAAAAAAATAAAAAACGGATAAAAAAATAATAATAAATGAATTTGCTGAAGGATGATTAGTTATAAACTTGTCATATATTTTTTATAATTTTTTTTTCATTTTCCAAGAACTTCATAACTTTCGTAAGGATTTCTTCTTGATTTCCCAGGGATGCTGATATATTTCGAGATCTCTTAACCTTCCGATGTAAAAAGAGGACTTTTTCAAAATATGTTTTATAGTTAATGACTGATCACATTTTTGACATATAGCAAGATTTTTGACATTTAAGATCTTATGTTATGAGATGGAGGTGTATCAGTGTAGTATGTCCAATCCTCAGCCGCGTGAGGAATTTGTGCTTTTAGATAAACATAGATGTTACAGGTGAAAAATCGGTTCTAATTATGAAAAAAAAACCCATAATAAATACATGATTACATAAGAAATCAGTGTTGACATAGAAACGTCATTATGATCTTTAACTATCAATAATGAAAATAATAAGAAAACTGTAATATTTAAAAATTTTAAAGATGGTTTCTATTCAGCAAAAAAATTTCACCCCTGAAATTCATAAACCTTTTTTTTTTTTTTTTTTAATTTAATGCAATTTACAACTGTATACAAATACAACAAGTAAATATGCGCAAATATAAATAATGGCATGTACAGGCTTGAAGAGTTACTACTCAGTGGTAGCACTCTCTAAATAATTTTAAGTAAGAAGATCACGAGGCCATCTCCTTTTCAGACGCCTAGGAGGATTATCAGGAATCGAGAAAGAAGCAAGAGTGGAAATAAGCGGATTTGGATGGTACTAAAGTTTATCATGAAAGGATAGATATCTGGCTCTAGCTAAATCAGCGACATATGGTACATTAAGGTCTTTATGAATGGTTTTATTTGTGACAAAGTATGGAGCATTAAGGATTTTACGGAGGATTTTGGATTGTAAGGATTGGATACGATAGGAATTCGATGGTTTGGTGGAGCCCCAAAGCTCAACTCCGTATGTCCATATAGGTCTTATTATAGTTATGTAGATAAGTCTTTTGTAATTAATAGAAAGTTTGGAGCGTTTGTCTATTAAGTGTTTGACCAGTCGGGTCATAAACCTTAAAGTGAAAATTCAAATACTTATTTTTCTGTATATTATTATTTTTCTCCTTATCTTGCTATATTAACTTTCATTAATATCATTTTATTTATGTTACCGCTATTGTATTATTATAATTTATTTATGTAACGAATTATAAACTAATACGTTGATTCAATCAACACGAATCGGTAAGGGTTTATTTCTTCTGAGAAATTAAACAAACTTTGTAATCTTTTAAAAATACTGTTTATTGTCAAAATACCGCGAAAGGTCCTAGCAAGCCAATCTGTTAATAATAAATATAATAAACTAAAAATACCCTTTTCTATTATTGCTGAAAATGCCCTAAATAGGCATGTTCAGTGAATTTTTCAAAAAAAAAATATTTTATTGTCATATAAGGCCACCAAATCAGTGGTATTTCACTCCTGTTCACTCAAATTAAAACCTTCAATTAGGCTAGTTTTAAGGGAACTGCTAGTTTAAAAACAAGTTTTTAATTCATTTCAGCCAGACTTAGAAGATAAAGATAAATATAATAATAATTTCATTAATATTATTATTAAAAACTTTACAAATGCCGTTGGCATATATTGTAAATGAGATCATCATTCAACAATTTCCTCTGCAGGATTAACATGGATGCTTGATTGGGGAAACCTTCCATCGAAGTCACTCCTAACGTGACTTATTAATGTAGCAGATCTTTGCTCCAGATACGTTTGAGACTTCTTGTTGCATTCTGTGGTACTGTATCTGTTAGTAATGTTTGTACAAGTTGATTAGGATGTTCAATAAGTGGGTCGTGAAATTTTTTGTAAAACTTCTTGATTACGTCAATCACTTGTGGTATTTTTAAGTCTTTATGAAGCGATTTATTGGTTACATAGAAGGGACAATGAGTGATATACCGGAGAAATTTAGATTGGAAGACTTTAATAGTATGTAAGTGAGTTTAAAGATTAATATAATAGTGGAAACTTTATTTGGCAAAAACCATCTCACACAGACCATGATTTCTAAAAGCTAGTAAACATTTAATAATAATCGACGGATAAAAATAAAAGTGATGTTATTTAGATAGGAGCTGTGCCAAGTACCTACGGAAATAACGAGCCGAGTTCATCACGAACTAGAGCTGTCGAATCAGCGCAAGTTAACTCGAACATAAATCCCTTATCATCACATTAACAATGCACAGCGCGTCCTTAAAGAACGCTATAAACTGAATTATATCCCTGCAATAAAGGGATCATCAATCCCAATGCACGCCGCCTTATTCAGGTATTGCAAAATATTTGCTCAAGGGCGCAGTTTCTAAAAATTTATTACGGAACTAAATAAGCATAATGCCTATTACGACCATAATCATCGTTTGATAAGTCAAATTTTAACAACAGTTTATAACTGTACCTGAGCGATAGGCTTCTTGATGAGCTACATACTCCATCTATCATAATACCCTTGCCTTCTTATCGTGAAAAATCAAATTGACTAGTTTTTGTAAGCAGTTTTTTTATTAAACCTTCTTCTATACTTGTTAACTCTATCACCCCAGATAACTCTGAGTGTCGTGTGGAGAAGTTTCTTTCCAATTAATACTATACTTCAATACCATTTTATACGAGTATGGTGCTGGTTAAAGCTTAGTTCTCGGAGCGGTATATCAGAATCACCGAATATTAATATGTTATATACAGGATGTCCCGTAAGTAGAGGGAAATATTTAAAAGGTTTTTAGTAGATGTACAAAAATGTTTATATAAACAATTGCCCAATTTTCAGCAGAAAAGTAAGAAATTTAAGCTTTGTGTTTCTTCAAGCGAATCACGTTATTTTGGTGAAGAGGAAGCAGTAACATAAAAAATATTAGATTTCAGTAACTAAATATTCCTCCATAGCAAACTAGACAAAATTTACTTTAAACGAATGTAGATATTATCTTTGTTAAAACTATTGAAAGAGAATGGGCGGACAAAAACAGCTAAGTTCCATTTCAAAACATTCTCAAATTATTTGTGATTTTTTATCACCCTTTAACTGTACTACGTTCTCGTTTAGTAAGCTTGAAGTATATATTAATTAAATTCAGGTTTACTAGGGAAAACATTGAGATTCACCTCACTCAAGTTGTGTAAAGAAATTATGGGATTTTCTATCATGTCACTTATAAGTAACCGTGTATTCTGCAAAAACCACTATAATTAAATTAAAACAATTTTTATCATTAAATGTGTTTTAGGTAATCATGTTTACAACAATACATCTCATATCCCGGGGAAAAATAAATAAAAGCTTTTCAACAGTTAATTATTGTCATTTATACAGAAAACCCGTGTACTTTTAGGTGGGTGGATAGAAAATCATATTATTTATTTACACAACTTGAGTGAGGTGAATCTCAATATTTTTTCTTATAAATCTCAACTTATATTAACCTGTATATGTATATTTTTTTTTCTTCTAACGAGCTTTTATATACCTACTTTTACATAAGAACTTGTATATATTTATATTTTTCATGCCATGTGGGTTCTGGTCTATAATATTTTAGTTCTAATACTTCATCTATTTATTATTTTTGTTATATATGTTTTAATTTTTACTAAGATAGAATATATGAACTTTATTTCTTTATATTTTACTTCTTAATTTATCTATGGGTAATAAATATTCAGGACTCAGTCTTTATAATTTTTTTTAATTTTTGCCAACGTTTCAACCCAAACATGTGGGTCATCTTCAGAGCGTGGTTTGAGCACTGGGGGTGTTCAAGTACTCACAGTACAGTACTTGAACACCCTCAGTGCTCAAACCACGCCCTGAAGATGACCCATATGTTTGGGTTGAAACGTTGGCAAAAATAAAAAAAAATTAAAAAAGACTGTGTTCTGAATATTTATCACCCATGATATGTAGAACAGTCGACTAACTTCCTTCTTAATTCATCTATTTTTAATTTGTGCTCAACTATTAAAAGAAGAATATATTTTTCGTTTATTGTTTTCCCTCCTATCTTTTTTCTTCCTTCATTATTATTTTTTAAAGCTTAGTAGCAATTATTTTGTTTCGTTTCTTATATAGTTATAGTAAGTATTTTGTAAATAGTTTCATTTATGTTTGGAATCCGATGAAGAAAAATCACAAATCTTTGCTCGTCACCTCTTTAAAACCTTTAATCCACACCCCGATATTCTTAACCCAAATCACCTTGAATGTATTGAAGCAGAACTGGATATCCCACTCCAAATGTCTCTTCCACCTAAAGCCTTTCATCCTTCAGAAATATCCGACATCATTCAAAGGTTACCTTCCCGAAAAGCTCCTGGACACGACCTAATTACATCCCAGAACGTAAAACTTCTTCCTCGGAAAGCCATTCTATTCCTTACTTATATATATAATGCTGTACTGCGATCAACATACTTTCCTGACCCTTGGAAATTCTCTATTATCAAAATGATACATAAACCCAAAAAGCCACCAGAAAACCCATCCTCTTATCGCCCTATCTCCCTTTTACCCATCCTAGGCAAAATCCTGGAAAAGCTCATCCTAAAACGCCTGTACCCCATCCTAGATTCTAATCACATTATCCCAGATCATCAATTTGGATTCCGCAGATCCCATTCCACTATCCAGCAATGCCATCGTGTGGTGGATATTGTCTCCTCTGCATTGGAGCGCGGAATGTACTGCACGGGAGTCTTTCTCGATGTAGAACAGGCTTTTGATCGAGTCTGGCACCCAGGACTGCTTTACAAACTCCGTAAATTCCTACACCCTACATACTTCCTCATTATTCGTTCCTATCTTACTGATAGATCTTTCAAAGTAAATCATAATAATGCCTATTCATCTCTTTTTTCCCAGTCCGCTGGTGTTCCTCAAGGTAGTATCCTAGGTCCTATCCTTTACACAGTTTATACAGCTGATATCCCAACCCATCCTAACACAGTCATTACCACGTACGCCGATGATACATGTGTCCTATCAGTTAATAACGACCCAACAATTGCATCCCAAACCCTTCAATCACACATCACAAACCTTGAAGAATGGTGTCAAAACTGGAGAATAAAAATAAATTCCAATAAATCCCATCAAATCACCTTTACCCTTCGTCGTAAACCTATGTCCTCTTGTCCTACAGTATCCTTTAATAATACCCCACTTATTCCTGTTGAACAAATTCGATACCTTGGACTCCACTTAGACAAACGTCTAACTTGGAATCCTCATACCAGACTGAAACGACAAGAAACAGCTCGACGTTTCCGACTACTCCAGCACTTACTAGATAAACGCTCTAACCTCCCAGTCAATTACAAAAGACTCATATACATGACTACAATAAGACCTATTTGGACTTACGGAGTTGAGCTCTGGGGCTCCACTAAGCCATCGAATTCCTCTCGTATTCAATCCTTACAATCCAAAATCCTTCGTAAAATCCTCACTGCTCCTTACTTTGTCACAAACAAAATCATCCATAACGACCTTAATGTTCCTTATGTTTCTGACTTGGCCCAATCCAGATACCTATCCTTCCATAACAAACTTCAGAACCATCCAAACCCTCTCGTTTCTAACCTTGCTTCCTCTTCGATCTCTGACAACCCTCAGAGGCGTCTGAAAAGAAGATGGCCTCGAGATCTCCTTTTGTAAATACATTTTTAGAGTGCTACCAATGGGTAGTTTCTCAACATGTGATTTCATGCTATTTTATTCCTTTGTTCACATTTACTGAATGGATTTTTACTTGTAATACAGTTGTAAATATCACCAATAATAAAAAAAAAAAAAAAAAAAAAAATTATGTTTGGGCATATATTATTATTTTCTTAAGTTATATTATGTATTGTGGTATTCTTAAGGGACTTCGTCTCTGAATAAAGTTATTTTTATATATTTATATTTCTATACGGTTATTTTCAACCTTCACTGTGTTCTCCAGCATGTGTTTATTGTATATTGAAATAGGTTTGTTTTATTATACAGTTTTACGATTTTTATCGTTTTACGACATATAAATTTTACGATTTTTCTATACGTTTAGTAAGTTCATTTTATTTTGCCACGCTGATGAAACTTCATGAACTGTTCACTTTTCTCAGAAGTCGAAAAGCAGTTTCGACACCTATACCTCCAGACCGGTATTCTCAAGTTTCTGCTCTAACGACATTTAAAAGTTATTCAAGGTTTTCTGTATCTTTTTCTGAAATTACTGAGGTCATAAACGGGTCACTCCGAAAACCCCTTTTTAAGATTTAGATTCCCGTAGTCGTGGGGATCTCATGCCAAATTGCTGATCCGTTCCAAACAGCTTATCAACTTAACATCAGCTATTTGGCAAGATGTGACCGCTTCTTCTTTCACCTCAGTTTGGAAATGCCACAAAATCCAAGCGCTATGTTCAACTTTAGCATTTACTTGACGAATGGCGTAAGGTTGGCCACTTTAATTTAGCATTAGGCGAGGTAGTGTTAATGACTCGACGTTTTTTACACTACATCTTTCAGATAGAACAAAACGGATTTTAGACCAGTAAAAAAGAAAATGTTAAAATAAGTAAGATGTTTTACAATTTTATTTTTTATTTAATTGTACATGTGTATTCCGTTTTGTATTTTTACTTTATTTTATATTTTTATACTTCTATTTAATTTTATATTTCTATTTAATGTTGCCATGAGTTTCATTACCTTTGTTTTTATTAAGTTTTCTTTTTTTGTAATTTTTGTTTTGTTTATGTTATTGTATACATCGGCTACTCGTTTCGGCTAGTTAGCCATTTTCAAGCCATCTGTAAGATAAAAACTATTAATTTTATTCACTGATGCAATTTTACAATCTGTGATGGTGGTATTAGTCATATTTAATTTAATATTTTATGAATTATAACCCTTATTGGGTTAAGTCTATTTATTAATTTATAAATTAATTTTTTATCACAAGATATCATGATGTTGCTTTATATTTAAAATCAGATATACCAAAGTAAGATCATCAGGCATAAAGTATTTTAAATTTTAAACATCCTTACTTTATTTTATCATGCTTATTACGTGTATATGGCATGGATGATTCTCACACAGCTCTAATACTCAATGCCCTTGGTTGAGGCACAATGTAGTTTGCCTTAATATATTAAAAAGAAAATAAGTAAAATGATAATAATATAAACTTAAAATGAAGTTACGTAAGTCCTCAAACACTCCATAAAAGTTAATATTTTTTAGTAAATGAAAAATTAATATTACAATTAAATACTTTTCATATTGTAAATAAATTGATTAAGTTAAAAATTTAATACAATACGTTCCAAGCTAGAAAATAAAATAAATAAATCTCCATAATAATTGTATTGATGATTTCTCTTGAAGATGATTAATGCTTATAGAATAATTGTTTCTAAAATTGGAAAATCTCTAGTCCAGAAGGCAGTTAATAATAATAGAAAAAAAAAATAGGAATAATCTAGAAGTTTAAGTTAAACATACCTTTGCGTAATTCAGTGCGTTGGAAGACCAACTTCTAATGGTTTCGGCCCTGAAACAGATTCTTCCATTTTAAAACAAAAGTTCGATCAGATTAAGACGATGCAATTTGTTGGAACGAAAATGATCCAAATGGTGAAACACCTTGACCAATTCTAAATTAAATAAATATAGATAGTCATATACCCAACGGAAATGGACATGAAACTTTACTCACCCTAATTTCCAGAGGTATATTTTTCTTTGAGGCTTTTATCAGAATACTAAAGCGAATACAGAGATGTCCGTAAATGAGAGGAAAGAAATGATAGGCTGATTAGCATCCTTAGCAGAAGAACCTCGCAAGTAATTACTTAACACAGCCACAGATAGCACAAATATTATTCAAATTATTATAACAGAGGCTAAGTCAACTAACCAACTATCTATCTGACTACTATTAAATGCCGAAGGCGCCGTCTCATTTCCACGCTGATGTGTTCATACGTTTTGGAATGTCGGAATAATAATTCTCACTTTCGCACAAACGCCCATCATCTCATCGCCATCATGTGGGCCAAGGGCTACTCTGCCTCGATAATTATTTCTTCGAAGGGAATTATGACTCAAAATAACTAAAATTATACAGTTTCTTTGTTCCTTTTCGAGTGTTGTACTCAACCAATGTAATTGATTACATGCTCATGTTTGCTATCTTAGTTATTTAAAAAAAAAAAAAGGTTTACCTAACGCATTGTCGTACAGTGTGGAATATGACCAATCTAGCTGGACTAATTTCGTCCTGTATTGTTTAAACATATAGTACACTTACATTTAATTTTTAATTTATTTGCTGTTTAATTGTTTTAACTGTATTGTTTTGTTTTTTTCAGTGTGCTATTTGAAATAAAAAAAAATATATGGTTAGCTGCAAAAATGGCGATACTACTGGTGATGTCGATGTAGATTATAATATGTTTGAACAGGTAGGTATATAGGTTTTACGATAACTAGAAAAAACGAAATTGAAGAAGAGATTAAGTTTAGAGTGAAGGAAGGAAATGCTTGTTATTTTTCTGTAACAAAACTCTTAGCTTGCGCCTCTTGTTCCAGAACTAAAAATTAGAATCTATAAAGCCAATATCTTACCTAAAGTTCTTTATGGTTGCAAAACTTGACGGCTTAGATTAAGGGATGAGCAGCGTCTTAAGGTTTTTGAAATTAAAGTATTGCGTGGAATATTCGGACCGAAGAAGGATGAGTTTCAGACGGTTACACAACGCCGAATTGCGTGAACTGTATCCGGGTAATATAACTGAGATAATTTCATCGCAGCGAATCAAATGGGCTTGTAAAATTGTTGGGCTTAGTAACGAGATAATTCCTAAAAGGTTAATATTTGCTGTACCGAATGGTAAACGGTTTGGGCGGCGAACGGTGTAGGGAGGTGTGTAATAAGCGATTGTTGGTATCGGAATCGAACCTTCGGGTTCGCTAAGCCTTTTATTATTATTATTATTATTATTATTATTATCATATTTGAAAATTTATTTCGCTTTGTATATTATCAAATTTGCAATTACTGACATATTCCTGTTCGTGACCGGAGCATGAGAGCTGCCTTGTGAGATCCACTATTACGAAACATGTTACAGAGAATCGGAGTGAATAAGTACACAGCGTTGTACAAGGACCGGTACTTAGCCCTGTCAGGACGTGCATAGAAAGGAATAGTAAGTCTCTATCTTCCATGATTAAGTGGTCGTCCGTCTTTGATATAATTGGTCGTCCCACGGATAAGTATAATAATTTCATTCATCATCATGCAATTAATAAATCGTAGTAACTGAATGTAATAACATAATATATCATTAGAAAACGTGGAATAATATTGGAAGAAAAAGAAGAATTTCTTATGTATAAACGAAATTTTATTTCATTCGAAAAATATTTCTGTTTTTGCTACTCTGCATTCAATTTTTAAATAAATGTGTGAACGGAATCATTGTCGCGATTGTTTTTGATTTATATTAAAAAGTTTCATTTTAACCTTTCAATTTTGTAGGGTGGAGCACTTTTAGAATAAGATGTTTGCTAAGAGAAATAAGGATCTGACCCTTATATAAGAAACATTACGACTTGATGATTGAAAAAGGGCAAGGCAATATGTACAACAACAATGAAGGTATATATATATATATATATATATATATATATATATATATATATATATATATATATATATATAAAGTAAGTTATAATACGAAATTCTATTCTACGTTTTTGTTTTTTTATATTTTATTATGGTGTAAATATTTCCTTTGGTTTTATTTTGAACCTATTCCTCAACCTATACTAGTTTACCAAGAGACATATTAAATTTGTTCTTTTAGGCATTCAATTCTTCTAGCCTCCTCATGAAGACCTGTAGTAAACAGACGCGTCAACTAACTTTGGCCAATAGCCAGGACATTCCTGTTTTAAGGATGACTCATGTTGGCAGATCTCGAATATTCTTAAATGCTGTTTCAGGAGCCCAACCTTTTCCTACTCGAGGGCCACATTTTGTTATTGGTTAATATTAAAGCGGGAAATAGCAAATACTTTGTGTTTTTCAAGATATGTAATTTTTAATCAAACCAATGAATTATTCCTTTTGCGGGAGTTGCATGGATGTTATTTAAGCCAACCTGAAATTCTATTTTCAAAATAATCAGTCTAACTTAGATTTAGTTAGGTGATAAATATTTTGAAAAATGAGTATACAAAATAATAGAGAAAATGTAAGAGTACTAGAATATTCCCAACAACTTCCTCCTTTACCACATTGTGGTCTGAGGTAATATGGAATACTTAACGTAATTTGAATTACATTTATTTAACATTTTTATTGACATTTACAACTGTAGAGAAACTACCCATTGGTAGCTCTCCAATAATAGTTATACATAAGAAGGTCCCAAGGCCATCTTTTTTTCAGACGCCTACAAGGCTTATCAGGAATAGAAGAGGAAGCAAGGTTAGAAACAAGAGGGTACGGATGGTTCAGAAGTTTATTATGGAAGGATAGGTACTCCCTTAGGTAGATAGCCCTGAATAGGAGGAAAACAATTGGATTAGAAATCCTCTTGCTTAAACAACCTAAGTAACTGAAACAAACTAGAGAAAAGATGCTGCTGAGTACTTTCGTTTCCCAAGCCTAATATGTTTTGTATTTTCAGTGCATTTGTTGATTATCAACATAAAGTTGATAGGTGTAAATAAATGTATAAAGACAAACAAATAGAGATTAAAATTATTAAAGTAATAAGTAATAATAATAATAATTCAGTCTGTGGATTTAGAGGTTTTTTGAGCTACATGCAACTAAGTATGGATTCAAAAACGGATTATGTTTAGAGTTATTTGTACTCGGATGAAATTATACCTTTCTGCTTTAGAGAAAAAATGGCTGGTTAAGTATTTGAACACTATGGTTATTTGAATAAATTGTTTCAGAAAATTTGTAATATGTAATATATGCATATTCGGCGCAACAATCCGCTATCGAGCCGAGGCCTGCTCGATCAGACCCCACCAGACTGTTCTGCATCCACTTCTACACCATCTAGCAATCTTCTTCTGGACTCCCATAATCTCCTACATCAGAATCTTCCATCCGAACCACCCGACCCATCGGAGTCGGCCCAGCTTTATATAACAGATGTCGGATTCCTTAAAGACGTTACACAGCTCCCTGTTCTTTCTTTTTCTCAAGATCCCTCCTTTTCTTACTTCTCTGAATATTCTCCTTAACTACTGTCTCTCCAAAACGATTAATTTATTCTCATCCACCTTGGTGGTTACTTAAGCCTCTGATCCATAGGTGAGCACCGGACGTACGAGGAATTCGTAATGATTAATTGAGGAAAGGTTTTTGTTCTTAAAATGCTTGGACAGGCAGTGGATGCATCTATTGGCAGTATTCAATAGCAATGAAGGCCTCCTTCAATGCATGTTTCCATCAGCTGTACAGTTCTGTTATAGATGGTATCTGTTATAATGTTAATAATTGATATTTTAACCATATTTACTAATAAGAAGCAATTCAACAGTTTTTTTTTAATCTTAGGAACTACCTCTACAATGTGAAAAAAATCTATTTACCTTACATAACCCATTTAAAAAACTCTTAGGCTTTAATATTACCCTCGGACCAAGCAGTGACTGTCAATAAGTTTGTTATCCTATGGACAATTAAACTAATACTATATCTTAAATATTGCAGGACAGATACAAATTTGTAAGTAGACTGAAGGCACATTAACAAAAAACTGCTCTTTCCACGAACACTTATGTTGCCTTTTCAGAATGCAGATCAGGTTATGCAGAAAACCAGTAAAAATGAACTACAATAAAAGTTTACGCCAAATTATTTTATAATAGTTTAAAAAATAACGCGTTCATAAAGATCTTTGTTATTGGTAGAGCTATCAAACTGATTGATTTTTTTTTTTATTTATGATTTAAGGCTTTATATAAAGTTAGTAATTAGTCATTTTGTTTCAAGACTTATATTTCGGATGTTATTCAGTTAGTCAGGCAATCTTACGATTATTCATGTACTCATCATAGGTATGAATAAATCAAATTCCAAGAAAATTGCCGGGCACCGCTAGTGTCCAATATAAAGTACAAAAATAAATGACTTTATTTAATAAAGAAATCTATTAAATCTAGTTTTGAAATGTTTAAGAAGTTGAATTACTATAATAATCCCACAAAAGAACATGTTCAAAGTAGATTAATTCATATCTGGAAATAAGTTATGTTACCACACGACTGGCTTAGAGGGACTTAGTCGACCAAGTTGCCCCGATTCACTATCATCACCAAGTCATCTTCGAAATCTGATTCTGGTGCCTAATTAAATTGCGGTCTTGAATCCAGACTCCGAAGAGCTCTAAAGCTCCCTCATTTCCCCAACTTATAATTAATATTCATTCCAACAGCTCAATGTATGGCTGGAATTAATTATTTGTATTATTATCTATTAGTTATATGTTTAATGTAATATAAATATTAAAAATATATATATGTTTCTGTGACTTTCTATTCAAAATTAAACAGAATAATTTACATATATTTAATTTATACAAATTATAATTAGGTCCTGGATCTATAATGTCTATAGTTTTCAAGAAATAGATCATATAAATTAATTTTCAGATATAAAATCAATCATTTGAAAATTTTAAAAATTAAGGTAATACAATCAAATTTTTAAGTTATAAGTATTATCAAAGATAATACACATGAAAAGTTGCAAACTAAATTAAAACTTTAGTTTACATAATAAGTTTTATTTGTAGTGATTTTAATTAGTTTTATTATCAGATATTTCAAAATTAATTTTCTATCTACTTAATCTTTTCTTCCATAAATTCAGATTCCATACATATTTGTCATATTTGTTCTATTTCTTTCTGTGTGTTTCTCCCTATGGTTTCTCTAGTTCTTATTTTATTTTATTTTTTATTATATTTAATTTAATTTATATAGCTAACTAATTTTAACACTAATCGCAAAATAAAATAAAAACTTTAAGCAGGTAGTTTGTCAAATGGAATCAGTAAAATTCATAAATACGCGTCCTAATCATGGAGTTACTATAAAAGCAAAAAAGAAAAAAATATGTAAAACATAAATAAAGGCTATAAAACTAAGTAGTAATATTATGCAACAGTGTATAAAAAAATTGTTGTATTATTTTTGAAATTTATCATTGCTTAAAATAAAAACAATATTAATAATATGTTTGTTAGAAATAATACACATTTGCTTGATCTTTTGAAAATATAATCTGGGAATTCAGACGAATCCTATTGTATTTTTTTTTTTTTTTTTTTTTTTTTTTTGGGAGGTAGGATTCTTTTATTTATAATATAACTTTTGAGATTTAGGACCCAGTAGCTAATTAATTTTTAGTATGAAAGTTTCCTAAATTGCAGCTATCATATACCCACAATCGCTTTAATAATCATAAGTTTTAATAATCCTTGGCCTTCCAGCCTTGACCCGTTCGAGGAGGTGATGGTGTAGGATGTGGTCTCCGATGCCTATCTATGGAAGTCACACTCGTTTACATCTCATCCTCGGAAACAAAAAAAAAAAATCAGAAATACCTTTTATTGAGAAGATGATTGGATTTTTTAGTAGCTTAATTTTTATTATAAAGAGTAACTAGTCTTTATACTTGATATTGTAAATAAATTCTACAATCCGGTTATATAATAATGAAATAATTCTTAACGAAAAAAGTAATTGATATTAATCTTCTTGTGTTTTTGTGTGTGTGTGTGTGTGTGTGTGTGTGTGTGTGTGTGTGTGTGTTTTAAAGGAAGTAAGAATTTGAGTATGATTTTGATCTTCATTTGTCACATTTGAATAAATGCTCAACATAAAATATTTTTAAAAGTAATACCAGTGCCATTAATCAGAATTAAGTTGAGAATTAAATCAGTTCCTAGAAGACCTTAACAAGCATTGTTCCGTTGCTTATTATCAATCGGTGACTAATATAAATATTTTGCCTTTAGAATCGGATCGGTATTCAACGTGTCGATAGGTTTTATAATTATTATGAAAGGTTATATTAAATTTGTCATAAAAGTCTTGCCTTAAAGGACTTGCTGCAAATAATAGACAATATTGCATATTTACAAATCGATAATGTTCCAGTTTCTTTTATGCATCTCAGAATCACCTGGATTGCATAAAAATGATTGACTTGTGTTATACTTTACGCAGAGTTGATGCATCACCGAATGTAAAATATCCAATAAAATATATTAATTCAAAACTAACAAATCATTTTTAGATTATGTTCACACCCTTTTTTTTCTTTTCTTATGAATGTTCATTTTCCTATTTAATATGAATTCATTAAATGTTAAAGAATGAAGAGCTCGTGTACAAAATTAACGAAAGAAAACAGAAAATATTACAGCAGCGAACCTCATTTCATATGAATTTGACACATATGAAGCACAGATTGGTTGTCAAATGCATATCAAAGTATTAAACCATAATGCAGCTAATATTCCGCCAAAACCGAAACTTCAGAGAAAGAAACCATATTTGTAAATCGACTCCTACTGAAACAAATGACATACAATATCATTTTCAATTGTCTACTCTCCAGCTGCTGAATTCCATTTTGAATCTTGAGGGTTCTAGAAAAAATCGATAATAACAAACGATAAGGGAAGGAAAAATATTTTAATAAAATTTATTTTATAATCTGATCGTTATAAAATACAGAAAAATTTATACATATGTTCATATATATATATATATATATATATATATATATATATATATATATATATATATATATATATATACACACAATATTCAGACATTTCTATTAGTATTATAAAAAAATTTGACAACTATAAATTTAATGGGATAAATTTTACCATAATTTAATAATTAATTATAAACAGTTGTTAAAACTTACTTATATTTCTGTTCAACTTTATTCTTTTACAAATTGCATTTCCAAAGATCAGGCGTGATTTCTCAATTTTCAGAAATATACTTATTACATATATTTTACTGTTTACTGAAGTATCCATAGTTACCTATATCACTCCTATATTATTTTATTTTAAAACCTGAAATTTAATAATTTAAAATTGGCTTTTAAATTTATTTCAGATGTTAATGTAATCTGTATAATATCATATTGCAAAATATTCATCATGTTAAATTTAATTGCAAAATTACAATATTAAATATTATCATTATCAGTACAAATTTATTTATAATATAAATAATTTTAATATATAATATATTATCATTATTAGTATCAAGATTAGTAGTCTTTTGCTATAAAAATTAATGGATCATTCTCAATATAGTTAATTCAATTGTAAATAGACAAGTTTTATGATAAGAAATAGAAAAATTAAACAAACATATTACTTTTTTTCAGGACTTCAATCACTCATTTACTCCAAAATAATCATATTAAAAATCATGATATGATATCATGGTGATATGATATTTAAGCGAAAAATTATATCAGTGTTTTAAAAAGGGATTACAGTAGGGGAGTACCAGGTATTACACAGAATATCGCAGATGAAAATACTCTAACTGCACTACAATAAACGTAAAAATGATTTATCGATAAAGCTGTTGCTAAAAAAAAAACATTTAAAAAACCTATTTTATACTATTATCCTCTCAGCATGAATAAAAGCTCCTGTTGTACTAGCAATGAAAATAATTACAGAAAAGCCAGCTATTTAATTGTTAATTGTTTTAAAGGATATGCTACAACTTGCAAATATTCAATTCGCAGTTAAAATTAAATTTTAATGTTTAGCAGAGTGTGAATGTGCTCTTTTGACCCTATTATATATGTCCTTAATTGTGACAGATTGGAATATCTCTCAATAAATATGTTCAAAAAATAAAATAAAAATGTTTATCAAGTGAAGAATTCTTTACCACTACCAATTGTTCTGGCTAAACTGCCTTCTCTCCTCATCCTTCTTAGTAAAACCGGTCTTACAAGTAGTTCAAGTCCTAAGGATTAAAAAAAAAGTTTGTTGCTCAAGTATCTCAACAATAGAAGCACATTGTTTCTTCTTTTAGCGAAAAAGAATTAACACTGATATTCTTTCCTAATGATGAAAAAGTCAAATTATTTGTTGTAAAAATTTACACTAATGCTTTTAAGTATTCCTAACCTAGAGCTCATGTAGATATCCACTGGTACATACTGTATATAGGCCAACAATTCACCCAAGCAAATCCTGTGAGCCAGGATTAGCTGTTGTAGGTTGCTGTTAACGAAACCGCAGGGGCTTAGTCTAAGGGTGGAGTTGGATTGGATGTCTGTCAAATTGAACCTGGAGAAACCTCACCTCTGAAAATGTGTTCCAAACCGACACCTGGGTTTCTGGCAAGGATACCACGGAAGGACCTTGACCTGTGGGAAACACGGGCCTCAGGTTCAATTATATTGGCACCACTGATGGATGATCCTCGAGCGTTGGTAGCTCCTGGTCTCTTCCCTGACCTTCAAGGGTCATCGAACTCAAAGATCTCAAGGACGCCTACTAATAATAGTGCAACAGTTGCTGCAACTTAGCATCTGGTTATGATGAATTAAATTGCGTATTATTTACTTTAACAAAAAAAAAATTATTAAAACAAAAAAAAAAACAGAATAGTTCTAAAAAGTGAAGTTTTAATATCAACATAAAGATATAGCTCATGGTTTTGCATAAAATATGTTAAAAAATAATCCCACCAACCGCTTGAAATATTTTTATGATAACCTGATTTTAACAATTAGGATCAGAAAATAGAAACGTTCAGCTGGTAACCTATTAGAAAGTAGTGATTTCCCATGATTGACACCTGTGTTGATTATTGTGTACTATGAATTAAGATGATAATTTACACATACCACTTTTTTTAAAAAATAGGATTTTTATAAATAAAAACTGTATTTGAATAATTAACTTATTGCATTAATCACAAGAAATAAAACTAGAGATTATTAATAAGTTATGCTGAAAACATTATTATTATGTGACATAATTTCACATAGCATATTTTATTTATAAAAATGTAGAAGCATATTTACTTATTTAACAAAACCTATCATCTTAATTATTTTAGTTTCAGAATAAAATATTTTATTTTTTTAAATTATGAAATATTTTCTATATTGTAAATCTATTGCAGCTGAGATATGTAGAATGATTTGTATATTGTTTTCCTCTGTAGCAGAGGAATCAAAGGATCGTATTCAAGTTTTTGTGATAGATCGCTGAGGAACCGAATGTCGGAAAGGTCGTCCCTCCGTTTTTCTCCCATTTCAGCAGCAGATGTTTGTAGCCCTGGAGCCAGGGCCCGAAAATCGATCTCATCGCAGACGATGACTTGGTTGTAAATTAGGAAAATAACCTAAAAGTAAAAAGAACCTTGTCTGCCGTTCCAGAGCCAATGCTGATTAAAAAAATGGTGGTTGATCGAAAGAATATGAGGGCAGAAATTCATCACGAAAAATTTTAGGTAAGTTTTTATTGTTTAACTTGTATATATGGGTTTAGACGTATAAAAAACTAAATTGCTTAAGCGGACCACCAAGGAAAAACTTATTACAAACAAATAAGTCAGATTTTTTTTGACACTTTTTTGGATTTTGACCTATAATTTTCAAACGATGCATCGAAGCGAAAGATGTATTTTATTTCATTAAATAACGTTAAATTGGTGCATAAACTTTATAATTTGGTTACGTGGTATGGTATAACCAACGCTGATTTTACTAAATTTGTCTTCGGGTAAAGAACCTCAAGAGAAGAGAATTGATTATAGAGTCATGGTATTCAAGTCTTCTTTAATACCACTATTCACTGATTCTTCTGAGTTCAGATCAAAAACCTAAAAGAAAATTCACATATTTGAAAATATGGTATCTAAAAAGGTGATAGGCAGAGATAATAATATAGTCTAAATCCCAAATATTGGCGTGAGCCTCATAGAAACCATAATAGAAAATCGATCTAAATTGGTTTGGTCATACTCTTTGTTTGTCATATCATCGATTTGATGGAATGAATATTAGGACTAAAATATACGGTTCAGATGAATGAATGAATATAATTTTATTATTCTGGGACTGGTGTCCTTTTAGAACAAGTTCCAAGTACAGAATATTTATATATTAATATTCTGGTGTGTCCATAAAATACAATAGAATATTTAGTGATTAGTAATAAAATAAATGTACATATAAAAAAAGTTTAGATCTTTTTTTACCGTGCATAAATATAAAATAAACAAAGAAAGTAAAATTAGCAATCAAAATCACAAAATAATCAAAGCATCTGGGGGTACTTTGAGATTCTTACAACTTAGGTTTTTAAGTGCCTTTCGTGATCAACCGAATTGGGAATGGAGTAGGTTTTCGAAGAGGAGAGATTTGAAAGAGGATACTAACTTTACGTGTCAAATATCTGAGGGGATAGAGTTCCAGAAGGAGCTTGAATTACAAAGGATTTGTCAAACGCAGCAGTTCGGTGAGTAGGAGGATAGAGGTCGGACGTACGGGATCTGGTGGAACTTGATTGAAAGGAGCATTTGAATTGTAGGATCTGTAGAATATAGGTGGGTAGCAAGGAAATAATGACGGCTAGATGTAGAAATAAAATTAAAATTAATAGAACATTATGGAGTTCTAATATAAACCTAAGCTGAGAAAAGAAAAAAAAGAATGGCGGAAGATAATTATACGCAATAAAAAGCGGCTGTATAAGCAGCAACTTTACACCACCATTTGGAAAAGATAACTAGACTGATGAGAATGCTTAAGGAGTCGTATATGAGGCGTTTGGTTTCGAAAACGGTTACATCCATTTTCAAAGATGCATCAGAACTGATCAAAAAAGTTTATATAGAACCATTTATGATAGGAAATCGAATATTTTTCATTAGTTTTTGGAAGATCTAAACAGTCTATTGACAAACACATGTAATTTTATCTTTTTTTTTTTCTTTATTGAGTATTATAACAATCTGTCTGTTGGACATTGGTTATAGTGAGGTAGGATGACATTCACACCATATGTACAAAAAAAATAAAATAAATAGAACAAAATAATAATCAAAAGTATATACAATAGACACTAAAATAAAATAACCTAAAAAATAAGAAAATTAAAACTAAGGAAAAAAAAAAAACACATGCATACCTATATACAATCAGGCGAGGGAACTCCAGGAGAACCCTGCGCTACTCTCCCAACCGCGTCACTGGTACTAAAGCCAGCGGAGATTGGTCGAGAGCACTTTAGCCACATACACACATGTCTTGAGTGAAGAATCTGGCCATTGTCAGAACTCCAATTTATATAATCTACAAAAGGTCGCGAGGCCACTGCCGTTTCAACCTTCTTGGAGGATTATAGGGATGGGAGATGCTTGATAGGGATTGTGCAAGAGGATTTGGGTGGTAAGTAAGGTTCTGGTGAAATTTGGAGAATTTTTCTGGGATAAGGTCTAGGACAAATGGGATGTTAAGGTCATGAAGTAGGGTTTTGTTGGATACATAGAAAGGAGCATCGACTATTGTTCGAAGGACTTTAGACTGGAAGGATTGGATGCGCTTGATGTTAGAAAATTTTGCTGATCCCCACAGTTCTAGTCCGTAAGTCCAAATAGGTTTCAGTATTGTCTTGTAGATCAGTAGCTTGTTTTCAATGGAAAGTTTAGATTTTCTGCTTAGTAGTCGGTATAGTTGGCCGTATCGTCGGTTGAGTTCTTGTCTTTTGAGTCTAGTATGCGGGTTCCAAGTTAGTCTTCGGTCTAAATGAAAGCCAAGATACCGGACTGTGTCTGAATAAGGAAGCTGGATGGAATTAAAGAGTACTGGTGGACAGGAATTGCGTCGGAGTGTAAAGGTAATATGTTGGCATTTAGATTCATTAACTTTAATGCGCCAGTTATTACACCAGTGCTCAATCAAGGTGAGGTGACTTTGGAGATTTAAGGATGCTATTTCGGGATCAGAGTTGGATGATAAGATTGCGGTGTCGTCAGCGAATGTTGCAAGAAAAGTATCGGGATGAACAGGGATGTCAGCAGTAAAGAGGATGTAAAGCACGGGACCCAAGACGCTGCCTTGGGGAACACCGGCTTTAACGGAGTAGATATTGGAAAATTCTGTTCCACAGCGAACTCGAAAGGAGCGGTCAGAGAGGTAGGATCGGAGGACTAGGTACAAGGACTGAGGTAAATGGATTTTAAGCTTGGAGAGCAGTCCGGAGTGCCATACCCGGTCAAATGCCTGTGCAATGTCCAGAAAGGCACCCGAACAGTATTCCTTGTTTTCTAGGGCTGAGGAAATATGATCAACAACTCGGAGTCCTTGTTGAACAGTAGAATGTTGAGAGCGAAAACCAAACTGATGGGAAGGGATATTTTGGGATTCTATAATGGGTAGGATTCGTTTCAAAAGGATCTTTTCAAAAATTTTTGAAAGGATTGGGAGTAGGCTGATTGGTCTATAGGATGTTGAGCTATTGAGAGGTTTTCCTGGTTTTGGGAAAAGGATAATAGTGGAGTGTTTCCATAACAGAGGGAAGTGGGTGGTGCGTAGGATACAATTGTAGATATATGTAAGGAATATGACTGCTTTGGATGGAAGTTGTCGAAGGATTTGAGGTGTAAGGAGATCATGTCCAGGAGCTTTACGGGGGATTAGTTTTTTTAATTGAAATTTTACTTCGGAAGGATGAATAGCTTTTGGGGGCAAGGAAAGTGGGATTGGTGATGTAAGGAGTTCTTCTACTGTTACGGTGTGGGCAGGATGGGATTCCGGATGTGAAATAAATGTATTGGATAGGTGAATGGCGAACTCCTCAGCTTTATCTTCGTCAGATGCTGCCCAGGAGCCATCACCTCGTCGGAGAGGATGGGAAATGCGGTGAGGATTTAGGATTTTTGTTGTGGTTTTCCAAAGGGAATTGTCGCGAGAAGAGAGGGAGGATAGGTAGGAGTTGAAGGATTGTGATCTGAAGGTGGCTAATTCCAGTTTTAATTGTTTGCAGTAGTAATTATAGGAGCAGCGGTCGGTAGGATGTCGGGTACGTTGCCATAATAATCTGGCACGGCGTTTGGTGCGGATTAGGTTAAGGAGGTGTTGGGGTAGAATGGTCTTTATAGGAATTCTGGAGGAGTCTTTTGGGAAGGAGGCAGTCCAGGCGGCTTGTTGGATTGTGGTAGTAAAGGAATTTACGGCACTATCAAGGTCATCGGGAGTTTTGAGGGATATGTTGAGATCAATATTATCGGAGATTATTTGGCGGAAAAGGTCCCAGTTTACTGGGCCCCTAATGAATGACGGTGGAGAAGGTTTGGGAACAGGTTCAAGTGAAACATTAAGGATTAGAGGACTATGGTCAGAGGAAAGTTCATTTAGACGTGTAATGGAACAATTGAGGGGACTTAAGCCGCTGTGGATAAAGAAATCAAGAAGATCAGGATTACGGTTGGGATCTGTGGGCCAGTAGGTAGGAGAGTTGGGGGAAAGGAGGTGAAAACGTTGGGAATTGAGTGCAGACAGCAGGGTTCGGCCACGAGAATTCGTGGTTCTGGAACCCCATTGTTGGTGCTTGGCATTTAGGTCTGCACCCAAGATGAAGTGATGTCCTAAGGAGTCGAGGAGAGAACTGAATTGGGCATTGGATATGGATCGGTTAGGAGGGCAATACGCTGATGCAAGAGTGACCGGAAAGGAGAAGGTTTTTATCACGATAGCGGTGGACTGTAGGAAATCATGTATTGGTAATGGGAGTACGTGATGGGAGAGGGATTGGTGTACAATTACAGCAGTACCGGCATGTGCTTTTCCGTCAGGGTGGTCAGTACGATATGTCAGGTATTGTGGTATATTGAAGTGCTGTTTAGTGGTTAGTCGAGTTTCAGTAATTAGTGCCACATCAATGTTCTTGTCAAGTAGTAAAGTAGATAGTTCGTCTGTATGATTTCTAACACCATTCGCATTCCAAAGGAGAATGGATATGGGTTTAGGGATGTGAGTCATTTAAGGATTTTTCAAAGGAGGGATGAGGTGAGATACGAGATTCGTGAGGAGTGATATGAGTGGAGTAACAAGGGATTTGAAATCGGTGAGGAAAGATGCTAACAAACTTGTGAGATCTGTTGCATTTGAAGGAGGAGGAATATGAGGAATTTGTTGTTGGTGGTTAGGTATATTAGGATGAAGAGGATTTTGAGGTTGGGTTTGAGGTTGTTGTGGCAGGGCTTGACATTTATCGGTTAAAGTCTTACCTCTAAGTAGTTGGGAGAATGATACATCATTGTTTACAATTCTGGAAGGCTCTCTCTCTCTTCTTGTTCTTAGTGCTTCATCTTGAATCCGGTTTTTCTGGTGTCTGGTTTTGAGATTCTTGTAAATTTGGCAGCCTTTGTAGTTGGCCGGGTGTCCCTCCAAGCATAGGGCACATACTGCTGGATCTTGTATAGGTTTGGTGCACTCTACAGATTTGTGCTGTTCACCGCACTTCACGCAACGCGGCAGATGGTGGCAATATGTCTTCGTGTGGCCATAGGTCTGACAATTATGGCACTGCACGATGTCTCTCTTGGGATATGGCTTCTCAACTTTCACCATTGTGTAGTATATTCTTGTGATATCATATATTTTTTCGATACCTGGTGATGGCTCCAAGTCCACGAAAAACAATGGTAGTGGGATCCTATTTCGTAATCCTGGCTGCTCCCTGTCCTCCTTCAAAACGTTTGTTACCTGGCGTACATTGAAACCAAGCGTCGTTAGTTCTTCTTTAATAACTTCAGTGGGGGTTGAGGAATGTAAATTTCTTATCACTACTCGTAAAGCTCTTTCCTGCCTCAGCTGGTAAGTGTGAAAATTCGCATTTGTTTCTGATAAGTACTTCACTATTTTTCGGTAGGCTTCTGCAGAATCAGGTGTTATTTTGGTGTCATTGGTCCTGTTAAGGCATGAATAACTGCCAGAGCAGATTTTATTTAGTTGGGTGCAGAACATCTGGAAATTTTTTATATTTTTCACAAATATCGGAGGAGGCTTTGGTTCTCTGGGTATTGCTGCAGACTCCATTACTTCTCTGTCATTTTGAAGCACTTGGTAGGGGTTTGGAGTAAAGAAAGGTGATTCTTCAATCGTTTCTTGTGCAGACGTACCTGGTTGGGGCTGAGGTTCTGGTTCTGAAGTGTTCATTTTGGTCACTGGAGGTATTTCTCGTAGGCAGCGACGAGTCCTTTGTTTGGCTGGTGAGCTAACTCCGTCTGACCGAGACCTCTTGGGCACCTTACTGGCCATCACTTGCTGATCATACCGCATATCATAAGAGAAAAATAAATAAATAAATAAAATAAAAAAAAAAATTTTTTTTTTTTTTTCTTAAAATAACAAAAAAAAAGATGCCAACAGTAAATATCAACTGCTCTGATATACACTTAACTGTATCACGTGAATAATCAGAGAGATTCCTCTATAAAATTGGTAAAAACTGAGAGAGGAGTTGAGGAGACAACCTTCTCATCAGCTGATCCACTGCCTTCGTAATTTTTTTTAAAATTTTATAATTTTATAAAAAATAAACATAAACTTATGAAAAAAAATAAATAAATTTTTTACTGAGTAAATGTACCCGGTTTTGAAACCAAACACCTCATATGTAAGTATAGTGGGGATAAACTGATGTTCTGAATAATATTACAACATAATATTTAAATAATATTTCAAGATGATGCTAGAATTTTCTTTAGTTCTAACATAAGTTTTCTTAACTGTAAAAGTAATTCTTATAAAGATTACATGGGAATTCCCTGTATATCTTAAGCAATAACAAAGACTGTACATTTCCTTTAGGATTTTCTTCAAAGCTTGTTTCTTAAAAGTTTGGATCCAACGAACTTCACTGTTGTATTACTTTACAAAGCTACCGGCAAACTCTCCGCTAAGTCTTTCGCCTGAGTTACTGTTGAAAAAGTTTAGTTCATGATTTTTTAGTTTAACTGAGGGCGCGACAACATCGAGCACATAGGTTATGCACATAAGTAATCGATTAGGGTATGATATTCTTTTTTCAGTTAAACTTGGAAACTTAATTTAAATATTATTCTCATTCTCTCCTATATGTATTTATGGTATTGAATATGGAATTCGCTTTGTCAAGATCAAGCTCAACCGTAATAATTTCCATATAATCCTCCTCAAAATGATCTTTCTGTTAAATTAAAAACCAAATGGAGTACACAACTGAAATACGTATTTTATCTATGACTGTTATGGCATCATTTCATAAAATTGGCCAATCGGTTTTTTCACTAATTCAATATTACACATTTTTACAATTTAATCGAAAAAGATTCTAACAGTATCAATTACGGTCTTTCAATCTTTAATTAATTGTTCTTTGATACTATTTAGATCTCACAACATTGAAATAATATCAGACGGCTAAATTGTCGAATTTTCAAGATGGCTTCATCTAAAGTCCCTTTAACTTCCTTTGCTTCAAATAATTAACTGTCTCTCATTGTTAGCGGAAATAAGAAATAAATAAATATGAACTATGAAATACATTATAGATTAAATAAATAGAGAAATGTTGAAAACTAATTTTTAGGAACTGGAATAGTAGTATATAAATGTGAAATACGTCATTGAAAAGGCGAAGATTAAAAAAAAAAAGGATCTTCTAATATATCAACTCACTCATAGAACTTATTGGAGAGTGACGAAAAACTAATGACTACCAATTTCTTCTTTACTATATTTAATGGAAACTATAAGGAATTCTCTAAGAAACTAAATGAAAACTTTCAGAATTTATATAAACTTAACAAACTAATACTATATAACATATAAAATATTTGTACTGCAATTGATATCAAAATTATTTTTTATTTATTTATAGAAAAGCCATGTTTTAGGAACAAAACATTTACGTTAATACGCTTTTGTGACTTTATTCCAAAAAATAGATATAAAGAATTAAATACTAACCAGCTCTACTTAAGCAAAAATTTATTTCTGCTCAATGTAGTATAAGAGGTAGTTGTTTGATGCGTACGCCGCACCAGAATATTATTTTTCTTGTCATTATGTATAGTGATGAAATTATATTCACATTTTTAAATTGAATAAAGTTTTATATTTTATTTCTTCAATGCATGTAGTTATAGTCCGTGGTAAATACTCCTATTCATCAAATTATTAACATCCGCCTGAAACTTCGTGGATATCTTATCGTAACCTGCAATTTTTTATCAACGCAAATTCTCAAAAATGGATTGTTTCCTCATTAAATTAATTAATTCAATGAAGTACTAAAACTCATGAACAGCCATTTGCTTTCAATTTGAATCTCAAGATAATTTAATTGACTATAATGAATAATTGAAGAGAAAAATGGTTGGGGTGATCTGTTATAAAAAAAAATAGTAAAAATAAATAATTACATTTCTTTCTATGTTTAGCGACGTTTCGGCATATGATCTTTTACTATTAAGCGAAGATATGAAAACTATAGAACTAAATACGACAACGTTAATGAATTTCAGTAAAGAACTTAGCTCGAAATAAACACGGGTAAGACAAAATATATGGTTAGCTGCAAAAATGGTGATATTGATATAGATGGTAATATATTTGAACAGGTAGAGAAGTTTAGGTTTGTAGGGTCTACGATAACTGGAAAAAACGAAATTGAAGAAGAGATTAAGGTTAGACTGAAGGTGGGAAATGCTTGTAATTTTTCTGTGACAAAACTACTTAGCTCGCGCCTCTTGTTCCGGAACTTAAAAATTAGAATCTATAAAACCATTATCATACCTACAGTTCTTTATGGATGCGAAAGGTGGCCGCTTACATTAAGGGATGGGCAACGTCTTAAGGCTTTTGAAAATAAAGTATTGCGTAGAATATTTGGACCCAAAAAGGATGAATTACCCGGAGAGTTCAGACGGTTACACAACGCCGAATTTTGTGAACTGTATCCGGGTAATTTAATGGAGGTGATTTCATCCAGGCGAATCAAATGTGCTTGAAAATTGTTGAGCTTAGTAACGAGATAATTCACAAAATATTAATATTTACTGTACCGATGGTAAGCGTCCGAGGGGTAGACCGAAGCTGAGGTGGGAAGATTGCATTAAAGCCGATCTGAAGGGACTAGATTTCGACAACGAATGGTGGAGGGAGGAGTGTAATAAGCGATTGGTGCTGTCGGCATCGAATCTTCGGGTTCGCTAGTCTTTTTATTATTATTTATTTTCATACAAAAATATCTATCTTAAATATATAAATAATCTCTGAAACCTAAATATAAATGCAATTGAAAAAAAGATTCCCTATTGGGTAGAGGCAAATTCAATAAACAAAATATATTTCATTTCTGCGTTTACTTATTTTATTGGTAAGTGCGATAGACTATAGTAAAAAGTTGTATAAACTATAACGTCATTAAACTGAGAGCTAAGATGATTGTACATGGTACCAGCTGGTAGTCATGTTCGCGCAGGCATAAATTCACTTCTAGACATGTAAAGCAACTGGCGAACTCATCTTTCAGTCCCCTCAACTAGTAAATATAAGCTGACATATACATGCATGTACCGGGAGAGATATGTTACATGCAAATCGTTTCATTTTAATTATTGAAGAAATTGAATCGGAAAAGATCTTAGTTCATTAGTAGTAAAATCTCGTTCTTCTTGAATTCTTTAAAAAAAATAAAGTTCTCCATTCTTCAACATTTTATATATAGAATAAATTGGGAAAAACAGCTTTATTCTGGGACAAAGTCCCTTGAGATTAACAAAATTTTACAAAACAAAAAAAATTAATTCTGATCAAAATGCTTAATACAAAATTTCAAATAACAATAACAAGAAAACATTAAATAAACTATCGATATACAAAACAAAGAAAACTTCCTACTACAATATGACAAAAAGTAATCTTTGCAACAGTAACAAAAAAAAAATTAAGAGAAGGAAAAAAAATTGACTCTTATTTTCAAATATTAAAACAAAACTTCTGTAAATTACCAATATATACAAAACAAATGAAGCTATGTGCAAGATACTTCATAATAATACCAAAACCAAAGTTCTAGGCGGATGTTAATAATTGAACTAAAAGAAGTGTGTAACTCACTGACTATAGTGCAGCACTGTGGTCAAAACTTAACTTAAGTTGGCATTTTGTTCTTCAAGACAAAATTTTTATATTACCTTCATATGAACTTTGACATTAGTTTGTATAGAGGATTTAAGTAAGGGAAAATAAGGGACCCTGATAGGGTCAAAAAAGGAAAACAGTTTTTTTAGGAATTTTCCAAACTAATGAAAATTTCAATATTTTTTTTTGTATGCCCTCTCTTAGAGCATTTAATTCTGAGAAGAAAATATTCTATTACTTTTTTGCAAAAACCCCTTCTGATGAAAGTTCAATAATTTCTTAATAAAAAAAACTTTTAATAAACTCTACTAAAAGTTGTCCACATAAATAATCATGATAAGGAATGTAAAGGAATTAAATAAATAAATGAAATATATACATTATTGGCGGTTTACGGTGCAAGATTTATAAGTAATGTTGAATAATAAATACCAAATTTTGAATGTCGATAACTGAGACGGATATTAATGGAACCTAACCAAATTATATGGGTTTTGCTTACTGTTTTATGTGAAACAAACTGACAGAAGTCAGTCTATAACCAGTCTGGCCTTAAAACATATTGCGATTTTAAAATTGCACGCTTTTTTCTATCATAGCTTTCTTCAGATGGAGGTTTCGCAAAAAAAGTAATAGAATATTTTCTTCTCAGAATTAAAATTAAAATTTGAAATATTCGTTTTTTGGAAAATAGCTAAGAAATTTGTTTTCCTTTTTTTTCTTCTTTAGTAGCTACTTCCTATTTACATGTTCTAATGTCAACGTTTATATGAAGAAAATATACATAGTTTGCCTTAAAGAACCAAATGCCGACTTGGTTAAGTTTTGATCACTATTTGCCAACAGCTGAAAATAAGTAGGAACAATTATAGCATTGTTGGATTCTATCAAAGATTTGAAGTATCGTAAGTAGATAGAATATACCAATCCTGGCACAGGTCCTCGGAGCAAGATGGCGGCGCCCATTACCCGCCAAAAATTTTAGCCTTTAAACACTGTTTCGTTCACTTTAAATCGCTCAAAAATTGTGACCTTTAAACACTGTTTCGCTCGCTTTAAGTCGTTCAGTAATTTTAGCCTTTAAACACTGTTGCGCTCACTTTAAATCGTTCAGTAATTTTAGCCTTTAAATATCGTTTCATTTATTTTAAATTGTTCAAAAATTGCAGCCTTTGAACATTATATGTTTATCATAACTATATAATCTGTAAACTAACCAGTAGCGAATACTTCATATTATTTACTGAACTTTATATTATTTATAATAATTAAATTAGCATATTATTTATTAAACTTAAAGCGGATAATGAGAAGGAGTATTTTCATTTTAAAAAGTGGTTTTATTTGTATAAGAAATATAATATTACAAAGAACTGTCCATGTACATTTAGGTAATTATGTGCATCTTTCTTAGTTCAGCTTACAGCATTAAGCCCTCTCACCACGTCAAGGTGAAGATACATCGAGAGGGTTCAGTGGTTTACGGGCGTTTATAGCCTCGCCAGTGACCAAATCATACATACTTTTGGTTTACGAGTAAATCAATACCTCGCCAGTGACCAAATCAAAACACACATACTTTTGGTTTACGAGTAAATCAATACCTCGCCAGTGACCAAATCAAAACACACATACTTTTGGTTTACAGGTAAATCAATACCGTGCCAGTGACCAAATCATACACACACACACACACACACACACACACACACACACACAAGTTTTGGTTTACAGGTAAATCAATACCGTGCCAGTGACCAAAAACAAAAAAAAAAAATCTACTAGAAAATAACAAACTTCTTAATACAATTAACTCAGAATAAATAACAAATTATTTTTTTTGTATTTTCTTTTTGTTTAATATTTTTTTTTAATTTTTAAATATTATTTTTTATTTCAATTTGTTCAACTCAGCCAATTCATAATGACCGTAGGCCAAAGTATTGACCCCATCTTCTAATATGTGTCTTTTATCATCAAATGGAGAAAGGGAAACTTTATTTATCTCGGTACTAAAAATATTATGCTGCTTTGATTGTATCGATCTCATAGGTGTATGCATAATTTCATTGTTTAATAACACTTGCTCATAGTCTTCAAAAGTGATATATTGTTTTAACGATGACACTTTTACACCCTTAGCACGCTTCTTTACACCATCTTCCATCATGACGGCGTACATTTTGGCTCTTAACCCAACATATTTTAAAACTATTTTTGAATTTAATTCATCTTTAAACTTTCCTAACTTTTTTTTATTTTCATCTGAGAAACAGAAATGATTTTTAGGATAATCAGAGAAATCGAAGTAGTGATGCATTTTTTTCATATCTTCAAAGACATCATCTGTTAAAACTTTATAAATAAGCGAATCTGTATCTGTATACATCATCTTTAAGTTATTATTGGAATATTTTTGCAACATTGTATCATAATGAAATTGATACATCACAGTTTTGGATAAATCTAATATGCACATTCCAATGTATATGGGTTTGTTAAACAATACTTTGGGTTTTCCCATATGTACAGCTACTATATTCTCATTGTAGATAGTTCGGTCTATAAAATTTGGTTTGGTAATCAGTTTCATTAACTTTTTACTGTCAGTTACTAGCTGAATATTTTGATGATTCCTAATGTTTTCCATAGTCTTACCAAAAACTGCATTGTTCAGTAACTTATAAAAATCTTTTTCAAAGTCGTTGCAGGCTCCTTTTCTCAAATCTGTGTTGTATTCTATATACGAGCGAAGCCATGGTGATTGGTTAAATTTTAAAGCACGATGAATTTTTTCTAATTTTAAGCCATGTTTTAAGGCTTGTATCAAATTTTTATAATGGAGGACGTAGCGGGTTCTTTTTCCGAAGTGAGTTATTAATTTTTTTGAATTACATTTGGCTTGTGGTGGTAAGATTGATTCAGGTAAAAAGGGCAAATCGTTATGATTATGATGCAGTTCTTTAGGATAGCTAATATCGATTTCAAAAATATATCCGACTTCATCTTCGTCCTCAAGATCGAAGATGTTTATTGATTCTGGGTTTTTAACCCACTCGAATCCTCCATACGGTAAATACATGCTCATTGATTGCCCATAAAGATTATTCGCATCTAAATAAATTATGTAGCTAGATTCTTCGTTTGAATTGAAGTTACTCATGTATTTATTATTTGCTTCTGCATATCGGTGCGATACCTGACACAAACCTCCTCGAATCCCATGTTCTATCATTAAGATCATATCGTAATCTTGTAAGAGTTCTATGTTCATTTTTGTATATTTCAACATGGCGTCCCACGTTAAGCCGGGGACGGTAAAATAATGAGCTGGATCCAGTTTATGGGTCTTCATCATAACACTTCGGAAAGATTCGAAGACGTCACAGAGTAACAGAACGTCAGTTTTAACATAAATATCTGCGTATTCCCCTAAAAATTTACATTTGAATTGTTTCCAAATGTTTTGAGCATGGGTATAATCTTCAAAGCTGATATTAGTATTAGATAATTTATTGTAAAAAGCTTCAATGGGTGGAAGCTCTGTTTCACTTAATTTTTCTTCATCGTCTATATAATCGTATGGGAACACACCTTTCCTAGTAACCAATGCTAATTCGTCATCTTTGTAATATTTTGAAGTTTCTTTGAATTTATCCATAGATAGAGATTGTACAAGATAATCTAAACTTCGTGGCATGAATCTGAAGGAATCTATAAATCTCAATTTTATTTTACCCACATGTTTTGTGAATGATATATATTTTTCTTCGTTATTCGGTATTACTTCAACTTCTCCAGGATTATTTCCCAATTCCTTCACTATGAAATGTGAGTCATAATTACTCAAGTTATGCATTATAACGGGTATAAACGAGGGATTTATACGTTTTAAGTTACAATTATTACAAGATGGTCCTAAGTAAGTTCCTGTTAGGTGGCAATGATCTCTAACTTTTATATTATTTTCATTAAATACATTTTGGCACATGTAACATGTGTTAGCTTCAGCCCAATCTTCCTCTTCTTCTGATGAGATCCGCATCGGTTTCTTTGTCTTATAAATGTCTTGTATTTTGTTTGCTATATTTGTAATATATTCCATAAAGTGAGAAGCGGCATTTGTCCCCCTATAAACGTACGGTTCGGTTATAGGAATGTCTACTCCTTCAATTCCTTTAACGTATATACAAAACGATATCGGATCATGCCTCTGATATTTGGTTGTATTCAATGATGGTTCATTTATAGGGACTAATATGGATTCAAAGTCAGCATAGATAACAAATGGTACTTTACTTTGTCGCTCCACATTTGAGAATCTGATAAAAGGATCTTTCATCGGTAGCTCTATTCTTACAGGTTTATTTTCAGAGCAATAAATTTTATGTTCCTCAAGTTTTTCTCTTGATCGTTTCCCATAACGGTTGTTGAAATGTTTGAAACAACGTTTACAAATTGCAATTTTATGTCCATCATGACTAATTTGGTTTCCGACTAATCTTTCAAAATTCTTTATGTAAACATAATGGGAAGTTTGATCATCAGAAAGGAGTAAAAGATCCCGATGGTCCTTCAATTCCGTTTTGCAAACTTTCAGGGGGTATATTTTTGTTTTTTCATCCAAACCATAAACGTTGATAGATATATTATTTGCCTTTTCGAATTTTGTTATCTCGTTGAGAGAAGTTGGGAATGAAATGCAATTAAAATCATACGAATGATCTAAATTGTTATATTTGGTAACACGTTGAGCATTCTTTTCCACAAATTTTGCTAAAATGGAATACTTGAAACAGTACATGTCATTATTCTGTACATTAATGCAACATTTCTTCAATTCTATAGATGCAGGGAGAGGAATATATGTAGATCCTCTTAATGGTAAATATTTGTTGATTCTCAATCTGATACCATCAACTCCAATCAGCTTCCATCCACTTTTTTGAAATTGAGACTCCTCTGCTTCGGTTTTAATCTTGATGAAACTATACTCAATAAATTTACCAAGATCATTATTTTTAAATACAGCTTTGTTTCGTGTTTTGAATGCTTTGTCATTCATTTCACCTAGAGAATTTGTAAATGTACATTCCAATAGAAAATTTACTTTTAATGCATTATGTTGATTTAGTAAATCTTGAATTTTATCCGCTAAGAGCTTCTTAATACTTTCCAAAAATGAATTAATATCCATACAATCTGGCGATCTAATGAAGAATGACGCTAATCTGTTTTGAAACGCTGTTTCATACATATTAATTCCCTGTTCATCTGGAACGAGTGTCAGCACTTCATTTTTTTGTGGCTCAGATAGTTTAGGTTTTTTTAAGAACGGTTCCTGGGTGCAAACATCTTCATGTCTCTTGCCGTTATAATCATTTGAAAAAACTCCTCTACATCTACTGCAAGTATAAGCCGAATTACCATTACAAGATTTTTCATGTCTACGAAGATTCTTCAAATACTCATAAGAATTTCCACAAAAGTTACATTTGAACTGATCCATTTTTGTAATATATTACAAAAAACCTATACAATTTATAAAGAGTGTGAACGATTTACGAACTTTGAAGAAAAAGATAGGTATAACCTATACAATATAACAATAAATATAACCTCTACAATATAACAAGAAACAATAAATATAAACTACAAAATTAAAAAAAAATATAACTTCTATAATTTAAAAAATAAAATAAATATAACCTCTATAATATATTAAAAAAAAATATAACCTCTACAATACATAAAAAAAAAAAAAGATATATATAACCTCCACAATACAAAAATAAATAATAACCTATACAATATAACAATAACTATAACCTATGCAATTGATAACCTAAACAAAATACTATAACCTACAAAAACTGACTCAAACAAAATAATCTATACAACAAACAAAGATTTATATGACCACAAGACGATGTTCACACTACGATAGCAAAGACGCAAATGAGGTCTCGCGAAACCGACATCTCTTATATACTCTTGAATGGCCAGTACTACCAACACAACCTACATAATTATCAATACTACCAACACAACCTAAATATTAATTAAATATAATGCAACATATAGGGGTGTGACGTCACTACCATCAGAATCACCGATGTTCATCTAAGGTATTGTCCACAGCCTCCTTGATTTTATGATACTGACGTATAGTTTTGTTATTTACACTCATGTTAACCTATATATCTTATTAATTATTTTCTGTTTTTTTCCAATATTTTCTTATATATTTTATAAATCTAACATAATTATTTTAGTTAAATCCCTATGTTCATTGCTAATTTTATATACAATTTCCAACATTTACATACAATGTTACATATTTTTATACCATTTTCAGCAATTTTCAATAAACTATACCATTTTTACCTATATTTCTTACCATTTTCGTATATATTTAGCATATATTTACGCTTTATACGACAATTTTAATTATTATGAACCCATTTATATTAGTTTCATAGGCACTGTTATAGTATATTTATCTTATATTTCACTCAATTTTCCGCTATTTTCAATAAAATTTAACATTTATGCCTAAATTTCATAAACTTTTTGTCAACATTTAACATATATTCAAGCTTTATACTACATTTTAAAACCATTTACATAAAAGTTTTATACTATATCTGTCTAATATTTGACACTATTTTTTTTATTATATTTTTACCCAATTCCCAATAAAATTTTGCCATTTTTACCTCTATTTATATTATTTTTCTTCTAAATTAACATCAAACAAGAAAACTCACACTTCATTTTCAATCTCATTCTACTTATTTTTAACAAATTCACTCTTTACATTACAGTTTTAAACCATATACATCAGTTAGTTAGACAATTGTATACTACATTTATCTCATATTTCAAATTATTTTTTCATGTTTTCATCCCATTTCCAATAAAATTTCTCAGTTTTACCCATAATTCTTATCATTTTCGTCTATTTATAACATATATTCATGGCTTACTTTGCAATTTCAAGTATTTTTATCTTATTTTAATCGGTTACATAGACATTTTGATAGTATATTTATCTTATAATTGAACATATTTTTTGTATTTTTATCCCATTTCCAATAAAATTTGCCATTTTTACCTATTTTTCATCTAAATTAACATGAAACAAGAAAATTCACACTACATTTTCAATCTCATTCTACTTATTTTTAACAAATTCACTCTTTACATTACAGTTTTAAACCATATACATCAGTTAGTTAGACAATTGTATACTACATTTATCTCATATTTCAACTTATTTTTTCATGTTTTCACCCCATTTCCAATAAAATTTCTCAGTTTTACCCATAATTCTTATCATTTTCGTCTATTTATAACAAATATTCATGGTTTACCTTGCAATTTTAAGTATTTTTATCTTATTTTAATCGGTTACATAGACATTTTGATAGTATATTTATCTTATAATTGAACATATTTTTTTGTATTTTTACCCCATTTCCAATAAAATTTGCCATTTTTACCTATTTTTCATCTAAATTAACATGAAACAAGAAAATTCACACTACATTTTCAATCTCATTCTACTTATTTTTAACAAATTCACTCTTTACATTACAGTTTTAAACCATATACATCAGTTAGTTAGACAATTTGATACTATATTTATCTCATATTTCAACTTATTTTTTTATGTTTTCACCCCATTTCCAATAAAATTTCTCAGTTTTACCCATAATTCTTATCATTTTCGTCTATTTATAACATATATTCATGGTTTACTTTGCAATTTCAAGTATTTTTATCTTATTTCAATCGGTTACATAGGCATTTTGATAGTATATTTATCTTATAATTGAACATATTTTTGTATTTTTACCCCATTTCCAACAATTTTCGATAAAATTTACCATTTTTATCTATTTTTCATCTAAATTAACAACAGACATGAAAATTCACACCAGTTGCTTAGACAATTTATATAAATATATTTCTATAATATTTGAACCTATTTGTTTTATATTTATCTCATTTCCAGTAATGTTTATAAAATATATAAGGTTCTACAATTCTTATAATTTTCGATAAAATTTAACATGTATTCAAGCTTTTAGACTACAGTTTTAAATATTATATTAGTTACATATAAACATTTTTATATTATATTTATTTCGTATTGTCAATAAAATTGACTATTGTTAACTATAATGTTTTGTTTAAATTTATCATATATTTATGTTAAGCAATAGTTTAAAGTATTTTTACTCTATTTTCTACCATTTTCAATAATATTTAACATTTTTACCAATATATCTTATAATTTCGGTCTATAATTAACATATATTCACGAATTTCCTTTCAATTCGATGTATGTTTACCTAGTTACATCATAACTATTCAGATAATTTTTATAAACATATTTATCTAATATTTGATAATATTACTATATTCTTTCATTGACAGTAGTCCATTTGTTGTATATTTACTCCATTTTCAGAAATTTTCAACAAAATTTACCATTTTTACTTAAATTTAACACATATTCACACTTTTACACTATAGTTTAAATACATTTATATTAGTTACATATACAATTTTTATTGTTTATTTATTTCATATATGAACGTATTTTCACACAATTTTAAGACATTTTATTACAAAATTTACTATATTTCTTATAGTTTTCATTTAAATTTATCCATTGATTTAACTATCATTGTGATATTTCAACATTGTTTAATAACATCAACACATTTCACGTAATGTTCTTTAAAATATACACACTATTTATGATATATATATCGCAGTGTATTATTATAAATATTATCTTAAATATACGACATTCTATATATTTTATGAAAGAAATTCACTAATGTTGCAATAATTTTCCCCCTATAAGTAGAGTCTAATACAGCTATAAAACTAAAATTCAACATCCTAACACTAATTTCACTAGAAATATACGATATTATAAACAATTTTAAGAAGTTCACTAAGTGCGTAATATAATTATTCAAAGTATTTACATACATACAATTGCTTAAAAGTATCCAAATACGAAATTTCTAGAGCTTCTACACACTATTACTAGAAAAAAATACATATATTTTTCAAATAATAATCAAAATAATACATATAATAATGTAATACAAAGGGTAGGGAGGTTACACTGAGGTTATAACATATGGGAAGGCCTGTAGAGTAGCACGAGGAACCCTATGATGAAATAAAAAAAAAGTAGAGAGGTTATTGTTAGGTTATAAGCAGTAGGGTATAAATGGCGGTTCTACCCCACTTTAATCCCAGAATTTGCGGAGGAGAATTGGACTTTGAACCCTGGGCTATTCTTACCTTAACCACCTGTACACCACGTGACCAATAAAATTTATTTTGATTAATCTTAATCCCTAATCCTAATCCTTAATCTTTTATGCTAAACCCTAATCCTAATCCTTAATCCTAATTTGTATTTTTTCATTTTTAAGTTCGACAGGTCCGGACCTGTCTCAACTGGTCTCATCTTGTCTACCTCAGCTTCTAGTGTAGAACCGGCATTTATACCCTACTGCTTATAACCTAACTGGGGTATAAATGGCGGTTCTACGCCACTTTAATCCCAGAATTTGCGGAGGAGAATTGGACTTTGGACCCTGGGCTATTCTTACCTTAACCACCTGTACACCACGTGACCAATATAATTTATTTTGATTGATCTTAATCCCTAATCTTAATCCTTAATCTCTAATGCTAATCCCTAATCCTAATCCTTAATCCTAATTTGTATTTTTTCATTTTTAAGTTCGACACGTTTCAACTTGTCAAAACAAGTTCCAACTCGTTGAACTCAGCTTCAAGTGAGAACCGCATTTATACCCTACTGCTTATAACCTAACAATAACCTCTCTACTTTTTTTTTATTTCATCATAGGTTCCTCGTGCTACTCTACAGGCCTTCCCATATGTTATAACCTCAGTGTAACCTCCCTACCCTTTGTATTACATTATTATATGTATTATTTTGATTATTATTTGAAAAATATATGTATTTTTTCTAGTAATAGTGTGTAGAAGCTCTAGAAATTTCGTATTTGGATACTTTTAAGCAATTGTATGTATGTAAATACTTTGAATAATTATATTACGCACTTAGTGAACTTCTTAAAATTGTTTATAATATCGTATATTTCTAGTGAAATTAGTGTTAGGATGTTGAATTTTAGTTTTATAGCTTTATTAGACTCTACTTATAGGGGAAAATTATTGCAACATTAGTGAATTTCTTTCATAAAATATATAGAATGTCGTATATTTAAGATAATATTTATAATAATGCACTGCGATATATATATCATAAATAGTGTGTATATTTTAAAGAACATTACGTGAAATGTGTTGATGTTATTAAACAATGTTGAAATATCACAATGATAGTTAAATCAATGGATAAATTTAAATGAAAACTATAAGAAATATAGTAAATTTTGTAATAAAATGTCTTAAAATTGTGTGAAAATACGTTCATATATGAAATAAATAAACAATAAAAATTGTATATGTAACTAATATAAATGTATTTGAAAATTAAACTATAGTGTAAAAGTGTGAATATGTGTTAAATTTAAGTAAAAATGGTAAATTTTGTTGAAAATTTCTGAAAATGGAGTAAATATACAACAAATGGACTACTGTCAATGAAAGAATATAGTAATATTATCAAATATTAGATAAATATGTTTATAAAAATTATCTGAATAGTTATGATGTAACTAGGTAAACATACATCGAATTGAAAGGAAATTCGTGAATATATGGTAATTATAGACCGAAATTATAAGAAATATTGGTAAAAATGTTAAATATTATTGAAAATAGTAGAAAATAGAGTAAAAATACTTTAAACTATTGCTTAACATAAATATATGATAAATTTAAACAAAACATTATAGTTAACAATAGTCAATTTTATTGACAATACGAAATAAATATAATATAAAAATGTTTATATGTAACTAATATAATATTTAAAACTGTAGTCTAAAAGCTTGAATACATGTTAAATTTTATCGAAAATTATAAGAATTGTAGATAAACCTTATATATTTTATAAACATTACTGGAAATGAGATAAATATAAAACAAATAGGTTCAAATATTATAGAAATATATTTATATAAATTGTCTAAGCAACTGGTGTGAATTTTCATGTCTGTTGTTAATTTAGATGAAAAATAGATAAAAATGGTAAATTTTATCGAATATTGTTGGAAATGGGGTAAAAATACAAAAATATGTTCAATTATAAGATAAATATACTATCAAAATGGCTATGTAACCGATTGAAATAAGATAAAAATACTTGAAATTGCAAAGTAAGCCATGAATATATGTTATAAATAGACGAAAATGATAAGAATTATGGGTAAAACTGAGAAATTTTATTGGAAATGGGGTGAAAACATAAAAAAATAAGTTGAAATATGAGATAAATATAGTATCAAATTGTCTAACTAACTGATGTATATGGTTTAAAACTGTAATGTAAAGAGTGAATTTGTTAAAAATAAGTAGAATGAGATTGAAAATGTAGTGTGAATTTTCTTGTTTCATGTTAATTTAGATGAAAAATAGGTAAAAATGGCAAATTTTATTGGAAATGGGGTAAAAATACAAAAAAATATGTTCAATTATAAGATAAATATACTATCAAAATGTCTATGTAACCGATTAAAATAAGATAAAAATACTTAAAATTGCAAAGTAAACCATGAATATTTGTTATAAATAGACGAAAATGATAAGAATTATGGGTAAAACTGAGAAATTTGATTGGAAATGGGGTGAAAACATAAAAAAATAAGTTGAAATATGAGATAAATGTAGTATACAATTGTCTAACTAACTGATGTATATGGTTTAAAACTGTAATGTAAAGAGTGAATTTGTTAAAAATAAGTAGAATGAGATTGAAAATGTAGTGTGAATTTTCTTGTTTCATGTTAATTTAGATGAAAAATAGGTAAAAATGGCAAATTTTATTGGAAATGGGGTAAAAATACAAAAAATATGTTCAATTATAAGATAAATATACTATCAAAATGTCTATGTAACCGATTAAAATAAGATAAAAATACTTGAAATTGCAAAGTAAACCATGAATATATGTTATAAATAGACGAAAATGATAAGAATTATGGGTAAAACTGAGAAATTTTATTGGAAATGGGATGAAAACATGAAAAAATAATTTGAAATATGAGATAAATGTAGTATACAATTGTCTAACTAACTGATGTATATGGTTTAAAACTGTAATGTAAAGAGTGAATTTGTTAAAAATAAGTAGAATGAGATTGAAAATATAGTGTGAATTTTCTTGTTTGATGTTAATTTAGAAGTAAAATAATATAAATAGAGGTGAAAATGGCAAAATTTTATTGGGAATTGGGTAAAAATATAATAAAAAAAAATAGTGTCAAATATTAGACAAATATAGTATAAAACTTTTATGTAAATGGTTTTAAAATGTAGTATAAAGCTTGAATATATGTTAAATGTTGACAAAAAGTTTATGAAATTTAGGCATAAATGTTAAATTTTATTGAAAATAGCGGAAAATGGAGTAAAATATAAGATAAATATACTATAACAGTGCCTATGAAACTAATATAAATGGGTTCATAATAATTAAAATTGTCGTATAAAGCGTAAATATATGCTAAATATATACGAAAATGGTAAGAAATATAGGTAAAAATGGTATAGTTTATTGAAAATTGCTGAAAATGGTATAAAAATATGTAACATTGTACGTAAATGTTGGAAATTGTATATAAAATTAGCAATGAACGTAGGGATTTAACTAAAATAATTATGTTAGATTTATAAAATATATAAGAAAATATTGGAAAAAACAGAAAATAATTAATAAGATATATAGGTTAGTATGAGTGTAAATAACAAAACTATACGTCAGTATCATAAAATCAAGGAGGCTGTGGACAATACCTTAGATGAACATCGGTGATTCTGATGGTAGTGACGTCACACCCCTATATGTTGCATTATATTTAATTAATATTTAGGTTGTGTTGGTAGTATTGATAATTATGTAGGTTGTGTTGGTAGTACTGGCCATTCAAGAGTATATAAGAGATGTCGGTTTCGCGAGACCTCATTAGTGTCTTTGCTATCGTAGTGTGAACATCGTCTTGTGGTCATATAAATCTTTGTTTGTTGTATAGATTATTTTGTTAGAGTCAGTTTTTGTAGGTTATAGTATTTTGTTTAGGTTATCAATTGCATAGGTTATAGTTATTGTTATATTTATAGGTCATTATTTATTTTTGTATTGTGGAGGTTATATATATCTTTTTTTTTTTTATGTATTGTAGAGGTTATATTTTTTTTTAAATATATTATAGAGGTTATATTTATTTTATTTTTTAAATTATAGAAGTTATATTTTTTTTTAATTTTGTAGTTTATATTTATTGTTTCTTGTTATATTGCAGAGGTTATATTTATTGTTATATTGTATAGGTTATACCTATCTTTTTCTTCAAAGTTCGTAAATCGTTCACACTCTTTATAAATTGTATAGGTTTTTTGTAATATATTACAAAAATGGATCAGTTCAAATGTAACTTTTGTGGAAATTCTTATGAGTATTTGAAGAATCTTCGTAGACATGAAAAATCTTGTAATGGTAATTCGGCTTATACTTGCAGTAGATGTAGAGGAGTTTTTTCAAATGATTATAACGGCAAGAGACATGAAGATGTTTGCACCCAGGAACCGTTCTTAAAAAAACCTAAACTATCTGAGCCACAAAAAAATGAAGTGCTGACACTCGTTCCAGATGAACAGGGAATTAATATGTATGAAACAGCGTTTCAAAACAGATTAGCGTCATTCTTCATTAGATCGCCAGATTGTATGGATATTAATTCATTTTTGGAAAGTATTAAGAAGCTCTTAGCGGATAAAATTCAAGATTTACTGAATGAACATAATGCATTAAAAGTAAATTTTCTAATGGAATGTACATTTACAAATTCTCTAGGTGAAATGAATGACAAAGCATTCAAAACACGAAACAAAGCTGTATTTAAAAATAATGATCTTTGTAAATTTATTGAGAATAGTTTCATCAAGATTAAAACCGAAGCAGAGGAGTCTCAATTTCAAAAAAGTGGATGGAAGCTGATTGGAGTTGATGGTATCAGATTGAGAATCAACAAATATTTACCATTAAGAGGATCTACATATATTCCTCTCCCTGCATCTATAGAATTGAAGAAATGTTGCATTAATGTACAGAATAATGACATGTACTGTTTCAAGTATTCCATTTTAGCAAAATTTGTGGAAAAGAATGCTCAACGTGTTACCAAATATAACAATTTAGATCATTCGTATGATTTTAATTGCATTTCATTCCCAACTTCTCTCAACGAGATAACAAAATTCGAAAAGGCAAATAATATATCTATCAACGTTTATGGTTTGGATGAAAAAACAAAAATATACCCCCTGAAAGTTTGCAAAACGGAATTGAAGGACCATCGGGATCTTTTACTCCTTTCTGATGATCAAACTTCCCATTATGTTTACATAAAGAATTTTGAAAGATTAGTCGGAAACCAAATTAGTCATGATGGACATAAAATTGAAATTTGTAAACGTTGTTTCAAACATTTCAACAACCGTTATGGAAAGCGAGCAAGTGAAAAACTTGAGGAACATAAAATTTATTGCTCTGAAAATAAACCTGTAAGAATAGAGCTACCGATGAAAGATCCTTTTATCAGATTCTCAAATGTGGAGCGACAAAGTAAAGTACCATTTGTTATCTATGCTGACTTTGAATCCATATTAGTCCCTATAAATGAACCATCATTGAATACAACCAAATATCAGAGGCATGATCCGATATCGTTTTGTATATACGTTAAAGGAATTGAAGGAGTAGACATTCCTATAACCGAACCGTACGTTTATAGGGGGACAAATGCCGCTTCTCACTTTATGGAATATATTACAAATATAGCAAACAAAATACAAGACATTTATAAGACAAAGAAACCGATGCGGATCTCATCAGAAGAAGAGGAAGATTGGGCTGAAGCTAACACATGTTACATGTGCCAAAATGTATTTAATGAAAATAATATAAAAGTTAGAGATCATTGCCACCTAACAGGAACTTACTTAGGACCATCTTGTAATAATTGTAACTTAAAACGTATAAATCCCTCGTTTATACCCGTTATAATGCATAACTTGAGTAATTATGACTCACATTTCATAGTGAAGGAATTGGGAAATAATCCTGGAGAAGTTGAAGTAATACCGAATAACGAAGAAAAATATATATCATTCACAAAACATGTGGGTAAAATAAAATTGAGATTTATAGATTCCTTCAGATTCATGCCACGAAGTTTAGATTATCTTGTACAATCTCTATCTATGGATAAATTCAAAGAAACTTCAAAATATTACAAAGATGACGAATTAGCATTGGTTACTAGGAAAGGTGTGTTCCCATACGATTATATAGACGATGAAGAAAAATTAAGTGAAACAGAGCTTCCACCCATTGAAGCTTTTTACAATAAATTATCTAATACTAATATCAGCTTTGAAGATTATACCCATGCTCAAAACATTTGGAAACAATTCAAATGTAAATTTTTAGGGGAATACGCAGATATTTATGTTAAAACTGACGTTCTGTTACTCTGTGACGTCTTCGAATCTTTCCGAAGTGTTATGATGAAGACCCATAAACTGGATCCAGCTCATTATTTTACCGTCCCCGGCTTAACGTGGGACGCCATGTTGAAATATACAAAAATGAACATAGAACTCTTACAAGATTACGATATGATCTTAATGATAGAACATGGGATTCGAGGAGGTTTGTGTCAGGTATCGCACCGATATGCAGAAGCAAATAATAAATACATGAATAACTTCAATTCAAACGAAGAATCTAGCTACATAATTTATTTAGATGCGAATAATCTTTATGGGCAATCAATGAGCATGTATTTACCGTATGGAGGATTCGAGTGGGTTAAAAACCCAGAATCAATAAACATCTTCGATCTTGAGGACGAAGATGAAGTCGGATATATTTTTGAAATCGATATTAGCTATCCTAAAGAACTGCATCATAATCATAACGATTTGCCCTTTTTACCTGAATCAATCTTACCACCACAAGCCAAATGTAATTCAAAAAAATTAATAACTCACTTCGGAAAAAGAACCCGCTACGTCCTCCATTATAAAAATTTGATACAAGCCTTAAAACATGGCTTAAAATTAGAAAAAATTCATCGTGCTTTAAAATTTAACCAATCACCATGGCTTCACTCGTATATAGAATACAATACAGATTTGAGAAAAGGAGCCTGCAACGACTTTGAAAAAGATTTTTATAAGTTACTGAACAATGCAGTTTTTGGTAAGACTATGGAAAACATTAGGAATCATCAAAATATTCAGCTAGTAACTGACAGTAAAAAGTTAATGAAACTGATTACCAAACCAAATTTTATAGACCGAACTATCTACAATGAGAATATAGTAGCTGTACATATGGGAAAACCCAAAGTAGTGTGTAACAAACCCATATACATTGGAATGTGCATATTAGATTTATCCAAAACTGTGATGTATCAATTTCATTATGATACAATGTTGCAAAAATATTCCAATAATAACTTAAAGATGATGTATACAGATACAGATTCGCTTATTTATAAAGTTTTAACAGATGATGTCTTTGAAGATATGAAAAAAATGCATCACTACTTCGATTTCTCTGATTATCCTAAAAATCATTTCTGTTTCTCAGATGAAAATAAAAAAAAGTTAGGAAAGTTTAAAGATGAATTAAATTCAAAAATAGTTTTAAAATATGTTGGGTTAAGAGCCAAAATGTACGCCGTCATGATGGAAGATGGTGTAAAGAAGCGTGCTAAGGGTGTAAAAGTGTCATCGTTAAAACAATATATCACTTTTGAAGACTATGAGCAAGTGTTATTAAACAATGAAATTATGCATACACCTATGAGATCGATACAATCAAAGCAGCATAATATTTTTAGTACCGAGATAAATAAAGTTTCCCTTTCTCCATTTGATGATAAAAGACACATATTAGAAGATGGGGTCAATACTTTGGCCTACGGTCATTATGAATTGGCTGAGTTGAACAAATTGAAATAAAAAATAATATTTAAAAATTAAAAAAAAATATTAAACAAAAAGAAAATACAAAAAAAATAATTTGTTATTTATTCTGAGTTAATTGTATTAAGAAGTTTGTTATTTTCTAGTAGATTTTTTTTTTTTGTTTTTGGTCACTGGCACGGTATTGATTTACCTGTAAACCAAAACTTGTGTGTGTGTGTGTGTGTGTGTGTGTGTGTGTGTGTGTGTATGATTTGGTCACTGGCACGGTATTGATTTACCTGTAAACCAAAAGTATGTGTGTTTTGATTTGGTCACTGGCGAGGTATTGATTTACTCGTAAACCAAAAGTATGTGTGTTTTGATTTGGTCACTGGCGAGGTATTGATTTACTCGTAAACCAAAAGTATGTATGATTTGGTCACTGGCGAGGCTATAAACGCCCGTAAACCACTGAACCCTCTCGATGTATCTTCACCTTGACGTGGTGAGAGGGCTTAATGCTGTAAGCTGAACTAAGAAAGATGCACATAATTACCTAAATGTACATGGACAGTTCTTTGTAATATTATATTTCTTATACAAATAAAACCACTTTTTAAAATGAAAATACTCCTTCTCATTATCCGCTTTAAGTTTAATAAATAATATGCTAATTTAATTATTATAAATAATATAAAGTTCAGTAAATAATATGAAGTATTCGCTACTGGTTAGTTTACAGATTATATAGTTATGATAAACATATAATGTTCAAAGGCTGCAATTTTTGAACAATTTAAAATAAATGAAACGATATTTAAAGGCTAAAATTACTGAACGATTTAAAGTGAGCGCAACAGTGTTTAAAGGCTAAAATTACTGAACGACTTAAAGCGAGCGAAACAGTGTTTAAAGGTCACAATTTTTGAGCGATTTAAAGTGAACGAAACAGTGTTTAAAGGCTAAAATTTTTGGCGGGTAATGGGCGCCGCCATCTTGCTCCGAGGACCTGTGCCAGGATTGGTATATTCTATCTACTATCGTATATGTCAATAACCAGGAGCCTGTGGTAGCCGTACGGACTAAGGCGCCTGCAATAGATAATCAAAGTTAAGCAACGTCGAGCATGGTTAGTACTTGGATGGGTGACCGCCCGATTTGGGTGATCGTCCACCAGGGAAAGTCTTGCTTTCCGAGTCTCTCCCCCCCGGGTATGTGAGACCCGTCAGCCTACTGGAGGCAAACTCACACCGACCCTACCCCGTGTACATAATCGGGAATCGGAATGTGGTCTACCCGGATGTTAGTAGCCCCCCTCAGGTTCGGTCCATGGACAATCTGTTTCGGGGAAAGAAATATAGGTCCTCGTGCGCCTGCTGACTCCGAGCAGCCATAATCCATGAATCTAGACCGATTTGTCACTATCCTTGAGTCCGAGAAAGTCGGTGGGAAGGACATTGCCAGATTGTCCTCAAAGTGATCGGCCATGGAGCTACGGGTGGCCTGCCGCTACACCATGGAAACCATGGTTCGTAGCAACGTGAGGTTAGGTGACCCCACCTCCAGGCTATCTGAGCTCTCACGAGTATCACACGTCTGTGAGGAGACCACATCTCGCGGCCAAAGATCTTCATGGTCTGTAGTGTCAATCGAAAAAAAAAAAATCATTTACCATTTTTTAAAAGCAGAAAATAATAGGATAGTCAATTGGAGAAAATCTGTTTGAACACAAAATAAATAAAACTAAAATAAATATAAGCGTGGCGTGGATACAAATGCTAAACATAAAATATTTTCGTTAGCCTGTAAACATTTTAATGATGCCTAAACCCCTAAAGCTATGCCCACAGCATCCGTGGACTCCGAGCCTCATTATTCAAACTTGGACTTTTTTTCCAGTCCTTCCTTTATTGCGCCATTGCGATGTACCAGGCACCACAGCCCATCTCCTGTTCTAGGGGGATAACCTTCAAGTCCCCTCTTACTTTCATTTTTGGTTCATTATTTTTTGTTTTCCATTCTTTCTGATCTTAAAATCTATATATTGTCTAATTCTGTTTGTCTGTATTTTACTGCAATAATAATGTTATTATATTTTTAATTCAGATCAAAATAAAGAAAGAGTAAGAAAATGGACGTGCTGTGGTAGGCATGTTAACGATAAGCCCGTTATTATCTATTTAAAAATGATTATGGTTGGAAAAACTTAAAGACTATTTTTATCGGTTACAAATACTAATCATGAATGAAGATAATACTGGATTGTAGTAGAATTAAGTGTGGGTAAAATCTGATTCAACTTTTTGGACTTTAATCGAGTAAAATATAAGTGGAATAATAAATTCGCCATGGGTATGTTAAACATTTTGATCCAAATATCAGACGATTCTGTAAAATGATTTCCAAGAGAAGAGTGTGCTGTGGGGGTATATTGAATTCCTTGAATTGGATAGACCGACGAAATTTATTTATTTATTTATTCAGAAATATTACAATCTGTCACCATTACGGATATTTATAATAGTGTTCAGAGAGCACATTCACACTCTATTTAAAATAAATAATACAGAAAATAATAATAATAAAAGTAAATGTATATAAACAAAAGAACTATACTAATCAAAATAACAACTAAAACACATGCATACTATACAATATTTACAGAATCCATTCACTCAAAAGAATTCCGAGCCAAGCCTTTCTTCCTACTCGTAGAAGGAAAGGCAGAACTCTAGGAGATCCCAGCATTATAATTAAATTATTATTATAAATTACAAATACCCAAACAAAATTCCATCAATGTTTAATTTATGATTTGATTTATATTTTTACAATTGAATAATTCTGTTAAAAAAAAAATAACTTCAGAAACCTAAAAAATATTTTTATATTAGTGGTCCAGTGAATAAGCAATACTATTTTTTTCTTTATTTTTTAAACATTGAAAATTATTGTTTTCGCTAAGGTAGTCTAATTGAGTTACGTCCTTAACTATTGATTGGTTAAATAAACTATTCCCCTGAGCCATTCGCATAGCAGCAAATTATTACCCAATCCTCTAGTTTTGTCGTTAGTAAAAGTTTTGATCGTATATTCAGAAGTCTGGCTAAATGTCTGTACCATCTGTAGAGGCAGATTAAACCAACACGGAACCTGCAGAAAATGTAACGAGAAAGCCCTAGATTTTTTATGATGTTAAAATGTATCTAAAACGATGTATCTCCTAAATATTTTTTAAATAAAATAATAAAACAGATAATATATTTATAAAATATAATTCTAACCGTGATATAATAGATTTGTTTTGTATTATGAATCTATTCAAATTTTTTCTTTGTAATACATGCATAGTTTTACGATTGTAATTTTTTTCTAACAAATCGATGAATATTTGATATACATATGCCTGTATTTAAATGGGTATTTTATTAGCTTAGTTTATTTTTATTTTTATACATTCACTCTTAGTATCACTATTTTTCTATTTAATTTTTTTTTAAATTATTGTACATAAAGTATGAATGAGCTACTTTATCAATATTACTAATGTTCTTCAATGCGGCAGAATGTATTATTTTTAAAGATGATTAAATGATTAAAGAAATGTGTAGTTACGAAAAGAAAATCAATATGCAATAGAAAATCAAAAAATAATTTTATATCTATAAACTAAATCACAGACACACAACAAAAACCCGTAAGTGCAAAAATTAAAATTATTTAAAAGACGAAATAAACCGTTATTTAATGAAGTATATTTTCCGTTCAATTTGTATTGCACGCTTAAGACATAGATGTAATTTCCTAAATGAAGTTTTTAGTTTGTTTTTATGAATATATTCTAGGCCAAGATCAGACAATCTCAAAATCGAACATTCTAATTAAATTGTACTTTCAGGCTTCTGCAGTGTGGCTGTGCATATGTTCTTTATTAGTTTAAGATTCAATAATAAATAATTATAGTTTAACTATTTTCAGGCGTGCCCACACTCTAAAGATCGATGGCACATGCTCCCACGTAATTCTATTAGTCTTCTCTTCTAAACACACTGCAACTCTACTACTCTGTGGCACTACAGACCTGCGAGGTCCTTGGCCTCCTCTATGAGTCTTCGCCTGGTTAACCTTTCCTGGTTGCGGGTGCTCAGCAGATCCTGGACATCCCTTGCTGTCCTTCCATCTTAATTGAATCCTGCCTCTTCCCCTGGCCACAGTCTCCCTTATTTAGTCTATTTATGAACACCACCTCGGACCATCTCCTTCCTTAATAATACAACGATCAAGTATTAAGTATTCAATTGTAATCTTTAACTTTAAATCCCATCCAGCAACTTCCTTGGGATTTTCTCTAATGTCTTCCGTGCAACGTGGCCACCATAACGTAGAGTCTCCAATCTTATAGATTCATTAAATCCGTTCTTCCGTAGAACACATAAACCACTGATTTTGTCACCCTTCTCCAATTGTAATCCTCCTCCACAGTTGCAAATATAAGGTGAAGGGTTTTCCTTTCTTTTGAAATTCTTTCCTTTCTTCTTATTTTTATAAGAAGGGCCATTTCCTCTGAATTTGTGAGAGTCGAAGCCTCCCAGCCGTAAGTTAGGATAGACCTGATGAGTTCCCTTTACAATCGACATTTGGTAGAGTGGGACAATGATGAGCTTTTAGGATATCTGTTCAAAATATGTAACCAGGCCAGAATAGTATTAACGAGTCGCTGAGAAATTTCCACAGAAATTCTGTTTCCAGGTCCCAGATACATAATCTCCTCCACATGACGGAAGGTAAATGGAACAATATCTGCTGGTTGTTTTACTGCTGTGTCGTCTCCAGGACCTGTACCCAAATATTTTTTTTTTCTCTTGATTAACAATCATTCTCATTTGTTCTGCAGACTTAGCCAACTTAAAAAACTCGCGTTTGGTGACTAGAATGATCCATAAGAGATTAGGATCATCAGCAAGATCACTCAGACTTATTGAAAATATTGTCTAAATTTTGTATTCGTGACTCACGGATGACCTTTTCTAAAGATAAATTAAATATTTATTAATTTCTCTTTTTGTAAGAGAGAGAGAGTGGGGTAGTTCAGTGGTCGGACACTGATTATCCCATGCTCATAGTCCTGGGTTCGAATTTTCTGTTTTATCAGCCATGGGGCGATCCTGGGATAAAGAGAGATCCTCCTGAGGTACACCAAGCCTCTATAAAGTGGCTACCCTTAATTAAACAATTAATTAAGGTGGAAAACCTGGCGGTTAAGCCTGATCTCAGTCAAATGACCTCCTTGCATAACCGTTGACTCAGTAACACCAATTTCTCTAAAAAGTGCTGAATCCAAGGCAGTTCATGAGTTGTAGTGTTACATTTTTTTATTTTCTCCATCTCTTTGCAATTTCTTAATATTTAATTTTAAACTGAACTAGTTAACTTTTATTCTTGTAACCTTTAAGGAAGGAGATGGTCCGGCGTGGCGGTCACAAATAGACTAAGCCAACGTTTCGGCCAGACTTTGCAGGTCTTCTTCAGGGCTAGAACGGACAAGATACTAAAATGTATAGAGAATTGTGAAAGTTACATAATATTTAGGCAATAAATTATAAAAAAATGTGAATAAACTTATTAAAATTATAAACAGTAAGTACATTAAACTATAAACAGAGTAAGCTAAGCAACAATATCCTAAACTGAAGTAAATATATGGTTACAATTGTTGTAGTGTAATATATTATATGCAATTGTGAATAAAATCTTACAGATCTACAGGAGAGATTGGAAGAAAAAGAAAAAGGAAATAATATGAAATAAATGACATAAAAGGAAGTGGAGAAAGGAAAGAAAAAAGATAACCAAAAAATAAATAAGTATATAATATTAGAAGACCTGCAAAGTCAGGTCAAAACGTTGGATTTTAATAAAATAGTTTTGCTACTATTTAGTCTATTTATGACCACCACCACCACCCCGGACCATCTCCTTCCTTAATAATACAACGATCAACTATTAATTATTCAATTGTAATCTTTAACTTTTAATTTTACAAGTTTTTGTTAACTTCATCTAATCCATAACTTTTAATATTAATTACACTTTTATTTTTACATTTCTAACTTTAATTTAATGATATTCGTATATTTAACTATAACTGTTTTTAAACTTCTTAAATTTGTGGTGAACAATTGAAATTTCTTATCGGTAATTTTTTTACTTTAGTACTAGTAATGGGTTTACCTGATAACCTGAAGAGAGTTCGACCCCCGTTACGGAGAGTGATTAATTCTGGCATTGATACTTCGCTCTCTCTCCTGACATGTTGAAAAAACAATGTAGAAAAAATGCGAGGTAGGAGAGAAAAAAAATCTTAATGATTTTTATCTTATCATTAAGTATCTTAATGATTTTTTCCAGAAAAATATAAACATATACTAATTGTAATGTTTTAGTTTTAATTATTTTATTACTTTTAAAGTTTTGTACATATTTATTAGTCAACAGCTTAACAAATTCTTTTCTAAGATGACAGTAACATAAGTACGTCGCCAATCGATAAGTTCTTTTAGCTTGGACGCTAATATGTAGATTGAACCAGATAGACCCCTATAGTTACCTAACACATCCCGTCACCTATGACCCGGACAACAGCTCAGCACAGAACGAAAGGAAAAGTGCTTCAAAAATACCAAGGATGAATCAGCTGCTGGCCCTCGTACAAGATCGTAGAAGGTGGTGAAACAACTGATTCATTCAGGAAGCCGGTACCAGAGGGTTGTTCCATTGGGAAAGATAGTGAAAGGTAAGAGCGAGGCTAGTTCTTGAGAATTTCTGGCGCAAATTAGCGGCAATATTGGTAAATTATTGGCGAGTTAAAATGTCAACAATTGCAGCTATTTATTTTCCTTTTAGGTTCATCTATTTCAGAAGATGATGCAAGAAAGGAACATTCATATTGTTTTTATTTGATTTCTTTTTCTGTACAAACCTGTGTTATTCTTACTTTTATATCTTAGTGAGGAACTATGATATCCAATGCGATTGTTATATATTATTTATAATAATTAACCATCGTGAATAGCTTTTGTTATTCGAGTTCCTTCCAAGTCCTTGTTTTGTTTTCTTGATTAGAAATAGATTTATTTCTAATGACCTTCATTCTTCCGTACCATACGGTATGTTGTAATTTTGGAGACATGTAGAAATATCGTTTGTACCATCTACAATATATGCTATATTCTTGTTTACAGACCTAATCTGAGCAACATGCAAATCTTTGTGTACCCAATCATGATCTAGATACACTTACGGTTTAGAAAACCGTATATATATTTGACACAAAGCCATAATATGAATAGTATGTTAATGGGATTTATATTAACTGAAGGAGCAAAGTAGGTTCAAATATTTGTTTATGAAGGAACACACTTGCTATTCGTATTTCACACTTTGGAAAACCCTTAAATACGAATTTTTATGGCAATAGAAGTTTTATGCTTAAAGTTTTTCCCATAGGTTGTGCTTTCCATTAATTTTCAAAAAGCATGACTCAACTAATTCTCAAGAAATATAGCAGAGATTCAGAACACTATAAACCACATGAAATAGTACAAATCATACCCTAAAAAACAAATTGGAAACGAACATATAAACTAAAAGTATTGCATGATTTTTATTAATTTATTCCTAAAATCTAAAAGTTATTAATATTAGTAGTAAGAACAACGACGCAGCTTTCCAACATTCTAGTAAATTGAATTCGAAAAAAATCCCGAGAAGTTATGAATGCTTTAGTAAACAACATAAAAAAAAAAAAAATTGTCTTAATAATTATTTCACCAAATTTACTGGAAGCGTCATATTAATATTGTAATTTCTCACACATTTGATTTCATTTTATATAATTTTTTTTTTTTTTTATGCAAAATTCAAATCGGTTAATATATTCTAACCTAGAAATTTCATTAAAAATATATATATTTTTTTTCTCGTCTACTAGAGTGCATTAAAAAAAACCCTTGGATTGGGTCATTTATTGACCCATACCACATAACAAAATATTTGTTGACCTAGTACCACAAAACAATTTTTATTTATATGGGTAATCCCACGTCCATTGTCTCGCCTTGTTAGAAACCATGCTGACTGGTTATATTAAAAATATTAAGCTGTGTATATTTCGTTGGCATTAGAATAAAGCAACCCTCCCCCCTCCCTCCTCTCCGTCTCAGCATTCATCAATAAATTATTTTAAATAAATTTGAGGAGCATTGTGTTTTGTCCTTTCCGATTCTGTCTTTATGCAGTAATAATGTTTATGATTGTTTAATATTAATTTTTTAATCTTTTTGTATAAATTTTACCGAGCAGAAAGAATCAATGCAATATTAAGGTAAATAAAAATTAAATCAGTTATATTTTAACATTGACCTTATGTATGAAATATCAAGAACCGAAAATCATTCTGTAAGATATCTTGTTGATGTTTTCAGTAGTTAATGATTGGTTCCTTTGAATACCTCTATTAATTTAAGAGAGTCTGCTAAGTGGTATACTTAAACCCATCGAGTATAACTCATCAACCGCCTGGTATTAATGTCTTTTGGTAGTGACTTTGCAGGCGTGTCCAGTTTTCATGACCATGGCAAACCTGATATTATCTTATTGAGATAATAGTTTACTTTGCCTTAATCTAACTACTTATTAAATCTGTGTGTAATTTGTGATTCAACCCAATCGAAGCTATTCGATCGAAGAGTCGTTTATAAATTTCATGCTATTGAATTTCGGTTATAATTATTTCCTACTGAAAGTAAGTATAGTCTCTAAGTATTAATTTTCTTAATATTTGATAAATGCATCACCGTTTTTGAAATTACAAACACCTAATATATAAGTGTTTCGAATCCTTGAAAAATGTCTGAAAATTGGATATTCTTTTCCTCAATTAATTTACATGATTCTTCATCTAATAATTTAGAAACAAAAGGTGTAATATTGCGAATCTTAAAATGAATTGCATTCGTCTAATTTACCCTATTTTTTTGTCATATTCTAACATTAACTTTATCTACCTCTGAAGTATATTAGAAAAGCATGATTAATCCTAAGACAGTATTTGGAAAAAAAAATATCATATCATACTATATTTTTAGTATTTTAAAATATCAGATGGCTACCAGCTAATAAAATAAATGATCACAACTATCGGAGAATACCAGAATACGACTGAAAAGGGCTGGGGACCTACTTACGTAACTACGTAAGCAAATTAAAGCCGTCGAAGGGTATCGCTGGGTACAGCTTTTCCTAATGACTGTCAAGCCTCTTTATTTTATATTTCCATTAAGTAGCACATCTGCTGATTGTTAATAAATGTAATTAACAGGTGCGGATAAAAAATAAAAGTGAAGAAAAAACTATCAAGTATGTTCTAGTAAGAATTTTCAGATTAGACAGCTATTCTTCTATCTAATTAATTTTATTTACAAGTGATTTCAATAAAACTTATTTATTCGTATAAGCAATATCAAGATCACAATAAATGATACTTCATAGCTAACACATTAAGTGATACTTCATAACAAACTCAATAATTCATATTTCATACTTAAACAAGACAGTTAAAGTAACAATTTACTCAATAAGTAAATATTATCTTGTAGTTTAATAATTAAGCAATAGATACAGATATTTCAGAGTTTACGCTCATCAGGAGTTTATGCTCATCAGCTGGATGAAAGATCTCCTTTTCTGATTTTAAGATGTAAACAGACCAGGGAAAAGGTGCTGCTGGATTCCATTCTTCGTCATGCCATTTTTTGCTTTACAACAAATCTGCTAATTGTCACTACCATGATAGGTGTGGATGAAAGCATGAAAGCTTGCAGACCAAAAACAAATATATATATATATATATATATATATATATATATATATATATATATATATATATATATATATATAAATATATATATATATATATATATTAATTCATTATTGTACTCGTTCGAGACCTCTTTATTTTTATCATTTAATAATAATATAAAAAAGTTTCTTCCTATTATTATCCAAACTTCCCTATGGATCATATAAATATTATGGAGTCTCCAGTTACTTTTTTAATATTTTTTTAGTTCATCGAAGACTATAATAAAAGCAATACTTTAACATTTAAAACTTAAACACGTGATAAGTTTCCCAAGCCAACCATAGCACCTAAGCGACTTTCGGTAAGAATTAAGGTTTATCTCGAAAATGGTACAATTGAAGGCTTTAAAACGCATTTTTTTTTTTTAATTTCTTTATTCAGTATTATAACAATCTGTCTGTTGGACATTGGTTATAGTGAGGTAGGATGACATTCACACCATATGAACAAAAAAATAAAATAAATAGAACAAAATAATAATCAAAAGTATATACAATAGACAATAAAATAAAATAACCTAAAAAATAAGAAAATTAAAACTAAGGAAAAAATAAATAAATAACATGCATACCTATATATAATCAGGCGAGGGAACTCCAGGAGAACCCTGCGCTACTCTTCCAACCGCGTCACTGGTACTAAAGCCAGCGGAGATTGGTCGAGAGCACTTTAGCCACATACACACATGTCTTGAGTGAAGAATCTGGCCATTGCCAGAACTCCAATTTATATAATCTACAAAAGGTCGCGAGGCCATTGCCGTTTCAACCTTCTTGGAGGATTATAGGGATGGGAGATGCTTGATAGGGATTGTGCAAGAGGATTTGGGTGGTAAGTAAGGTTCTGGTGAAATTTGGAGAATTTTTCTGGGATAAGGTCTAGGACAAATGGGATGTTAAGGTCATGATGTAGGGTTTTGTTGGATACATAGAAAGGAGCATCGACTATTGTTCGAAGGACTTTAGACTGGAAGGATTGGATGCGCTTGATGTTAGAAAATTTTGCTGATCCCCACAGTTCTAGTCCGTAAGTCCAAATAGGTTTCAGTATTGTCTTGTAGATCAGTAACTTGTTTTCAATGGAAAGTTTAGATTTTGTGCTTAGTAGTCGGTATAGTTGACCGTATCGTCGGTTGAGTTCTTGTCTTTTGAGTCTAGTATGCGGGTTCCAAGTTAGTCTTCGGTATAAATGAAAGCCAAGATACCGGACTGTGTCTGAATAAGGAAGCTGGATGGAATTAAAGAGTACTGGTGGACAGGAATTGCGTCGGAGTGTGAAGGTAATAAAACGCATTAGTTTCTTTTAGGAGTCTTGACGGTACTTTATTTAGGCAATGAGTCTTTCAAAATAAAAATTCTACGACTGCTGGTTAGCATAAGATCTCAAACAATTCTCATGGAAGTAAATTCAGGTATTTGCATTGGACACGGGTCAAGAAATTTTTATACAATGAAAGGACATGAAAAATATAAATTTTTAATATGATTATTGGTACCGGTGTAAGTAGTAACACTTGATTGTTGTATTTTTTTTAATTACTGTAGAATTGTCGAGATAAATAATTGTTAAATTTTAATTTGAGAATCGGGTATACTAAGACAAAACAGGAAATATTTCTAGGAACTGAATTACGCCAAACCATCAGCTGACTAATTAATGAGCACTTTTTCCTGAGTGAGTTTTCAATAATTCGTGGAGAAAGAACGAAAGATATATTTTTTTTTTCTAATCACGCCATCACCACTAATGTAGTCTCTTCATTATCCTACTATTCTCACTTTTCCGGGTCATCATTTATTTACTGGTTAGAAATCTGCGGTCCCTCGGTCGCCATTAATTTTTACACGTTCAAACTTCGATTTCGGTAAAATTTGATTTAATAATTAGGCATTGGAAAGTTAAACTTTTGCCATTTTTTATGACAAAATAAATATAACTGTAACGTGTAAATACATTTTTTTCTCCTTCCCTCATACTCATAACTCCTTCCCTTTTTTATTCATTAATAATCCTTTACAAAGGCCATGCATTTGTTAATTTTATTCATTTAGAGTAATACATGTTTCAATTGTTTGAAATATTTCATTGTTCATTTAAAACTTATAAGTTAAACGATGGTGGTTATAAAATAAAGTTCAAATTTTCTTAATAAAATATATGGGAAAAAAACAAAAAAAAAAAAAAAATAACATAAGCTAACTATACAGAAAAAGAAAATCTATACTAAAATTATTAGTCCTTTCAGTATTCTTGGAGGAGTTGAAGATCAATTTCAAGAGTACCATCTACTTCTGACATTTCTTGAAAATATTCTTTTTCCGTCAGCGGCCAGTTGTCTTCCTGTAGTAATTTTGTGAAAATCTCGGCCAGAAGGCTATAAAGTCTGAGCCCAAAAGGCTTGAGCGTTCTCGACTCCGACAAGATTCGAGTCCTAAGCGTTCGGTGATAAAAGGCTCGATTCTTATTAGTTTTTTCATATTTATTTGTTCACAATATATTTCGGAAATATATTCACATGGTTACTAGAAATAGAAAAAAAAATTATAATTTTTACTAAAATGTATAACAATTTAAGTTGTTTTTTTTAGATGAATTCGCCAATCCACGAAATTTCCTAGAGCGCGAAGCCTGATCGAGGTCCAAAGGCTGTTTTGCCGAGCCTTCACCAGTCGGAGTTCTAAGCTTGTTTTTACAACACTAACCTGTAGAGCCAAATTTGTTATTGGATTATAACATTTATTGTTTAAAATATTGAATTCGTACAAGATGTGCTGAAATATCGAAAGAGTTTGTCCGTCGCCGTGGCATATATCAATATTGTTAACATAAAATCTTTTTAAATAAAATTTGTATTGTACGTGTCAATTTGATTAAATAATGTGCCAATTTGGAGCGTGTACTTTTGATATTAACGTAGCTGGTGAGTGTATCGTAATTAACTTTATAACTTGCAATTTTTTGCAATTAAGTGCAATTAAGCCTTAAAATGTACCATTTTCGAGATATACCTTAATTCTTGCCGACAGCCGCTTAGGTGCTAAGGTTGGCATGGGAAACTTATTAAGTGTTTATGTTTTAAATATTAAATTATGCTTTTGTTATAGTCTTCGATGAACTAAAAAAATATTAAAAAAGAAAAATGGAGACTCCATAATATTTATACCATCCCTAGGGAAGTTTGGATAATATAGAAATAAACTTTTTTATATTATTAATACATGAAAAAATAAATAGGTCTTGAACGAGTACAATAATGAATTAATATATATATATATATATTTTTTTTTTTTTTTCACTACAATTCTTCATCCGCACCTGTCATGGTAGTGACAATTAGCAGATTTGTTGTTCGGTAGAAAATGACATGATAGGCATGACGAAGAATGGAACCCAGTAGCACCTCTTCCCTCGTCTGTTTACATCCTAAAATCAGGAAAGGAAATCTCTCATCCCGCTCCTTTTCAGTCACCTCCTGATGAGAATTTCAGCCGTGGCCATGTCGTTGATAAGTCCATTGTGATATCCGTGTAGTTTAAGATAAAATCGGGAGTAGAGAGTACGTATGTGCTGGTCAATGGTTGGTTGTCTTAGGTCGGTATATAATGTGCAATTTGATTATACATTTTCTCTATCAAGCACATTTTCTATTCCAATTAATATATTAGTGAACTATTTGTGATAATAAAAAACATGTTATTATTCATAAAAACTAAGAACAAACTAAGCAATATATTTATTGATTTTCAAAAACAGTGAAGAAAAATATGGTAATCGAACAATTATGTCCTTTCGAAGACCTAATTGCTTTGGATGAAGGAATCTCAGAGTTTATAGAGGACGCACTGCTGGTTAACTCCAAGGTCTTATACTCATTACTGAACAATTATTTCCCTTTAAGGCAGTTTTTTTTTCGTGTAATTTCATCGAAAACTTCCTAAGTATTGACGTTAATAGGGAAGTTGTGTCGTCCTCAAACTACAAGGTATTTCAAGGAAAAGCAGACAAACCTTAAGATCTAAAGGGCAAACTAACTACTAACAAAACGACCTGAAATGGAATGGCTATGAACAAATTTATAACCGACTGTTATTATTCTAGGCCACTGTTAAATAAAACAGAATTAATTTTGATAGCATCGTAAGATTTACAACTAGCGAGAAAAACCATAGCTGATATCCATAAAGAAAATGAGCATTTTAACCAGGTTCCTGGATCTATAACTTACCAGAAATGATTTTGGTCATTAATGTATCAATAATGTTTGTTAAGAATCTCATGTTTAAAACAAAATTAAGAAATCATAGATTCAAAATGTCTGGAAACTAGGGTGATTACCCAGCTTTTGCAACATTTCTATGGTATGGGGTATACACACATGTATACTATTGGTTATATATACATAATTAATACATATATTTCTAGGACATTGATTTGTTTCAAACTTGAAAAAAATTATAAATAAATATAATTTTGTAATCCAAAACTTTCCCCTAACTTGGAGCTAAGTCGGGCTTGAAGTTTTCTAAATATACGTGTGTCAAGTAAAGTACGTTTATTGAGGATAAAAGGTGCCAAAATTAATATTGGACCACTTCTATATTAATATCAAACATTCTTCTAACTTTATTCCAACTCATGGGGGGCAGTGTTGAAATATAAGTGTGATAGAGTAACTTATATTTGTAAATGGGTATGGGAATGAAGTGGATTAATTTGGGACCATGCTACCAGCAAAATGCAAAAGAAAAAAATCTTATTAACAAAGTATATTACTACACTTAATACATTTTACAAAATTAATTGCATTAAATGGCTTTCTTCGTGATTATAAAAATTACACCATAGCTAGTGAGGAAGAATAAACAACGATTAAGAAGAAAATGCAAATGATTAATTTTTTTTTTTTTTTTTGTTTAGACAAACTTTATATGACTTTTGTCAGTTTCTTTAAAAATCTACGCCAAATACTAAGTAATAGCTTTTTCAGTATTTTTTTTTTTTTTTTTTTACGATTAAACAGAGAAAAACTCAAAGAGAGAAACGTATATAGTTCTGTTACAATCGGGAGACTCTTAAGACACCAAAACAACAGTTAATAAATAACTAGTGCAAGATTCAGTAAAATAAAAATAAAAAAAACACATCAAATTATTGAGTGTATGGGGGCGGGTTATATTACAAAACTAATTTTGTACGGCTAATTTTGGCGGAATGGGCTAACGTGTGTGCATAGCACTGCAGTTGTCCGACAACCAGATAACCGAAGATTAAAAAAAGTACTACTTCGGGTCCCGGTGATGGAGGGGTATTTTAAATTTCACGCCCTCACCCTCCGGACGTTGAAAATTCCGTACAGCCTGAAAGGCGAGGTAGGGAAAAACAAGAAAAAAAAATTGAATTATTATCACATATAACTTTAGAAGGAGCGGGGTAGCTCAGTGGTAGGGCACTGAGCTTCCAATCCAAAGGTCCCGAGTTCGAACCCCGCCTCACAGCAGAAAATTTATTTATCTGTTTCATTGGCCGTGGGGCGACCTTGGGTCAGAAGTCCCTCCTGGGGCACACCCAGCCTCTATAAAGTGGGTATCCTTAATTAAATAATTAATTAGGGGGGAAACCTGGCGGTTGAGCGTGATCTCGGTCAAATCACCTCCTTGCACAACCGTGGATCTATAAATAGTGCTTTGCCTAAATAGCACTGAATCCCAGACCCTTTATGGGTTGTAGTGGTACAGGTTTTTTTTTTTTTTTTTTTTTTTTTTTTTTTTTTTTTTTTTTTTTTTTTTTTTTTTTTTTTTTTATAACTTTAGAAGCATTAATTTACTGGTATTTGAGATACTGGATGCTTTGTGTTTTATTCCATTCAATATTTCATCAAATTTCTTTCAAAAAATTAATTCTTACACGTGAAACATCACAATTGAGGGAAAATTAAATAAATACAGAATTGAAAAATATAAGTCAGTGCAAAATTATCCATTTTTTAACCAATTTATTTTACGAAAACAAATTATCGATAAAATATTTCTTTTTGTTTATTTCCCTGTGTGATGTAACTGACTAGATATATTATTTTCGAAAGTAGCATACCAAGGAATGCCTAGTCATAGTGACTCTAATGGGTATTACGTACGGTGAGACTCTGCCAGAATTAGTGAAGAAATATAGGTGGTGATATAGTGAACTATTAACGTATTTTGCTATATCAAAAGAATGACGACATATTGGGGTCGGCTGAAGATGACTGCGAAGAAAAAGAAAATTAACTACGAGGGATAACATTTCATAATAATTTTATGACTAATAAAAATACAATTGCGAATGGTTTAACCATTTAAAAATGTTGCGTCGTAACAGTAGAATATCACCTATTAGATACTTAATAGGTTGAATTGTTTTTTTCTTTCTCGTATGTCAATCATAAGTTGGCAAATATGATATTCATTTATTCATTTATTGGAATTATTTCTTATTGAATTGAAAGTATTTTCTCCAGACATTCAACATTTATATAGATTATTATTAAACATTATGATCACTTGTACTACAAACCGAAAAAAAAATAAACTAATAAAAAATGTATTTCTATAAATCCTATAAATAAATGATTTGCCAATTGAATTGACTGAGCCTTTCCTTCTAATATAGTTTAATTCTTTTTAACAGCTATTTTGCAGTATTATAACCATAATGCTCATCTGCATTCTTTAAAAGATATTCAGAACTATGAATAGACCTGTCTCATTTATTTCTATAATCTCTGGGTAATGATTATTTTTTTCAATAATAAATTTGCATTGGATGAAATCCCTTTTTCAGACAGGCAATCGTTTAGCTATATTTTTTTAATACTCCCTTTTTAATTTTTCACAATGGTATCGTCATACACAGAATTGTTTCTTCTTTAATTTTATTTTTTTGACACTATGATTATTGAAACTATTGAACACTTTATGTTCATCCCTTTCTTCTTTCTGTTTTTTTTTTACAGTCAAGTTTTGTTAAGCTCAGTATTCATGTGCGAAAGATGAACCCTTTCCTAAATTTATTTTTAATACCTGTATTTTTTTTCCTTGTTCATGCTTTTTTTTTATTATATTTTGTGTATTAAACATATTTTATACATATATATACAATATAAATATTTTGTACTTATATTTTATTGTATATAGTTCAACGCTTTTTTAACTTTCAACGTGTATGAGCTTAACAATCAACTGTTCGAAAATAACGCCAGTTAAATTTTATGAAATCCGAATAACTCTGAAATTAATTATTTACAACTCATCCATTCCATAGAGCAATCCCACATCCTTTGGAATGCTGACGGGAAAAAGATAAGGAGTCCTAAACAAACGCCTCTTTGATTTTTTACAAAATTAAATGCTGTATGTATGTTTACTTTAGGTTTCAAGGAACAAAATATATATATATATATATAAATAGAGAGAGAGAGAGAGAGAGAGAGAGAGAGAGAGAGAGAGCAATTAATACTAAGATCGTTATTACAATTAATAGGATAGGAATTAATAGGATGCCAACCGGGAGCACAAAAACTTAAGATTGATGTTCCATAAATGTGAAGTATAGAAACCATTCCAAACCTTTGATTAATCAATTTAGGTCTTCTAAGTTCTGCTGAACAGCTGTATCAGTGTATATGTATAGTTTGTAGACGAATCAAGAGTCTTTGTGATTTACATTTCACCATGGTAATTTTGTAATTGTTAATTAATCATACGAAAACCTACTGCCGCAGATGCAACGAATTACAAAGTAGTTGCAAACTACTTATATAGTTATCAACCATTATTGTCAATGGCTCCTCCAAATGGATAACTCTAATATGCATTAATCTCTTTAAAATGACCATCAATTAAAGTGACATTAAATTTAATTCTAAAATGAACGTGATTGAAACTTTGATTTGAGAGAAATATTCAAAAATAATCAATCGTTTCGGAAAAAAAGTATAAGCAGCAAAACTGTTTTTTACTTTCACTTATGTAAATGTGTAATGTACAGTAAGTGTGAGTATTGCGATCGTGAATTTTTTTTAATCTAAGTTTTTAACGGAAATACACGTTTTGAGATCTCCTGAGTCCAAATAACCAAGTCCCGAAAAATGGTCTGTGTGTATGTGCTGAAAAATAAAAAGTGAAATTTTTTATTTAAGGTTTGTAAATACGCTTTATGTTACAGCAACTCTTTTGTAAAAATCGGCTAATCGTAAGTGCTACTTTATATTAACGGTGAAACAAATTTTTACAATTTTCTCAAAAACGGCTAGAACAATTTTGATTAAACCCGATGTATCATTGTGTAATTAAGTGGTCTTTAACATCAATGATACAGCTTGTCACTTCACAGGGCTTAAATACATAATGATCATATACGTCTTCCTCTAAGGTACCTTTAATATGGTTTATTTTAAATAATTAACCAAAAATAACTCTCTCTTATTGACAGTAACTACAAAAAATGGCTTAAGGTAACTTTTGAAGGAATCTGATAATCGAACAGAAGAGATATAAATAAAAACGCTTTGCCAGGTCGAAAATGAATCTCCGTATATACTAGTCAAAAGTATATGTATAATATATCGTTGTAAAACGGAGAATTTTAGAAAAAAACAATATCCAATATAAGGTAATGGAGAGTAGCGACAAAATTTTAAATAATAATTTTTGAAAACTAATATTATTTAACGTATATCACATGTTTTCAAGGAAATTAAATGAAATTTACTAACTAACTGTAAACTTTTAAGATATATTTCTGTTTTAAAATATTATTTAATACATTGTTAAAAAACTATTTCATATTAATTGTGTGAAAGAAAAAGTGAAATATAAAAACATTTCATGCATATATAGATCTGATATTATATATATAAATAATTAGGTATCAACGTTCGTTAGGTCAGGAATAGAGAGTATAAGGGGAGAAAAAATACACAGAATGGAAAGAAAGGGATGTCGAATGTTGAGGAAACAAAAGAGAGATAAGAAAAAAGTATGATACATGAAAAAAAAATTACTATAATCATACTTATGTTTCTAGGAGGCAATGTCCATTTTTATTAAATAATGTATTTACGTAAGAAACAAATTTTCACAGGTTTGAAAAATTAGCTTCCCTCAAAGGATACAAAAATGGATATTATTTTCTTTACCTCCAGGGTATAGATATATTGAAATTATATTTTTATATCAGTATATTAGTTTTAAATATTGTAAATTGTATCGATTGATAAGTTAGCTGTATATGTAGCAACCCAATATAATTGGTAGCACCCTTTTATCAAAATTAAGTGTTTTCTCTATTTAAATCATTTCACAAGTAAACTTCTATTCTTCTAACTCCTTTTGGAGGGGCTATAGAGGTAGATGAAATTTCAAAATTCGATAAAATATATTATAATTTGTTCTTCGAAGTATTTTAATATCAAATAAGACCTATACATTCCAAGATCTACTTGCTTAAGACAGTAAATTGATTTAAACAGGGACACTTTGTAAACAGGAGGCAATCATAATTTTATATTAACCTATGTTTTCCGTTCCAACTCAAAATTACTATAATTATTTATCCTCTCTAATTACGGCTCCTGGCTTGCAATTATCGTGCGTGCGTTGACCTAACACGTTGTTACACCTGTTTGGTGCTAATGCAATCTAATATTTTAATCACTGCTTTGCTATATTTCAAATTAGATACTATACGGCACCACTATGCTGAATTAGGATGGCTCTTCCCTTCCTTCCGAAGACAATATTTCCTAGGCACATTCCTTTACCAAATAATCAATAGTCATCGTCCGTCCTACGCATACAATCTCCTACAATTCAAATCATCTATCCACACCCTCTCCACAAGATCTCGTCCTTCTGACCTTTATGTCCTTTCCACAGATCTGCATCATTTAAACATTCCTTCGTTGTCCGTTCCACCGCATTCTGGAATTCCATCCCACTAAAAATCCGCCATGCATCATCCTTAGCCACCTTTAAAACCCTCTTATTCCAATTCCTCTTCACAATCCAATCAGATGCTGGTTAAATACATACTATGTTATAAGGATTTAATTTTCTTTAGACATTATTTTTTTCTCTTATTTTTTATTGTTTTATTCTGTGTTGAACGTGAATTCTCATCACCACTCACTAAGCATTGTGAGTAGATAAAATTTGTTTTCCTTAAGTTCTAATTTGTTATTCATGGAATGTATTTCAGTGAAATGTATTTTATTTCTAATTATCTTCAACATACTTCTCGCTATGTGTATATATATACTTTATTTTATTTCCTCTTCTCCTAATCTTTACGCATAATCACTTAAATATCTTAGGGAACATATGTATATCATTATTTGTTTTTTTATATATTTTTTTGTTTTAGTTTTTACAATTTCTTTCCCTACATATTAACAGTTATTATTATTTTTTTAAATTTTTATATTCCATCACTACAATGATTTACCTATAAAATAGATTGTACTTTCCTTTATAATTTCATTCAGTGATTATTATGCAATTATTTTAGCTCCTTGTAGTACTGAATCCCTATTACCAAACTGTCCTCGTTAATTAATACTTAATGTATTATATGTATTTTGTCATTATTCATTGTAATAAGTCTTTTGACCAGATTTGTAGTTAATATATATGTACAATACTGTTATTCTAAAGGGACCTAGTCCCAGAATAAAGATGATTTTTCTATTTCTATTTCTATTTCTATATCTATTTATTTATTTTATTAGAATTATTTTCTACAGTTCGTGTTCTACAAATATTAATAACTTTTAGTTACAAATAGTTCGGTTATATGCTGTGAAACTCGTCTAAATCTACCAGAATCCTTGAGAAATCAGGAGGAAAAAGTAAATAAAGTTATAAATTTCCCAAATAAAGAAAATCATATAAAATATATTTAACAAGTTTACAACTAACGAACAACTGCAGATCCTTTACTTTTTTAAAAATTTTATTTATTCGTTAATTTTATTTTATTTACTTTTCTTTATGATATTGTTTTTATAAATCTTCTAGTTTAGTAGTTTAGGAGCAGTATTATTTTGTTTATTAGGCTTGATGATACAACAAAACAACCAACCAATTGTCCGATTATATGTAGGCTTTATCATAGTTCCCTAGGTAAAATGAAAGTAGTTATGCCAGAACCAAACGGCTTGATAGGCGTTAGATATTATTTTGTTTATTGTATTTTAAATAACGTGTAAATTATATTTAAAACACACAAAAAATTAAAAGTAGTGAAATGGTTTTTTTTGGATTGAAAATAAAATATAATCAAAATCAAACGAAAAAAAAGCGAGGTAATCCCCGCTTAATTCAAATTGCTCAGTTGATGAATCAGCACAACAATGTCGTTTTAATCAGCTATATTTTAAATAATTACAAAATAGAAAATCATTTTCAGCGAAGAATTCAACATTCACTTGTAAACATTTTCTAATTATCGACATGCACGGGTGCATAAAAAGAAAAACATATTAGTAATACAATTTTTTAACTACAGATATTACGGCTTTAAATCTTCAACATAAGGGGATAAAATTTGAGAAGCTTGTTACATATTGAAGATGAAAAGCTTACCTTATCTAACTCGAACCAGGCTAAACCTGCTGAAGCCTAAACCCAGAGTTTGGTCGACGTAAACATTCTGCTCTGAGCTTACTGAAGATAACAATATATTTCAAAATTTTAAACTTGAAATTATGTAAATCATAGAGTAGCACTGAAACCCTTGTTCGAAATCCTTTTTCCAGCCTGTTTATGTAGTGTATCAGTTGTGCTTGTTTTTCATTTGCGAATATTTATACACATGCATAAACTTATATATGTAAGTGTAGACTGTAATATCTATTAATAAAAATAACGGGGGATAAAGCATGGCTCAGAGTCCCCTGGGTGAATGTAAATATTGTATATAGCTGTGAATGTATTTTATTTACTTTAATTTCATTTAGATTTTATCTATTTTTTCATTTTTCTAAATAGGTATATTAATTTACTTATTTTATTTGTCTATATTTCTTTTTCTTTATTATTTCCATCTTAGTTATTATTTGTATGTACATATTGTGTGAATGATTCATGCAGCCTTAATATTAGTGCCCTTTAATGTGCCAGAATGTATTAGTATTCAATAAAAAAATATTTAATACAAACGTTGAATGTAACTAACATTAGTGCAAATCATTAACATCAAAGGAGAGCTTAGGAATGAACGAAAAAATTATTTCATTCTGGGACTAAAGTTCCCCAAGAATAATGACGGAGATAAAATATTTTACTTTTTTAATCCTAATTTCGTTTCAATTTACATTGTTATTTAGATTTAACTTTCCTCATAGCACACTGAAACGACATGAAACCGATCGACGTTTCAAACTACTTCAGCAATTACTAGATAAACGCTCTAACCTTAAAATTAATTACAAAAGTCTCATATACAAAACCATAATAAGACCTATTTGGACTTACGTAGTTGAGCTTTGGGGCTCCATTAAACAATCGAATTACTCTGGTATCCAATCTTTACAATCCAAAATCCTCGTAAAATCCTTAATATTCCATACTTTGTAACAAATAAAATAATCCATACTGACCTGAATGTTCTATATGTTTCCGATTTGGCACAATCTAGATAAGTATCCTTCTATAACATACTTTAGAACCATTCTAATCCTGTCGTTTCTAACTTTGCTTCCTCCTCCATCTCTGAAAACCCTCCTAGGCGTCTGAAAAGAAGATGGCCTCGTGATTTCCTAATTTAGAAACTTTATTAGAGGGCTACCAATGGGTTGATTCTCTAAGAGCCTTGTCATGTCATGTATTTATCTGTATCACATTTGGTGAATGTATATTAAATTTAAGTAAAGATTTACCCCAACACCAGACTGAAACGACTAAAAACCGCCCGACGTTTTCGACTACTGCAGCACTTACTAGACAAACGCTCTAAGCTTTCAATCAATTACAAACGACTCATATATATGACAATAATAAGACCTATTTGGACTTATGGAATTGAGCTTCGGGGCTCCACTAAACCATCGAATTCCTCTCGTATCCAATCCTTACAATCCAAAATCCTTCGGAAAATCCTCAATGATCCTTACTCTGTCACAAATAATATTATCCATAAAGACCTTAATGTTCCATATGTTTCCGATTTGGCCCAATCCAGATACCAATCCTTCCATAAGCAACTTCAGAACCTTTCTAATCCTCTCGTTTCTAACCTTGTTTCCTCCTCGATCCCTGATAACCCTCCTAGCCGTCTGAAAACAAGATGGCCTCGTGATCTCCTAACTTAGAAACTTTATTAGAGTTTCATCAAGAATTTATCAAGAATAAATTCTCTACAAGCCTTCTCATGTCATGTACTTATCTCTATCACATTTGCTGAATGTATATTAAATTTAAGTAAAGATTTACCTTACTCATCATTACAGTGAAACGTAATCGCTAATAGTCTCTTTTACAATAGAAAGGTCTTCAGCTATTTCCAGATGACCATCGCAGTTCCGAGAACGACCCTTCGAACCAAACTCGTGACAACCGGGGCCGATAAGAACATCTTGTGCAACTCGCCATCCTGAGCCGATCCTCTTCCGGTCGCCGTACGGCAGCCTCGATCGTCCTACACGTCCAGCGCTCGTCATGAATAATGTATCTTCGCCAAAGGTTTGCCAAGTAACCGAAAAAAAAATTGAAGGCTCCCCATTTCATGAATGAGTTTATCTCCATGAGTGAAAATTCTCCCAGCGCATCGATTCCCATCGGAGGAATGTAGGATGCAAGGCCACGACGAATGTAGGTCGAAGATAAATGAGAAATAAAGATCCGTTTTAGGAAGGTGATGCAAGTTCCTGTGATTTAATGTCATTCAACTCCGAGTTCCTTTAAATCTGTTTATTGCTATAATAAATATTTTCCAAGGTAAATCGTCACCTGATTGCAAACATGGGTAAAATCAGTGTAAGGGATCAGGAATCGTTAAACAAAGACATCCGTCTACGTGACATGAGTAAAAACACGATCGTTGAAAAATATAAGAGATACATGAATAAAAGGGGTTTTACTTTTATAAAAGGGGAACAAAATATGTATAATTTAATTGGGAAACCCTATCGTTAGTTTTGTAGTAATTTAAGAAAGTTAGCACTTTAAAATTGTTATATAACACTGCACGAATGTCAAACAGAAACAAAAATAGATAATTTTTGTTTATTATACTGCAACCCAGCATTTACGAAATTTTTAAATTTATCTTTTGAATTTTATTTCTCAATATGAGGAAGAAAGTATAAAATTATTTTTTTACAGTTCAATATAGTTTTCATGTTGGTTATAACAAATTGATACTAAGAGGATTTCAAAACTTTTAGTGTTCATATTTATTTTACTTATGTATGTATTCAGTTTTCATTTGATGAGCATAGCAACTGTGTCAGTAAGGATCTTATTCACGCCCTATAATGAAAAATGTGTTTTCTGTTCACACTTTCCCTAAGAATGAAAACTTAATCCTACCCCTTATCAAGAAATCTATCATTGTTTTATGTTCGCTAACATTAAAATTTATATTAGATCAAGTTAACTTGTAAAACATGTTCTTATAACATTATTGGATCCTGGATAGTCTATCAGACGTAAAGTTAGATCAATTAGCATGATATTAATAAACGTGTATTTTTTTTTTTAAAGGTAATTCTCAATATTTGTAAGCTACTTTATCGATTGACAGCCAATTAGATCACTCTATAATTACATTTATAATTTACTAAATATTCGTAAAAATATGATAAAGTAAATTATTATTCTGTTAAATTATTAATATGTTAATTCTGTTCTGTTATGTTTTTTTTTTTTTTTTTTTTTTTTTTTTATTTCTTTATGACATTTACAACTGTATTACATAAATACATCAAGTAAATTTGGACATAATTGGTATAATGACATGAATACACTTGCTGAGTAACTACCCAATGGTAGCACTCTAATGATATGACTACATTAGGAGATCACGGGGCCATCTTCTTTTCAGACGCCTCGGAGGGTTATCAGGAATTGAAGAGGAAGCAAGGTTAGAAACGAGAGGGTTGGGATGATTCTGAAGTTTATTATGGAAGGATAGGTATCTGGATTGGGCCAGATCTGAAACATAAGGAACATTAAGGTCTTTATGGATAATTTTATTAGTGACAAAGTAAGGAGCATTGAGGATTTTACGAAGGATTTTGGATTGTAAGGATTGGATGCGAGAGGAATTCGATGGTTTAGCTGAGCCCCATAGCTCAACTCCGTAAGTCCAAATAGGTCTTATTATAGTCAAGTATATGAGTCTTTTGTAATTAATGGGAAGTTTAGAGCGTTTGTCTAGTAAGTGCTGAAGTAATCGGAAACGTCGAGCGGTTTCTTGTCGTTTCAGTCTAGTATGAGGATTCCAAGTTAGTCGTTTGTCCAGGTGGAGTCCTAGATATCGGATTTGCTCAACAGGGATAAGTGGAGTATTGTTAAAGGAAACTGTAGGACAGGAAGTCGTTGGTTTACGACGAAGGGTAAAGGTAATTTGGTGGGATTTATTGGAGTTTATTTTAATTCTCCAGTTTTGACACCATTCTTCTAGATTTATGATGTGTGATTGAAGCATTTGGGATGCAATTGCTGGGTCATTGTTTACTGATAGGATACATGTGTCATCGGCATATGTGGTGATGACAGTGTTGGGATGGGTTGGGATGTCAGCAGTATAAACTGTATAGAGGATAGGACCTAGGATACTACCTTGAGGAACACCAGCGGACTGGGAAAAAAGGGATGAATAGGCGTTATTGTGATTTACTTTAAAGTATCTATCAGTAAGGTAAGAACGGATAATGAGGAATTTTCGGAGTTTGTACAGCAGTCCCGGGTGCCAAACTCTATCAAACGCCTGTTCAACGTCGAGAAAGACTCCCGTACAGTACATTCCGCGCTCCAATGCAGAGAATACTACGTCTACCACACGATGACATTGCTGTATAGTGGAATGGGAAGTTCGGAAACCAAATTGGTGATCTGGGATTATGTGTTTAGAATTTAGGATAGGGTACAGGCGTTTTAAGATGAGTTTTTCTAGGATCTTGCCCATGATGGGTAAAAGAGAGATAGGACGGTAAGAGGATGGGTATTCTGGTGGTTTTTTGGGTTTGTGGATCATTTTAACAATAGATCGTTTCCAAGGATCAGGAAAATATGTAGAACGGAGTACAGCATTATATATGTAAGTAAGGAATAGGATGGCTTTTCGAGGAAGAAGTTTTAGGATCTGGGATGTAATTAGATCATGTCCAGGAGCTTTACGGGAAGGCAATTTTTGAATGATGTTGGATATTTCTATGGGATGAAATGCTTTGGGTGGCAGTAGTTATGTTAATAAATAAAATTTACTCATATACAATTAAAATAATTACAAATTTAAAATTAGAATACTAATGATTATTTAATTGTCTATATTATTAAAGCACTAATTTCAAAATAAAAATACCGCGAAGTAAAATAATACCAATACCCGAAATAATAAATTAATAAATTCTTACTAATCAATCATACTTTTTAAATTAATACAGCTAAAACGAAATAAAATCATCATCAAACACAAAGTTATGCTGCAACATAGTTTAAAATAAATGTTCCAATGAAGCTGTACAATAAAAAAAACGCGGCACATTATTACGCAATGCTTAATCGTTTCCAAACAATTATATATAAAAGGTAACTTCACTTTCCTTGTTAAAAGGAAAATAATACAATGTAAATAAAATTGCCTCCTAATGTTGGCCTGAATATTTTTTTTTTTCATCATTAGTAATTGGCTTAAAAAAATAGATCATATTGCTTCAGTTGGTGTAATAATTTTCATTACATTGTTCCATTTCAATATTTTTTTTTTATAGACAATTTTATAAACTTCTTAATGGCCATACATCTACACAAACAAAAAGTGGATACTTTATTGTATAGTGTATAGAAATGTAATTTTACCATCCCTTGTAACATTCTTCCAGCTTCTTTTGTTTTGTTGTTGAAAGTTTGTTGCACAGATAAATTTAAAGGGATTCGAAGGAAGAAAACTTTAGCCGAGCTTTATTAACCTGTTAACCGGAGAATTCCTTTCTTTTTTTTTAATTACGCAGCATACAATAGGCGCGAACTCATTCACTATGACGTGTCAGTACGTCACCACGGAGGAGGCAATTTCATATTATTATTATTTATTTTTTTTTTTACTTCTGCTTAGAACAACAGTCACATTTTATAAACACTTTTTAGCCTAATATCTTTCGTTCTTCGAAAATATCCCGCCCGGTTAGAGGTTATTATTGGTATATCCGTTCAGGTGCTACAGTATGTAAGACACAGGTTTTTTAGCCGCCATTTTGAAAGGAAAATACTTTTCGGTGAAGTATGTTCTGTGCATAAATTTAGAGGGCATTGAGGAAAAGACTTTGGTGGTAATGTTAAAGTAGGACTTCTCCAATCTCAAAAAAAAATATTCTGGTTGTGACGGCAAAAGCGGACGACGCACAGTGGACCGAAAGCACCTTTAAAAGAAATTCTAATGTATTCTAAACATTAATTATCGAGTATTAAGAATGAATACATTAGTTTCTTTAATTATTTCTGTGTGCCAACAAACCCTTAATACTACCGTTATGCTACTGCCAAATTTGAAGTATATATTTTAGAATCCTTGACAATTTAAAAAAAGTTGCTTCAACCAGTACTTATAAATGAGGTTTGTTTCTATGCATCTGCATAAGCATCATCTCATTTTAGGTTAAATTTATGTTAAAGAGTTAAAGAAAGGAGTTATCAATGATTTTAAATTATCAACGCAAAACATTTCTGCTGAAACTCTTATCAAACTTTCAAAATTTAGTTTCTCTGTTAATTTTGTTTCCACTTACTGAATCGACCTTATTTTAATATGCATCCTATCACAACTAAATTAATAAAAATAATATTTATGAACTACTTCAATTCCTCATACTAATGTCCATACCTGTGTAAAAACTAAACATTTTTAGCAATAAAAGATCCTAATTACTGAACCAATGAAACTCAATTTACTCACGGAGAAAATATAAGTAGATTTCTAATAGGTTTAACATCGGCTAATTAATGTAATTAAGTACTAAAATGCTCGTATCAGAGTTTTTTTAGCAATTAAGTTAGAAAAAAATAATAAAAAATTATGCCAAAATTTGGTCGCTGGTGAACGCGGCTGAATTGTCTCTAAACATATTTACTACTACCTCAGTGACATTATGAAACAGAAATCGACGGTAGTTTCTGGGTCCGAAATTAGATATTAATTAATTAATTAAAAAAGAATATGTAGAAATAACTCTAAAACGACGAATTTTTAAAACCCTTTTACTGTGTTATCTAGTATTAGCGTCAGTTAAAATAACGTACATACAGGGGTCACATTAAGTATTCTGCACTGTTATTTCCTTGGTCTTTGTCTTTTCCTTTCAGCTATATTTTAATATAAATAGTTAATACATTTCACTAAAATTTACTCTTTCAATAACACCAAATTTAGAATTATATTTCATCATGGGAAACATTTTTAAAATAATCATTTAAATTCGATTTCGCCAGCCATCTGGCATCTAGAAGATATAACACTTTTTGAGAAAATAAAATATTAGCGTTTTTGTTCACTGTGCGGTGGACGGTCAACGGTGATTAATTTTTCAAGTTTTTGGTCGATTACAATGGTTTATTATTAAAAATAATAAACCAAAATACTAATGTTAGAAAAAAGTATATGAAAGCTGTGAAATATAAAATAAATTGCAAATAAATTATTTGTAAGGCAGCCAGGGCGACGTTAAAAACAGGTAATAAAATAATTATAATCACACTAAAGTAACTATAATAATAGAAATAATCTAATGATTTAATTTAAACATAGTAAATTTCAATGTTTATTGAACTGATCATCCCTAACTAATTGTTTTCAATATTTCTTCAACAAAGGTAATCTACTAAAATATATTCTGATAAATATAAAAAAAGAATTTTATCATTATTTCTTTATATAAAGCAATATGGCAAATAAAATATCTAAGAATTCGTTTGTTTAGTGAACAATGTTTACGTTTTGGTTATAAAGGGACTATAATTCGGCTAACCAGAACCCATTAAGTTTCTAAAGTGTCAATACAACAACAGACTTCATTGCTTGTTTTGCCGATAATAGGACCCATAATGACGGAGACCCTTTGTTGAGGGTCTTCGGTGAGGAAGAAAACGATACCTGTGTGGGGTCATCGAGTTACCTCAGTCTTCGGGGGTCAGTCACCTCCTCATCGCATCTTTTGTCCTCTTCTCTTGATTTTACATAACATCTTCCAAATAAATAGAACAAAACAACACGTTCTAATGTACATAGTTTTATACAATATATTTCAAATATACATGAAATTAGTAGAAGAAGAAAAGCAAATCTTACTCTTGGACATTTAGTTCCCTAAGAACAATGAAAATAAACAATAGAAGTGTAACTTATCTGGTTCAAAATGGAACTAAATAATTAAATTACAGAATAATAAAACTATAGAATTAATAAACAGGATAAGCATAAGTAAACTAATAATATTATAGATAAATAAATATAGATATGTTTACATAATTTTAGAGATAAACAACCTGCATAATATATAGATAACTACAAAATAACAGTAAAATGAGGCTTACAACAATTAAATACGAATATGTTTACATATATTGGAAAGATTGAGTGCGAAGGAGATGGATGAATAATTGATACTTTAAAAAAGTTAAGAAGTGGTTTTGAGTATAAAGTTAGGTAAGAAATCAAAAACAAAGTAGCACGCATAATAAAGGATTTTTTAAAGGATGCAGTTCTATGAGAAGAAATATACAGGTCTGTCGGCTGGGATCTATCTCGTGTTTAGAGAATGGACAGGAAAACAAGGAATAATCAAATCAAGAATGTTTTTTGGTTGTAAAGGTTTGGATAATGAATACAGCTAGGAAATATTGTCGTCGGAAAACTGGATAGAGCCACTTCAACTCGCCATACCAACTAGAGACTTGGGAGCGCTTGGAGACTCCAAAGAAGAATCTAATGAAATAATTCATTAGTCCCTTAAATCTGATTTCAAGCCCATCAGACTACCGTATACGTAGCATACATAATCAAAGTGGGGAAAAATAATAGTCGTAATTAGAATCTGGTAGGTTTTTAGGGGCATATAATCACGGAATCTCAAGAACACTTTGGGTACAATTGTAGAAACATATAAGAAGGAAAATTCTTAACTTTGTTTTTGAATAAATATGTTTAAATGTTATAGTCTCATGCATATTTAATCAAATCCATTTGGGCACACGCCTCACAAACTTATGTTTCAGCAAAAAGGATTCACAAAAACTTTGATATTTACAGTCTATTATAGTAAAAATTTTAAGCAAAATAGCAGACGCATCTTGATTCGTAAATAACAAAACTCTATATACCGATTTACAGCAACAATGAATTGACACGGAACAATAAAAGATCTAGAAACGACATGACCACAGTTGACATGTTCATCAAGATGCGACTGAAAAATACTGGATGAGCTATCTCCTGTCATAAATTAATGAAATTTTGAAATATTCAGGAATAGTGCGCTTTGGTATATAGACAGTCCTGTTTCATATTATTGGTTTATTATTTTCAATAATGGATCATTGTAATTGTTCTCAAAAATTAAAAATTCAACACCTCCTCCCCTCAAAATTTAAGGTTTTACATTTCAGAATACGTAGAAACCTCGAAAGTCGAAAGTCGAATAAAAAAAAATTGTCTGTCCACCGTTCTAACAATTTCTCCAAGACTGCTGGTCAAGTCCTCTGTCGTTCCGATTTTTTCAAATTTGGAATCAAAGTCAAAGGTTCCTGAGGATGATCCTCCTACCTCGGCAATACTACCCTCCCATTCCTTTCAAGATTGCGGCTAAAAAACCTGTGTTGCAATAGTCTGTAGCGCCAAAACGAATGTACCGATTTCTATAAAACTTAGCTTAAGTCTTCTCCTCGATGCCCTATAAATATATATATGTATATATATAACATAGTCCACCAAAAACTATTTCTCTTTCAATTTCCTTCTCCTTTCAAGAAGGCGACTGAAAAACATGTGTTTCTATAGACTGTAGTACCTGAACGGATGTACCGATTCGAAACTTGGATAATGTCTTCTCTTTGCAAACTGTTAAAGTTTATAACATATTTCAGCGAAAATAAGCTGGAAAAAAGTTACCAGGGGTTGTAAAATTAAATTTCCGATTAAAAAATAAAGTATACAGTTGTTAGTTGATGTTCTACATAGTCATTTAAAAGTTTACGGAATTTCTTAAAAAACGTTTAAATCGGATAATTTTGTGTAAAGCTAAGGATTTTTAAATATTTTTCATATGTTCTATTGCAAAAATTATTTCCTTTGCTTCGGTTTTTAATATCCTGAATGTGTTACACCAACGTTAAGTTACACCAACTGGAGCAATATGTTATTTTTCTCTTAGAAAATTACTAATAATTAAATAAAAAAATTTTTAAGGCAATATTAGAAATCACCTTTTATTTATTTTTACCTCATGCCACAAGGAAAATAATGTTACTTTTGATATATAATTGTTTGGAAATAATAAACTATTGAATAATAATTTGCAGCGCTTTTTATCATTTTCATCCATTACTTATATTTGCGTAAATGTTTCTTTTGTAACTATATTTATAAATATATAGCAATATTTAAAAAAAGGGTCTTTCTGCAGATTTTATTTTCAAACGACAGATCATAGACTTTGAAATATATGTAAATGGATACACGATAGTCATAGTCCTAAATCATATCGAATGACTAAATTGTTAATATTTAAAAAATAATCCATCGGGCTTACAAAATGTGCTCCCCCCGAGTTTGATGTTCAGAATATTGTTAAATTAAAAAAATAAAATAAACGTAAAAATCAACTGATGTTTCACTAGCTTCAAGAATATTTATGCTGTATATCTTACATTACTATCGGACAAGTAAATTCACAGTAATAATTATGTTTACAGTTTTCTTACCTATTTATTAAAAAAAAAAAAATTATGATAATCTGTATCTCCCCATCTCGTGAAGAGAATGAAAAATTTTAAGGAGATATATAATAGGTGTGAAAAATGCGACCAAAAGCTGTTCAGCATTGCAACCATTAGCACCTAATTCCATCCCCCGTCGAGGAAACAGCAAGAACGCCGACACGGCACCAGGCAGCCATATTATACAACCCGATGAAGAAGAGTTAGGTAAGAGATGGAGTACCCTTGGATCGGACTGCTTTCTCCCGACCAAGGTTATCGGGTCAGGAGCCCCTCGGCTAATGCAGTCACTGCCGTCTTTATCAGGACTCTTAATTAATTATAATGGCAGTCTAATTACTCACTCACTCCCGAGGCACGGCTTCCCCCCGGAGGATGGTATTTAGGGATAACCACCTCGCGTGTAGTCCACATTAATAAGTTCTACTTAACGAGTGTACTTTGCTTTATTTATTTATTTTTTTTTACAAATTCAACCAAAAAAATCTTAGTGAATGTAATTTTGATGTTATATTTCTTATTCACTATTCACAATTATTTAAATAAAAAATCTGATGTGTCCACTCACATGAAATTCCTGAACATTTTAAACTTTGTTTTCAATTTTAAATATGTCCTGCAGTTAAAATAGATAGTATATGAATTTTGATAATGTTTTATACATACGATGAGCCGAAAGAGAAGACCTATCTTCAGAAATGGAACTCCATGCAATAAGGCCTTTAGGAAATTCCACTAGTCATCAAATCCGTCACTGATATTAAAAGCCAGTAGTGGCTGAGTCCAATCTTGGAAATTTTCATAAACATTTTCATAATTATCTAGAATTATAATGGACAAATCATTAATACAACCCAATTACCTCCAATTTGTTTGTATGATGAGCTAAATATATTTGCATTTTTAAACCGAGGTTCTCTCTCAGAATAAATATGGCGATTAAACTTTTCCAATCTTATAATCATAATTATAAAAGAAAAAAATTTTTAAAAATGGCATGATATTTAATACATTATGTAAAAGAATTTGAGGTTGATGACCGAATCTTAAGAATAAGAAGGAAAAGAAAATTATAAAGACGAGTCTTGGTCTTGCTCACTCAGTCTTGCTCTTGGTCTTGGTCATGCGCAAGAGTCTCGCAACAGTCTTGCAGTTACCTCCTTGACTATTACAATAGATATATTACTGTAATTTTTCAGATAGTCGAAATCTAACTAGGCCGAATGAAAAATTCGAAGAGTTAAATGAAAAGTATATTAATTAAACCAATTCTTTACATTTAGTAATTCAAGTTGTCAGGCATTAGTAACTATTCACAAAAACGATATTTTTCTAATAATCTTCTTCTTGGAACAGTCAGGTAGTCTTGGTATAGGGTCTTGCAAAGTACAAGATCAAGATGGATTTTGGGCAACACTAATTGTCTCGCTATTTTATTTTGAAACATCATCTAAATATGAATAGTTTGCTTCGATAGTGAGCCCTCATGATCATTGACAATTATCAATGATCATCAGGGTTCACTTTGGAATGATTATAACCATTCGATAAATGTAAAAGACTACAATTTTTATTCCTATTGTAATAATAAAACAAAATAGATTAATTCATTTATTATTACTCCTCGAAATTAAAATTTCGATAAAAACTTAATAAATACAGCGTGTGTTAACAATCTAGCTCGAAACAAAAATTAGTACAAAAGTGAAATTGCATAGTTAAGGTTTTTATATACTAGGGATGTTACAGCAATTTTTTCGCCAAAATCGGATTTCTGGTAGTGGCACTTTATATATTCGACTAAACACATTTTTACGATTTTCTAGATTTTACAACTCTAACGATTTTGATTAAATTCATCATATCAGTATAAAATTAGACAATTTTAAATAAAATGTAGTTTTAGTTTTGATTGATGTTCTCTAACAGGGCTTAAATGGGTAATTTTTAATATTATCTTCTCCTAAAGTACCTATAATTTTTTTATTTGAAACAATTGACAATTTCACATTAATCTCTAATATAAAAGATAGTTAAATATAAAATATGAAAGTCTTTGATAAATAATTAAAGGATAAATAAGAGATCCTAGCGGAGAATAGTTATAATTGAGGAACCAAAGGAATACGAGTGCACCCGAGCTTAGAGATGGGCAGTACTCGATTACCTTCATGATTTGAGTAATTTTATTAGGAAAAAGTATCGAGTAGTTTCTGTACTCGGCCTGACATCGGCGAATACTGAGAGTACTCACGCAGCGTTAATCATGATTTAGTTAAGTACAGAAAATACTCGCGCTGTTACATCGAATTACAGAAAGTACTCAGCCGAATTCCGACGAAGATTACTTTTTATTTTTCAACTACTCCGTCATTATTATAAAGAGTATAAATGTTTTCTTTTATTTCCTTCAATAATAGCGGCCATATTCGACCTGACCAACCCTAACCCCCCATTAATCGATATTAGACTAACCATCATGTTTTGGGGGGCCCTTTTTATAATGATATACTATTGGATTTGAAATAGTGCCCTCGGGCATCGAATTTTCATAACTTTTCCGATTTAATCGATACCAGGGCCGACTATTATGTTTTGGGGGGCGCTTTTTATGAAAATGTTATCGAATTTAAAAATGGGCCCCCCGGGTCCCGACTTTTTTTAACTTTTTGGATTAAATCGATATCGAGGTCGACTATTATGTTTTGGGGGGCGCTATTTATGAAAATAATATCGAATTTGAGGTTGGGCCTCCCGGGCCTCGTTTTTTAAAAACTTTTTGGATTAAATCAATAGCGGGGTCGACTATTATGTTTTGGGGGGCGCTATTTATGAAAATAATATCGAATTTGAGATTGGGCCACCCCCCCGGGTCCCGACTTTTTTTAACTTTATGGATTAAATCGATATCGGGGTCGACTATTATGTTTTGGGGGGCGCTATTTATGAAAATTATATCGAATTTGAGATTAGGCCCCCGGGGCCCGACTTTTTTTAACTTTTTGGATTAAATCGATATCGGGGTCGACTATTATGTTTTGGGTGGCGCTATTTATGAAAATAATGTGGGATTTGAGATTGGGTCCCCGGGGCCCGACTTTTAGTAACTTTTCTGATTTAATAGATATCAGGGCCGACAATTTAGCTTTGGAAGACGCTTTTTATGAAAATACTGTCGGATTTGAGATTGCACCCAGTGGATTCACTTTTTGGATTTAGTCGATATCAGGGCCATCTATTATGTTTTAGGGGACGCATTTTATAAAAAAAAAATCCGATATCATTTTCATAAAAAGCGCGCCCTAAAACATAGGAGTTGACCCTGATATCAATTTAATCCAAAAAGTTAAAAAAAGTCGAGGCCCGGGGGGCCGTATCTCAAATTCGATACGATTTTCATAAATAGTGCCCCCAAAACATAATAGTCGACCCCGATATTGATTTTATCCAAAAAATTAAAAAAAGTCGGGGGCCGGAGGGCCCAATCTCAAATTCGATATCATTTTCATAAATAGCGCCCCCCAAAACATAATAGTCGACCCCGATATCGATTTAATCCAAAAAGATAAAAAAAGTCGGGGTCCGGGGGGCCCAATCTCAAATTCGGTATCATTTTCATAAAAAGCGCCCCCCAAAACATAAGAGTAGACCCTGATATCGATATAATCCGAAATGTTACAAAATGTCGGGCCCCGGGGGCCCAATCTCAAATTCGATATCATTTTCATAAAAAGCGCCCCCCAAAACATAAGAGTAGACCCTGATATCGATATAATCCGAAATGTTACAAAATGTCGGGCCCCGGGGGCCCAATCTCATATTCGATATCATTTTCATAAAAAGCGCCCCCCAAAACATAAGAGTAGACCCTGATATCGATATAATCCGAAATGTTACAAAAAGTCGGGCCCCGGGGGTCCAATTTCAAATTCGATATCATTTTCATAAAAAGCGCCCCTCAAAACTTAAGAGTAGACCCTGATATCGATTTAATCCAAGAAGTTAAAAAAAGTCGAGGCCCGGGGGGCCGTATCTCAAATTCGATACCATTTTTATAAATAGTGCCCCCCAAAACATAATAGTCGACCCCGATATCGATTTAATCCGAAAAGTTAAAAAAAGTCGGGACTCGGGAGGGCCAATCTTAAATTTGATATAATTTTCATAAATAGCGCCCCCCAAAACATAAGAGTAGACCCTGATATCGATATAATCCGAAATGTTACAAAATGTCGGGCCCCGGGGGCCCAATCTCATATTCGATATCATTTTCATAAAAAGCGCCCCCCAAAACATAAGAGTAGACCCTGATATCGATATAATCCGAAATGTTACAAAAAGTCGGGCCCCGGGGGTCCAATTTCAAATTCGATATCATTTTCATAAAAAGCGCCCCTCAAAACTTAAGAGTAGACCCTGATATCGATTTAATCCAAGAAGTTAAAAAAAGTCGAGGCCCGGGGGGCCGTATCTCAAATTCGATACCATTTTTATAAATAGTGCCCCCCAAAACATAATAGTCGACCCCGATATCGATTTAATCCGAAAAGTTAAAAAAAGTCGGGACTCGGGAGGGCCAATCTTAAATTTGATATAATTTTCATAAATAGCGCCCCCCAAAACATAATAGTCGACCCCGATATCGATTTAATCCAAAAAGTTAAAAAAAGTCGGGGGCCGGGGGGTCCAATCTCAAATTCGATATCATTTGCATAAAAAGCGCCCCTCAAAACATAAGAGTAGACCCTGATATCGATTTAATCCCAAAAGTTAAAAAAAGTCGAGGCCCGGGGGGCCCAATCCCGAATTCGATATCATTTTCATAAAAAGCGCCCCCAAAACATAATAGTCGACCCTGATATCGATATAATCCGAAAAGTTACAAAAAGTTGGGCCCCTGGGGCACTATCTGAAATCCGACAGCATTATCATCAAAGTCAAGTGGTGTAGAAAAAAAAAAATGGTCCCCAAAGTTAATTAAATCCAAAATATTTTAATAATTCTTTATTTTATCGATTTACATTAATATCGATACTATTTTAAAAAACTATACCCCCATAAGATAACAATGGACTTAAACATGGAAGAAATATTAAATATTCTACTTCTGTAATTTTTATAATGAAATACTCGATTAGTTTGAAAAGTACTCAGAGTAAAATATTGCTGAGTAGATTTGAAAATAGAAAGTACTCACGAGGCCAGCTGATTACTTTTTGTACTCGTCAATCATGAGGTCGAGTAGTGATTGAAGTACTCGATACTCGAACCGGGCGAGTATTTGAGTAAATTACTCTGTAATTGTACTTTTTACTCAGAGTACAAGTTTGCCCATCTCTACCCGAGCTCACCTGAAAGATTATAACACTCTTCCATACGTAACATGAGCTTGATATAAGGACTCCGCCAATATTATGTAAACACACATATGCGGTTTTCATAGATGCTATTGTTGGTATTATTTAATATTTAATTGTAAATATAAGAGTACTTATAAAAATAAAAATCCCCACAATGAAATATAAATCAACATAGCGTTTTTAATTTTTACTTTCACTTCCCCTTTGTCTGAAAAGACTTATTCTGCTAAGAGGTTACTAAGTGAAAGTTGTGTGATACGCACCGCACCAGATTTTTTAAAATATAAAACACTGAATAATCTTTAAAAAAAACAACAGCTTAAAAAATGTAATCAGTGTTATTTCTTTCTGACATTTTATAGCAACAGGATTAAAAATACAGTCAATTTGTTTTAGCAGTCAAAGCTAACTAAAGCTTAGTTTTCATTAAAATAAGCTGCATATTTTAACCCCTATTTTTAAAAAAAACAACTAAACTAATGACTTTTTTAAAAAGAATTATACTAATTAAAATGCCTTTTTGAAGTGAAATCGACTTCACTTATATAAAGTTGCTTTGCTATGGATTACCGACTGATCCGAAATGAACGTGTAAAAAATCATGTTTTTCACTTCTAAAATTTTCTTAGAAATTTAAATCCCTTCTAATCGTTCAAAATATCTTAAAACGTTTAAAACAAAAGTGTTAAAAGAAACATGCTTTTTATTTCTGAAGATTTTTTATGATTTAAAATTCAAACATAGTATACAAAAGGCTCTATAACAGAATGAAATACTTGTTAGTGCAAATTTACCAACAATTTTTAATAAATAATTTAAGTGTTACAATTCGATTTCGTGGAGTTCGATTGCAAAGAAAATTTATACACTTTCTTATATCTTTAGAATGTCAGTGTAAAATTTCAAGCTCTAGACCTTATATTTCTGGAGATGCAGACACCATTAAAGAGTCTATTAAATCGCTTCGTGTATATTAATTCTGCATTTGTATGCCCTTTGAGCTCTAAGGTTTTTTACAACAGCTAAGTATCAATAAACATTTTATATAGAAATAAATTACTCTTTATTTCTCACATAAATATGGAACTGTCACTTTAATGTCTTCAAGTTACTGGAGCTATCTGCCTACTTTTCAATGACATGACCTAATTATAAATATATATACATATTTACAAACCATATGGTTGTTCATATAAATAAATTCTTATATATAGTTAATGTTATAGAAGACGTTATTAACTTTATTTATTAGCCTCAAACAATGTATTTTCGGTCACTCAATCCTTGTTATATCCTCTTTCATAGCATATAATTTTTAAAATAGTAAATATAATTTTTTTTTTTAAAGAAATGATTGATTTTTTTTTTTGTATTTCTTAGAAACATAATGGAGAAGAAACGAATTTAACAGTTCCATTAGAAAATAGCGGTGCCTAATATTTATCAATGTAAAATACTTTATACCATATCCGTCTCCCAACTATCAGAAACGGTTACATGCCGGTAGCTTAAGTTTGAAACGTGACCATAAACTCGGAGGGTCACAGAAAGCAACCTGGGATGGCCAATAGTCGACAGCTCACACAATCGATAGTTTATTTTTTCTTTAATTATAGAGGAAATTAAAAAAAAAAATTTTTATATCAGTAACATGAATTTTCAGTAAGCTAATGAAATATGGATCTTAAATTATAGACCATTAAATTTCTTAGACGGACTCTGTACACTGTCTTGAAGTTTTCTTTGACAGAAGGTTGATATGATTCCCTATTTCACTAATTGACTCAATTTTTTCGAAAACTTCAAAACTATAAGTGAGACAGGAAGTAAATACAGACATATAATTATTTGATCCAGTATGAAAATATACTTCACAGATATTTGGTAAAGCAAAATAGAAATTTTTTCAAACTTTACCACGATCAAAATATCACCGCTCAAAACAACAACACTTTGGTGCTTTACTTAAAAAAATGTGTATCAGTGTTGATATAAAGTGGCACTTCCGGTTTGCCGATTTTTAGGAAAAACCTGCTAGGACATCTAAGGGATATACCTATCTTAAATACGTAATATCAGTTTCGTACGACTTTTGGTTTTTGAGCTAGAGTGTTCAAATATACACAGACACACAGACTATTTTTCGGGACTTGGTTATTTGTAAGGTACCTCAAAACATACTAATAAGAGACATGGCGCCAGCTGACATGCCCAAAACATCAATACCAGGAAGAAACTAAAAAAAAGCGCTGGGTAGGAGACATCTTTTCTTAACAAACCATAGTAATTGAATGAAGCAATGAAATGTTGTTGCCGGGTGCTATCCTTCCCCATTTCTCACATATCATTCCGATAATCTTCACAAGACCATCTCCCGATTTTTAACAATTTGTTAACATGTTCTGATGAATATTCGAAGCTATGAAAGAAAATTCATGCTGAAGAGAATAACAATTATAAACAAATTTTATATTAAGTTAATTGTATTTTACATATATCATATTGTATTACCCTTATAGGAAGCAGATCTGAGAAAAAAATATTTTGATTATTATTTTGTGTTTTCAAAATACTGTGTACTTTTTTTATTCAATAACATTTATTTATTGAGTAATATTTCAATAATGGGCATGTGTTTTTAATTTCAAAGTATTTAAATTGTTTTCAGATAAACATACTTCAAGTAAAATATTCTAAAATCATTTTTTAGTTTAATTTCAAATAACTAATCCAAAAACAAAATACTTCCTGGTAGACAATCAGCCTATAATACGGGGAACCTATTCTATTTGGTAATTTATTTTGTGTATTTAAAATAAGAAATAAAATATTTTTTTGTATTTTAGAATTTTTAAAAGAAAATACAGTTACAAACAATCTATTTTATATTTTACTTCTTAAAATTTCAAATTAAAAAAAACATTTCAAAATACTTTATACGAATTACTGCCCAGGTCTGACTGGAAGTCAGGTCGGAAATAAAAAAATTAGCATATACAATAAAAAGTATTTGGGTTCTATGGAGTTGAGAGAGGAAAATTGTTTTCACGTAAATGTTACGCTCTCCACTCAGCGATCTAGTGACCTTAAGCAAACTAGTCTTTGGCGGTTCCAATTATCCCCCGGTCGATGCCAGGGTAATGAACTTAGCAAATGATTGAATGAGGCCTTTCTTCTTTGGTGTTTTAGAGACCCATTCATTAATGCAGAGCGTCATTGTAGACAATATGGCATAGATCTGCAACTGACACACTTACTTTTATAAGCTATTTCTTGCAGTAAGTCAAACAAAAATAAAATTATTTAAATATTCTTAAAATTTTTCGTAGATCCTCAGAGTCTCGGATTTGAAGCACTCACACATTCTTGTTGCTTAATTCTTAATAATAAGTAAAAGTAAAAATTAAAAAAAAATAAAAATATTGAATGGGATGTTATATTTTAATCTATGAGACCTAAGAATGATGCTCAATCCAATTATTGGATTAGTTATTTTCATTCTATATCTGAATGAATTAATGAAATTCTTTCTTTTTAGTATAGCATAATCGTTCTGAAAAATAAAGCTGATATTGTTTGACGTGAATCAGTATTTGGGTTCGGAGACGCTCTCTTCTTTCTTCTTAGTTATTTGTTTGCTGTGGTTCCATGTCCATGTTCTATGAAGTTATGTAAATTTATTATATTTTGATCGCAAGGTAATATTCTTTAGAAAATTCAATAATATTTTTTTTAACTTTGTTGTCATTTTGATATTCTTTTATTAAAATAGTGACGTGTATGGGAGCTTTTTCTGTATTTTCATTGTAATTTGTTTGCAGAACCCTTCAAAATATTTTCACCAAATTTAGCACCAAAATATAGGACAATATAGCATTTACTTTTGGCTAATTATGGCATCTTATGACATGTATTATTTTGAAACTTCCTTACCTATCATTAAATCTCCATTGAGTCTCTGGTGTGTTGGTATCTCAAAAAATATTTTTCATTTGAAAAATTCCTCCCCAAGTCGTTGCAGTTGTGTACTTCATTGAGAGGACATCTGCAGGATCCCTTTACACTTTCTTCCATCCTTCTCACCCCGGTAGCCTAGTTTTTTTATATCCTTCTGACTAATACAATTCCAATACAATGCAATTTATAGAGAAAAGCGTTTTTGGTCACAACTTTTATAATATATTCCCGTCCTCGATGTAATTCAGTCCTCTAGGAAAGGAAAGTAAAATTTTCGATGCGCGATAATATACTGGTGTTAACGCTTCAGAGCCCAATGAATTGGTCTATCGGACCGTCTTCCTGACTGATCTATGCCAAGATTATCTCGGGAACTAATCATCCGATTATGTTAATTTTTTTTCCACTAGGATTTTGGCTACTGATTTCTATGACACGAATTGGTTGCTCCCTAAGCAATAAGAGAAAACCTATTTTTCTATAGACTGTGGCGCAAAAACGGTTTTGATGAAATTTTCCTATAATCTACTTTCAACTTCGTACATGTAGTAAATTCAAGAGAAAATATGGGCCTAACTCAAAGAATACTTTCTTTAGTAAAATTTATATAAATTCTTTTGGAAGATAATTAAAATACCTACAAAAAACATCGGAATCTTTATTATATTCTGTATTAATAGCTTATTACCGTAGTACGGTTTACTGTAGTAATAGCATATTACCAAAAAGGTTTTCAATAGATATTCACGTTTCTGACCCCTTGAGTCCAAAAAAACAATTTTTTCAAAGATCAAAAACCAAAAGTAAGGATATCACCTTTGCAGTAGAACACATGGGACATTTCTAGGAAATTATATCTCTTCACTAAATCATCTGATTTCAACGATTGTTTTTTATTTGATTTTTAAGGAAATTTCGTAACCTTCAAACAAAAATGTTTATACATTTTGAGCTATTCGGAAATGTAATTTTACCACTCTCCATAACTTTTCTTTCCATCTTCTTTTCGTAGAAGTATAAACCTTATATAAACCTTATAAGGTTATATACATAAGGTTAAAGAGCTTCGAGGATAAGAATTTAGCCAAGTTTCATTGAAATCTGTACATTCAATTACATTTGTAAAACACAGGTCATTGGGCCTCCATCTTGAAAGGAAATTACTTTTTGGTGAAGGATGTCATATACATAAATTTAAATATCATCGAGGAGAAGACTTTAGTCAAGTTTTATTAAAACTGGTATATTCGTTACAGTCCTTAGCGGCACAAGTTTTTGGCGGCCATTTTGAAAGAAAAGTTAATGTCGAGTTACTAGGATCACTCCGGTTTCCCTTTGACAATGATACTAAATCTCAAAACAATCAGTGCTACATTTCAGAGAAAAGTTGTGGATGGCGTACGGTGGACAGCGGACTGACGGATTTTTTTTAAATTTGATTTATGGAGTCTTCAAATTTTATAACTTTTGTTTCTCAATCAATTACAAAGATTGGTTAATGAAAATAATAAATTAAAAAATCTGGCCATTTCTACTTACACTTACCTATATATGTAATATATATTAAAAAAAAGTATTGCGATCATGAAAATTTTCGAATCTGAGTTTTCAACGCTAATACGCGTTTTGAGGTTCCTTGAGTCCAAATAACCAAAACCTGCAGTATGGTCTATGTGTGAACGAACAGCATAGCTCCAAAACAAATAGCCATATGAAACTGATTTCAAGTATTTCGGGTTTGTAAATGACTGAAATGTTACAGTAATTTTTTCGTCAAAATTGGCAAACCGAATGTAACACTTTGTATCAACGAAGTTACACATTTTTACGATTTTCTAAAAAACAGCTATAACGACTATGATTAAACTCGGTATATCAGTGTATTATTCAGTTGTTTTTAATATCACCTAGATCTTATCCACACCGATTTCACTTTACAGGATAAAATGCCATATGTTCATATATAAGTACTTTTAGTTAGGTTTATTTAAAGAAATTACTTCTCTCTTATTATAAAGAAGGAACTATAAAACATGTATAAATATAAAGCATGAAAGAACTTTATTATTGAAAAATGGAGAAAATAGGGAAAATGTTTATTTAGTCGAAAATGAATCTCCTAAAATACTAGTCAGAAGGTATAATTATAATATATCGTTGGAAAGCAACGCCGTGTTAGAAAGACGAAAGGGTAAAAAAATACTGTCGAAAGCAAATGACAATGAATTTTATTGAAGACGTAGATTAAAATATCTCAGAAACTCAAAATCGGACCGGCATACTGTAAGCGAGTGCAATGTTCAGCATTTCATCCTCTCTGTAATGAGTTATTATTTATAGTTTATTTTTCATATTATTAAACTCGCCATTGTTGATGTTTTCACTTCTGTCATAGTCTGAAGCACACACATTAGTTTTTTATATTGTTTTTTTTACTGCCACCTCGGACCATCCCAAATATATTCATCAGATATTTCAATTAATAAAAATAAAATATTCTAAAGGAGTTACAATACGTCGTTTAAGAGAAAATATCAATGTCGTCATATCAAAAAGGACTATACAAACAGTGCCCATGTAAATTGATTTATCTTTGTCAACCTGATGATGACAGCATGATGTAGCTGTCGGTTACGTTTATGATATAAGGATTAGGAAAAAAAAAATACAACGGCTGATACTCGGATAATAAATATTCCACGAGTTGTAATCGTTGAATGAATTCATGTCCAGAGGAGGATTTAATTCAGATAGAACTAATAGACAACCTTTACTAAAAGCCTTGATGATAAGTCACGTCGGTTCTTCTGGTCGTTGTGAAATCAGCTGGAATCCTCTCCAGAGCAGATTCCACGATCTGGAACCCGTCTTTGGAGTCTGGAACCGGTTCCTATTACAAACTGTAGCCGTCTTATCTCTGTGTCACTTCGCATCCCTAATGCAGCCAGCAACCACTTAGAGACGAATTATTCCGAGCATAGTCTGAGAAGTTTCTTATTTCTTGTTTATTTTTTATTATTTATCTGAAGATAGGTCTCAGCTACCGTCGACGCCTGCAGAATATTATTCCATTTGTTCTTGTAGCTGAAGGTTAGTTAGCCAAATAAAGCTATCTATCAGACTGATACACCTGAATTCTACAAAGTATGGACTCATTATCATATACTTTGTGGTTACCTTGGATGAGATTAGTTGCATATGTTTGACCAGAAATGTTATATTTTCGATAACAATTTAGAAGTTTTGAAGAGCATTAAAGAGAATATATTTCTACCTTATTTCATCGTTTTCTATTTTACTTTATAAGTGTCTCGCTCAACCTCAACTGGCTTTAGCACCAGTAACGCGGTTAAGAGAGTAGCGCTAGGAAGTCCAGTTTTCCCTATATAGTTGGATGGACAAGTCTGACCTGCAGTTCCCTCGCCTGCTTGTAAATTGTTACTTTAAGTTATTCTATTTTGTATATTTATGTACGATTATTATTTATTAGTTATTTTTGTTCTGTTTATTTCATCTATTTTGTATATATAATATGAATGCGGTCTTAGCTCTCTATAATTATTGCCTAAGTGACACAATATTATATTAGTCAACAAATAAATTTAAAAAAATAATAACTTCAGAATCATCCCAACCCTCTCGTTTCTAACCTTGCTTCCTCTTCAATTCATGATAACCTTCCGAGGCGTCTGAAAAGAAGATGGCACCGTGATCTCCTAATGTAGTCATATCATTAGAGTGCTACCATTGGGTAGTTACTCAGCAAGTGTATTCATGTCATTATATCTATTATGCCCAAATTTACTCGATGTATTTATGTAATACAGTTGTAAATGTCATTAAGAAATTAAAAAAAAAATATTTAATTTTTACAATCCAAACAAAATTATTTGAACAACATTCAACGATAGGATATATTTCATAAGCATAATATGAAATATAAATAGGCTAGGAAGTAAGGGGTATTCCGGATTTTCATTTGTCATAATGAGGTATAGAACTTAATTAAATTTAATAAATATAGCTATTTATTCATGTATCAAGTAATATGATGAAAATAGATGTACAGATTTTTTTAAAATTTGAAACATAGTAAAAACTCTCTTTTAAAATTTTTGGTAGTAACGGTTCAGATACCCATAACTGTATGTAGCTCCTTCTCGATGGAATAAAAAATGGCCACAGCTTGTAATGTTAAAAATGCCCTTGTAATGTTCTAACCTAACCAAATACTGTTAGGTTTAGTTTAGAAAAGGTTTAGATTATTCGAGAAAGGGCTACATACGGCCGTACTACGGCTTGAACGTGGTGAGAGTATGTGTGTTCCGACCTTAATAATCATTATGAAGTAATCGTCCACCCTATCAGATTTTACGAAAATTTGAACCTGGTAAACGTTTGCGGTTTTTTTTTTACAATTAAATTGAAAATAGTAGAATATCTAAAATAAAATTAAGAATCTAGCATTTAAGAACAAAATTGACGTATTTAGTCAAACCTCATGGTACCCATGGGATCTATTCATAATATTTTCTTAACATTATTTTATGTATTTTGGTCTCATATCAACTACAACAAATTCCACCAACTAGGTAGACCTTATTGCGTAAAGGTATGTATGGGGATGTAGAAATGGTAAAGTTTATCAAATTTCATTCACTTACTTTTGTCTAAGTATGCCCTTTTCAGCATAAGTTTCAAAATCGGCTTAACCCATAGGTTTTATTACTAAAAGAAAACCAGTAGGTAATAAAATATGATTTAAAAAAAATTAATAAAATAGGTAATAACTTATTTATGAGATATATCAAGAATGTTATTTTTGTAATTGGCGAAGTCACCATTTCGTGTAGTTATAATTTTGATTTGGTATCTGTATTAATCACACGGAATAAATTTTTTGTCGTCATTAATTAAATAACTCTATTAATTATTATTATTAATTATAATAATTATTATTAATAAATAACGTCATTAATTAAATGTGCTTTCGGACTTTTATTTTCTGTGTCGGCTTTTCATGGTAATCCTTTGAAGAGCAGAGTGGCGCAGTGGAAGCGTGCTGGGCCCATAACCCAGAGGTCCGTGGATCGAAACCACGCTCTGCTAATTTACTTTTTTTTTTTAATATGTTACATAATTATAATCCAGTCTAATAAATAAACAAAATTAAACGTATTCAAATCAAATATTTAAATACATATTTTTCTTTCACTTTAATTAGTAAAATATATCAGTTAATAATAATAATATTATTGAGTATACGTAAATTATAATATTATTGCGTCAATTTTAGATGTTCCTTCTAGCGGCCATGAAATCTGGGAAATTTGATGTATAATTCTTCATTCTATTACTGTCGGTTTGGTTTTATCAACTCAAACTAGGAATTATATTTTAATAATAATCCAATCTATTCATTATTTAAAAAAAAATTAAACATGTTCTCTGAATTAAATTTATTTATCAGCCAGTCATTAAATACAGAAATGGTAAATTGCATAACTTAAAGGCCTTGAGCAGTCCTTTTCGGTATGAGGTATTTCAGTTTTAACCGAAAAATAAGATTAAAACTCAAAGACAACAATTTTTAATTGAATATCACAAGTACTATGAAACGGTGATAAAATTATTAATCTTTTGAACATAAAAACTGCATCACGTGGCAAAAATATAAGTTTAAAAATTTTTTTTTTTTGAATATTCAAATGAAATCCAATTTATTGAAAATGTAATTATTTTGTTATTTGAAATCGAAGCACTTCAAGCAGAAGAATTGTAAGACAACGGGAATGCATAACAAGCTATTTTATATTATTCTCTATTGAGTTGTATTACATTATGTCACAACCAAGAACATTAGTAATTGATATAAAAGAGTTCATTCAAATAAAACATCTCAAAATTTTCTACTGTAGTTAATTTTACTATTTAAATAATAAAAAAAAACATTTAAAAAATCCTATTCTGCTAAAAAATGTACTGAAATAAATCTTTTGACAAATACTAGACTAAGATGTATTCATAAATATACCTATTTGAAATAAAAATTATTTTTTTGTTTAAACATTTTCTTTTTCAAGTTCACAGTTTACATAATCATAAACTTTTTTATAAATTTTTTTAAAAAGTTAATGTACAAATACTTCGGTACGAAAAACTCAAATCACTTCAAATTTTAACGAGTTTTCAAAAATGAAGATTATATATATATATATATATATATATATATATATATATATATATATATATTATATATATATATATATATATATATATATATATACATATATGTTTTCTTTGATGAAAAACGTCTAGAAGATTCTAATAAATTTCCACAACTTCGGACGTAATTTTGGCAGTCCAGAGCGAAAACTATAATCACTTGCTGACGATTTTTCTCATATGAATCATATGGGTATATGTTGACAACCATATTTCGAAAATAATAATAACTGTGGTCACATTACATCGAGTCCGCCGCATCACAACATAGATCAACTGTCACGTTCGACTGGTCACGGATTGACTGTAAATTATAAAATTACATTTCTGGATATTGTATAATAACTGCCAGATGTGACACTTGTTCTTCGTAGCAACTTATTTTTGGTGTGAAGGCTAAGGTGATTATAATTTTAATTACAAAATTTTTCAAGAAATCGTTCTCACATTCATGATTCTTTTTATAACGTCATAGAATTATATTTATTAATCTCCGAAGATTTCTTTTATGAACTCCTTTTAAAGTTGTTATTTTATATAAATTTATTATTTATATTATCAGATTGATACCTAGGAACCTGAATTGTCTTCGTAAATAATTTTATTTAATTAATTAGCTAGCGTAAATAATAAAATAATTATGTGTTAGAAAATAAAACAATTTAAGTCAATCAACAAAATTATGATATCGTTTCAAAAAAGAAAAAAAAATGTAGAAAAAAGCTCTACTTCATCAAAAATAAAATATGTATATGAAAAATGATCGGCACACTAAGATTTAGCTTCCATAAAATCCATGGCGCTATGGTCCTATTATGTACTTTTGTTTCCGGAAGAAAAGTCAGCTATCGACCGCCATTGTCCAGTAGTTAGCTGCACCTCATCCTTGTGCCACTTAGCCTAACTGGTCCATCCATCGGTCTCCCAATCCAGCTCTTTCTTTTTTGTGTTTGTGTCTAACAATTATAATCGACATACGATCCCTTCCTATTCCTTTTTAAAAGCCCAGCTGAGTCTGTTTAAATTAACAAAATGCACTGAAGGTGTGTCGGAAAACTCCGACAGCTTCATGCAGTGGCGTCTCCTTCAGCGGCCGTCTTGGCTCATATATTTTTACTAATTATTGAGTGTTCCGATCCATTTGCATCGGAGCTTGAATTTTATATACGTGATACACATGGATACAGATCGACAATTTAACTTTCATTTTTATCGGATTTTAAAAACGCCATTTTTCTCAGTCAGCCCTCGTTTTAGTTGGCTTTTGACACCACAAACATAGGTGAAAAACATTTATATCATTGGAGGCCGCAGTAAGGTTAGGCAGTGCTAACGAAGACCACAAAAATTCTTTATATTTTACCGTTGCTACTTTTATTTATAATTATTATTAATACACACGCCCGTATATATAGATTCAATTTAATTATATCAATTTCTAAATTTTCGTTACTAAAATTATTAAATATGAATTAATACTAAGAATAAATCAATAAATATCGCGCAGAAATATTTGGAGACCACATGTTGCCTCCAAGATGCAAAAACTTCACGGAAGCCTCAAGCGGTTTCCCACCTATGGTCTAAACGGTTGAAATAGGTTTAAACGTTCAAAGGTATTTTGCACCTTTTTAACCCTTTATATCAATTTTAGATTAAAAACGAATCCGTCGTGTATTATCAGAACAACTTCCTCAACATTTTTATTCCACGATACAATTTATTGACTATACCTATTTAAAATTCAATGGAATAATAAAATCATTTGAGAACAAAATCAACGATAAGATTATTAATTAAAAATTAGTCTCTTAATGAAGATGTTTTCTTCTTCACGATTGTTGAAAGTTTTATCAAAATCGAATTGCCACTAGTTGGTGTTTTGCCCTTCCCATGGATATGACCAAAACCAAGTTTGTCCCTTTATATCTAAAACATAAAATATACGTGGCAATTACCTATTCTGTGAAAAAAAAGTGAATTTCAACAGGAATACAAAGCATCCCTACTTCAGTACCGTGAAAGCAGTAAGAATTGTTTATAGTAAAGCCATTATAATTATATACATGAAATTATATTAATTTTATATAATAGAGATGGATATGTAGTTTAATGTTAAAATTGTAAGGATAAATGTAGTCAATTATCGTGTTTATTACAATAAATACATCTTTGATTATAGATAGATAGGTAGAACCGTTTATTTGTTTATAAAGTACATAATATATAATATATATATATATATTTTTTTTTTTTTTTTTTTTTTTTTTACATATAATTAAACGATCTATCGACAATGAACTAATGTTCATCTGTCGGGGTGTTCGCCTAGTTTATTCGTGGCGATATCTTATGTTTTAAGAATTCACAGTTTTTATATAACAAGTTCCCAATTTTTATAATATCTGCATAATTAAAAAAAAAATCTTAATTTTAACTAAAAATTTTCTTTAGATATAAAAATATAAATAAGCAAATTACACGCGTCATGGCAGCAATAGGTAACCCATGGCCAAGCAATTCAATAATAAGGGATATATTGAATCGATGGTGGAAATTTAAAAAAAAGAACGGTCAGAGTAATATTTGTCTGGGTTCCATCTCATAGTGGTATCTCAGGCAATGAAAGAGCAGACATGTAGCTAACTTAGCAAGGAAGCGAGAGGCACCAACCATAATTTCAATAAATTATACCACAGTAGAAGACTGGGTACACGCAACAAAAAAGAAGTTGTTAGGAAATTGGGCAAATAGATGGAAAAATAAACAGTCAAAATTATTGGAAATAAAAACAGACTGCAACAAGTGGGCTAGTAGCACAAGAATACCCAGAAGAGAAGAAACCATATTGTGTAGAATACGAATAGGCCACCACTGCCTGTTTACTCACGGATACCTTCTCAGAGGTCTAGAACCACCCACGTGCCAAAAGTGTGACAATAAACCGCTGTCAGTAAAACATCTGTTAGTAGAGTGCCACGAGTTCAACAACATTCGGCAAAAATTAAAACTATCAATAACAATGAAAGAAATATTAAGAGACAACGAAGATGGAGTCACCACCCTATTCCGGTACTTAATAGAAACAAAATATTACTATAGAGTATAAAAAATTAGCCGCCAATGACCCTCTAGGGTAGAGGCAATTACAAATAAAAAATAAAATATACAAATATACATGAACATTAACTTAGATACCGCTTATTCTAAATTATATTCTCTCAATAATTCACATCTATAATTAGTGGATGTTCTTAAATAGAAATAAAGATTTCTGTAGACTAGGTCGTTTAAAATTTTTATCATTTCCATAAAATTTAGTTGATACTTACCTAAAAATGCTATTCTGAACTCTTCTATTATTATTGGGCATACCGATATAAAATGAAAGTCATCTTCCGGTGAATATTTGATTATACCTACACACATATTATACTTACACAGGTGTTCATTGTAATAAACATAATTATTGAGATCATATTTTGCCTATTTTTATCGCTAAAATATATACAATGAAAATAAATTATTTTTCTAAAAATAATTAAAGTAAACCATCCAGAAAATTTAAAGTAAAAAACTAATAAACTGAAAGTGGTTAGAGAGAAAAGAGAGAGAGATAATCCGATGATTGTAGTGCTCTGCAATCATGAGATCTATCTTAGAGGTAAATAGACTCAGCGAGGTCTTCTCTTTACCTCTTATCAAGCCCCTTTCTTTCATCTTCTTGGAATCAGCATTCCTTTTTCTTTCATCACGCTTGCAAAATTTAAATTTTCTTAAAAGATTCTTGTTCTCAAAGAAAAATTGTCTAAAAAAAAAAGATAAAAATATACTAGCAGAGCGTGGTTTCGATCCACGGACCTCTGGGTTATGGGCCCAGCACGCTTCCACTGCGCCACTCTGCTCAGATACCTGACCCTTCGAGGGTAACATAAATATTCTGAAAGGGAGGCGGTGGTAATTGAGCATGTAGGGCATTAAAAGTTTTTTCATTTTATAAACTATATTTTATGAGAAATCTTATACTTTCACATATATCTACGAATAGCATAGTAAATATGAATATTATAAAAAAAAAAAATCAGCTAACTTTAAGTTGAGGCTCGGAACCAGAAGAAATATGAAGCTAACGAGCCAGTATCTGAGTGTAAAGATAGGACCGTAGGCAAACCCGCACGACAAGCTTATTTGCTTTTCTCCCTTCCATTGGACCATCCGATGTTTTATTTGAATTGTTTTTATTTTAGTTAATTAACGCAGATAAAAAAAATATACAATAGTTAATCATTGTCCAGCCATGAAACTTATAATTATATGAATATAATAATAATTTCTCAATTGACCAAATATTTTGTTTACCTTATTTATTTAATTACTTAATATTTTTTATGGAGTTATAGTATATTCTGTCAAAATTATGGACATTGATAACAATGATAAAATATTTCAGATGTCATTCACAACACATTTACGATTAATAAAAATAAGCTATAGTATTTAAATAGGAATTCAAATTAAAAATGAAATAATATACAAGTATAAAGATTGACTACGAATATTTATGATAAATCATTAAGAAATAAAATTCACGGGTGGACAAATAATGTAATAATCAGAAATCAATTCCCAAATCTAACATACATATACCAATATACTAACGAAGAAGAAAACATATTTTTATTTTGTTCTGCATAGATACATAGTAATGAAGATAAGAATAGTTGTGGTTGTCAGTCGAAAAAGAAGGCAAAAATAAATGATAATATTTATTTTTACATATGCCGACGTTTCGACCAGAAGTTCAGGACATCATCAGGGCTAAGAAAAGAACCAGAAAACAAGGTATGAGAAACATAAAAATTACAGTAAAATGAAGTTCTTAGAATAATGGCTATAGTAAGAACAAGAGACAAATAATAATAACATATGTAAAAATAAATATTATCACCTATTTTTGCCTTCTTTTTTGACTGACCACCCCAACTATTCTTCTCTTCATTATCCACAACAGTCAACCATTTACTAATTATGATACATAGTAATGTATTATAACCATATCGTTATAAAGTTTCGAAATTAGGAAATAAGAAACTTTAATGTAATTAATCAAAATGTTACTACATGTTTATCTTTTAATCATTTTTCAAAAAGTCTAATGGTTTAAATCGAATCCTAGCAATGAAACAAAAAAATTTCACTTTAATTTGATTAGTTTACGAGTGCCGATTAGAGTTGGATCAACATATCCAGTTGGAAATTCTCCACACAGCTTTTCGATCATTTATTTTTTTTTCTGTTTAAATCCATCTGATGAAGTTAAAATTTATTATTTATTATTCTAAATTCTAGTTACTATTTACGTGTATCATTTCGTAGTTATAATATATAAAACCTTCGTTTTCGTTTTAAAACGTATTTGAAACATAGTATTTTACTTGAATCTACGTATCTTTCCTGATTCCATTTTGTACGATTCGTTTTTTTTTATTTGATCCCCTCAAAATATGATCAGTCTGAAGACAAATTAGACCTTCTTTCTGCTCCATTACGACAGTAAAAAAAAACTACGAAATGGCTTGAAAGACCCGAGTTTGGTCTAAATCTTATTTTTCTACATTGAATACAAATATATTAACCCGATATAACTTCGAAGAAAAGTTCAAACCTCCACCTACATTCCAGCAAGTCCCGTAATAACAAATTGAGGTCATTAGTGCTAGATCTAAGTAATTCCAAATGTTCTTAAAATGAAAATATTGACGTTTCAGTTGGAGATAAAATCGGCTATAAATATAACATCGCAATCCTTTCAGGATTCCAGCTTCATTGATACTAATAACAGATTCTTTAAGTTGATATAAAAAATATTGTTTAATTGATCTTTATTAAAACAGGAACAAATATATAATAACAAAAATAAATAAATATATAACGAAGGATTGTAAAATATAAATGTGACAAAAAATTGTATAGTTTATAGAGGTATACTGTCTTCAGATGAAGACTATTATTGTATATGAAGAGCCAAATGATATTTTTTTTCTTTTTAAATACGAATATTAAATATATGAAAAAGTATATAACAACCGATAAATTAATTTTTGTTTAAAGTAACCACCAACCAACTAGCGAATATTCTAGGTAAAGGGTTTCCGGTGTATACTTTGTCATACTTCATCCTTCCCTCTTCCCCTCCTACTTTGACACGATGGAGTTTCGTATCGGAATTCACCGGAAGAGGAGATTAGTGTACTGTAAAACGGACCAATATTATTTCTGATGAAAAGGTATTAGTGAAATTGATTATTCGTTTTTCTATCACTACTTTCGTTTTTTTTTTTTTAAATAAGATGAAATTTATAAAAATGAAAAGATATAAATAGGAGTACTCTACATGATTTCCCACTGCTAGGTATTGTGAACGTATACAATATATTTAACCAACTTAATGAAAAAACAAATTGGAAAACTTGATTTCATTAGTGAAGTGGCTATGTGAAGCGATGCTGTATCATAAGTTCATCTACATGACGTATAAAACCCAGCAATCAAACCTTTTGACCGAATGCAATTTAATGGTATTGGTCATTTATTGGAGGAAAGAGAGAAGGAAATGAAATGGCAGTGAGAGAGCTGTAAGTCAATACACAGAACATTTTGTATTAAGTGTACAGTCACACTAAACGCATTAAAAAAAAAAAATAAATAAATATATATATATATATATATATATATATATATATATATATATATATATATATATATAATAAATTATATTTTTTTAATAATTTATAACGTTTTCAATCATTAATTTCAAATAATATTTTTGAAATTATTGAAGTTCTAGATTTGAAATTATATTTACCATCGTTCTTATTTGATGACGTACTTCAAAAGATGAAGAGACTTTACTTTTGCCTAGTATATTTGTACATTTATTAATAATATAGAGCTTGTAGAACACCTAACTAATGAAAAAATAATTTTATTATGAAATATGTTTTGATAAAAACGGGTTCCATTACTTTTTCAAGGTCTAGGCCATTAGAGAATTGTTTCATGGATTTAGTACCTCTCAGATCTTGCAGACATTTCTTCAGGATAAAAATAGATATTCCTTCATCTGGTCGTAAAGCGAATATCAAAAGACCCTCTTAATTCAAGGCATAACGTCGAATGTTATCATCTTGGAGGTTGCCGAGATGCAGTTAAATTGCAAAACTCACCGCAGAAGAGGTAATGTTGCATGATGTGAATCTATTAGAAGAGACCTTCCATAAGGCCAACAGCAGAGGCCAAAAAGAAGAGCGGATAGCGATGAAATTTACATAGCAACGGAGGACATGTTTTCTCAAAGGAATGTTAGTCTGCCCAGGGCTGGCCCCAGATGGGCTTCAGATATTAAGTTCCGTGACCTCAGACAGCTGTTTTTTCCTTAGCTGAATATTCACTAAGAGTAAATTATATATAACGGGGAAACGTTTCGTCATACACGAGAAATGTTGTTTTTAGGTAGATATATATTTTATCATCACGTCAACTCCAATGTTAAAATTTAATTTTAGAGAATTTTAAGTGAAAACTTCTTTAGACCCACCGTGCATTTTTTTTTTTTTTTTTTTGGTAGTTAATGAGACTAAGCCGGCACGTTTGGATATCAAATGCTCATTCGGCTGAAGTCGGCACGAGTCGACTAATTGAATTGTTTTTGCATTAAATGAAAATATCTGAGAAACTAAAAATAGGACCTGCATACACTATGCAAGGGAAGTGTTCAGCATTTCATTCTCTTTGTGATGAGCTATTATTAAAAATTATATTTTTACGAAACTGGTGAATTAAAATAAACTTCAATAAATCCCACCAAATTACCTTTACTCTTTCTCGTAAACCAACGACTTCCTATCCTGCAGTTTCCTTTAACAATACTCCACTTATGCCTGTTGAGCAAATCCGATACCTAGGACTCCACCTGGACAAACGACTAACTTGTAATACTCATGCTAGACTGAAACGACTATAAACTGCTCGACGTTTCCGATTACTTCAGCACTTACTAGACAAACGCTCTAAACTTCTAATTAATTACAAAAGACTCATATACATGACTATCATAAGGCCTATTTGGACTTACGGAGTTGAGCTATGATTGAGAGTCCACTAAATCATGGAATTCCTCCCGTATCGAATCCTTACAATCCAAAATCCTTTGTAAAATCCTCAATGCTCCATACTTTGTTACAAATAAAACCATCCATAAAGACCTTAATGTTTCTTTTGTTTTATATCTGGCCCAATCCAGACACCTATCCTTCCATAATAAACTTCAGAATCATCCCAACCCTCTCGTTTCTAACCTTGCTTCCTCTTCAATTCTGTTAATCCTCCGAGGCGTCTGAAAAGAAGATGGCCCTCTCCTAATGTAGACATATCATTAGAGTTCTACCATTGGGTAGTTACTCAGCAAGTGTTTTCATGTCATTACATCCATATGTTCAAATTTACTAGATGTATTTATTTAATACAGTTGTAAATATCATTAAGAAATAAAAATAAAAAAATATTTTGATGCGATGCTGTGTTAGAGATTTAAAAAAGAAAAAGGGTAGACTATGTATGATGAGTTGGCTAGATTTCGGGCCTTGGGCTACATGCTTTTCAAACTATATAAAAAAGGATCAAATGCATTTTCTTGAAGGGAATGATTCTTTAGGCGTGCTTAAGACTTTTTAGCACAGTAGGAGAGAGAAAAAGATACCACAAAAACCCCCAAATATTTGGACTAAATAATCCTTAAACATTAAATACCACGGAGAATAAAGAAACCAATGTGCGAAAGTAAATATGGATTTATTTTTAGTTACTCGTAAAAATAATAATAAAATATCTATGGTGTGTTCTTAAAACCACACTACACCACACTAAAACATTTACAAGGCCGGATTCATTATATGAAATAAAAGTTTTGTTTTATATTTACCAAGAAAAAGGGAGCGGGGTATCTCAGTGGTAGGGCACTAAGATTCCAATGCTCAAGGTCCGAGGTTCGAATCCCGGTTCGTGGCAGACAAATTATTTATTCTGTTTCATTGGTCGAGGGGGACCCTGGGTTACGGAGACCCACCTGGGGCACATCCAGCCTCTACAATGTGGGCACTCTTAATTAAATAATTGATTAAGGGGTATAACCTGGCAGTTGAGCTTGATCCTGGCCCGTTCCCTTCCTTGCTAAACTGTTGGCCTTGAAACAGTACTTTCCTTAAGTAGTACTGAACCCAAGACCCTTCATGGTTTTTAGTGGTACAGGTTTTTTAAATTATTATTTACCAAGGAATAACATTTACAATATATAAAATTATAATTGCTTATAAATTACTCTGACTGATCGTAATTTGTATCATTTTCTAAAAATGAAACAGTATGTTTACGATACCTAAAATATGAGATGAATACATTTGATTGAAATCTACTTTTTAAATATTTAACAAAAACTCTATCAATCGCTGTTTTGTATTTTTTAATCCCGCGTTGATAATGTTTTCAATTCTATCACGCGGTCTTAAGCACACATCATAGTTTTTTTTTTTTCAATTTATCTTTCCTATATCTTGGTAATATCAAAAGTGCCACTGTTGCTCCCACAATTTCCACTAAAGACCTATAACATTATGGTTTCCCAATAAGCTGCAATATATTGGACGGCTTCCAACAAGCATCCTTAGTCCTTCTTCAACGATGAACAAGAGGTTTGGCCGAGGCCCAGGAATTTTGGGCACTGCATTGTCCAATGCCATGTCTGACATCTGTACCGTTTGATCAATGTGCGACTTCCTCTCTTTTGTCTCCATTATTCGTTCATTTAAATTCACAGATATTTAAATAATATATTGAATTTATTTTGCGAATTTATAAAAAAATGGAAACGAGAGACTTTGGTATAACATTGACATGTTTGTTTGTGGACACATCTCTTTATGAAATAGACCTAACTTTTGTGGCATTGTAATATTTAAAGCATATGAAAATATGGTCATATAAAAGTAATAATTTGGTATTTTATTCAACATCCTATTTAAAGAAAGAATACAATAATTCATAACTTTTCAGGAGACCATGTTTAATGAGACTTTTCAGAAAAAAAAATTTCGTACTCAGGTGTATTTGAGGATGCACAAGATTTTTTTTCTGTACGGCAGGATCACGTTTGCTCATTGAACCAATTGTTTCCTGGTAGCCCAATATAAACAGGGGTTTGTTAAATTTAAGGGCAATGTTAAAAGTTACATCTTCGTCCCTTTTTACACATTGATGACATGAATTTAAGTTGAGAATCCGATAATTACTAATTGTTATATTCTTTGTTTTTTTACAAAACACCGACAAAATATACAAAATGGAACAATAACATTTTAATAATAATCAATGAAATAAGTATGTTAGTATGATGAGTTGGCTGGATTTGGGGCCTTGGACTTCATGCTTTTTTAAAAAAAACACCGATAAAATGTATTATTATAATATATTACTTATTGCTATAATATAGTTAAACCTAGAGGTTATTATACTAGTATTAAAGAAGGAGATATTGGGTACAATGCCATTAGAAATATAAAAAGGCTCTGTGAAAAGGACAACAAAACTTGGTACGTTGGCTAGACCTAGTGTAGAGCATCTGGTCTGCCGACGTTCCATCAACTCCTGTACATATCATCCAAGCGGCTATTATGGACCGTGGCTGATATCTTTAGTAGTGCTTTGTTCGCTGAGCCATAGACAATTGCTCAATAGTCCAGCTTGCTTATGATAACGGTTTAAAAAATTGTGATTAGGGTACTTCCATCTGCCATACAGTTAGATCCTGTGCTGGATTGGACTACGCTGAGTGTTTTGGGAAGATTTTTTTCAAGACATTTTAGAGGAATTTTAAGATTGTCCATTATTGAGTCCGAAAAGAACCTGACGCTTTGTGAAGATTGTATTTAGTAGTTTTGGCTATTATTGCGGTTCTAAGATGTCACTCTTTTTATATTTAAAAAGAAATTCTATAATATATGTACTGGTACTGGTATTTGGTACTAGTGAGGAGAACTAGTCCGACATGTAGGCCACATAGTCCTTTTTGCCTAACCCTGACAGCTACCTTGAGGTTGCCTCCACATACTTACTAGATTGAGAATGCCAAGAATCATTTTCCGGAGCCACCGTGAAATAAACATTAAGCGACCCAGGTGGGAATCGAACCCACAACGTTCAAAACCGAGCATATTGGAACTCATGCTCCAACGTGCTCGACCATCTCATCCTCAACAAGAGAGAACTACAATAATATTTCATAGCTGCTCATTTGTGTGGAGTTGCTAAATCACACTGCATGTTCATCATTCAATAGTTAATATTTTTTTTAAAAATAAGGGAGTATATTTAGTTGTGTAAGCTGTTAAAACATTTTAACCCAGAAAATATCATTGACATTGCCACAATATATATTGTTCAAAATAACATATACTCAGTTTAATTTATATACAACTACTTTTCTAACCCATAAAATGTGAAAAAATGAACAATTATTTCACAGTTTTTATAGTATACTCAATAGTTTCTGGTTTATATATACCAAGCTAAGAGTAAAAAAGACATTTCTCAGAGTTATTTCCATATAATGGTGATGGAAGGACATAAATTAAAAAATGAAAATTTGTTAAATAACGCTTGTAGAAAATTGATGATACAATAGAGATCAATAAACTTCTTATATTAAAGGTGGCACAACAGGTTCGTATATTGTTTTTTTGTTTATTATCGTTATGGAAGAATATTCGTCGTGATTTACATAAATATTTTAGCACGAAAACTTTAATTGAAAAAATTGAATCACGATGATGATTTTAATTCCACCCCACGGCTTAAACGTAACCAGAAGAGCAGCTGTTGTACAAAAAATAAGTGTCGCTAAGACATCAGGACAACAAAGCGGGCCCGAGCTGTGGCCGCAGGGGTGTTCGCTTCTCTAACGAATATGATACAGTCACAACTGAACTAAGCGTCAATGCAAACTTTTCTCGAATAATTTTTTACTAACACTTGTTTCAAAAATATAATCAAAATATAAATATATGTGCTTCTCATGTAGATACAAATCGTTGTGTAAATAAAATCTAGGATCACTCTGTGTCGAGAATTTATTTATAAATATAAAATAAGCATGGTCATTGAAATCGGTGCAATATTATAAATAATAATCCAAAATAATTATTATGGAGGTATGTTATGGTAATTTAATAATTAATATATTATCGGTAGTAGTTTAATATTACTTTTAAGGAAGACCCTCTCCTTCTCTCCTACACATAGGTATAGGTATTTTCAAATTAATCAGTGCGGCAAAATAGTGCTTGCCAATTAATATATAGAAAACGCATATCAATACATACCAGAATCATTTTAATCCATATGTAATAGATTAACTCTCGCTAGTTTAAGTTAATTCCGTTCTCTTGAAATAGAGCCTGTGTTGGGGTTAGCTTGAGCAATTAATGGGTTGATCAATGTTGAAAATTGTTAGCTCAAGCGGCTCCCAGCTAATTGTACACTGATTTGGCTTGCGCTTTCATTAAGCTCGCCGGAATGAGATACTCCCTTGATAATGTCAATCAGTTTGCGCTTGTCAAACATCCGAGGCGTTGGGGCTTCTGACGAATAAATTAACAGATTTAACTATGCAAATGAAACTTCCCAAAATCAGACATTATTTATTTTTATTCTATAGCGAAATGTTATTTTGGATAATTTTGACCCGGTGACACAAATCTAACTATATTTTCTCATTTTTTTTTTTAAACTTAATAAGCGAGATTTCAAATCCTAAATAAAATAATAGATTCCGATGTTTAAAAGATGTTCCGATGTTTCTTATGATTAGTGGCATTAGGTGATAACTTGCAGTAATAGTTTTGGCAGTCATTTATATTTTCAATGTGATTAGAACTCAAGTGTGCCAGTATTATAAACAATTTTCCCACACTTTTATTTTCAGTTCCATGATCAGTCCCAAATTTTTATTTTATTTTTACGTAATAACACAGCTTTTGAACAACTGAAAAATATATCGAAATTAGTATCCTATATTTAAGTGAGTGTTTAAGTAATGTATTTGCAATGATATGGAGATAGTTGATCGTACTTATAATTTGAGAAAAAACTGTTTGGGAGTGCGATCAATAAATAATACTATGTTATACATGGTGTTCCGTTAGTTGAGGGAAATTTTTATAGGATTGATATCAGAAGTCAAGAGTTACAGAAGAGTTCATATAACCAAAGGGTCAATTTTCAGCAGAAAAATAAAAAATAAAATTTGGTGTTTTTTTTAAGGCTTTTTGTTTAATAGGAAGCAACAACTGAAGAAATATTTAATTTAATTAATTAATAATTGCTTCATTAGACAAAATTAACTCCTAATAAAGATGGAGTTTGTTAAATAGTTAAAACCTTTAACTTGTGAGCGGCTATCCTAAGGTAAGTTCTGTTTTTTTTTTTTTTAAATTTCTTTATTGAGTATTATAACAATCTGTCTGTTGGACATTGGTTATAGTGAGGTAGGATGACATTCACACCATATGTACAAAAAAATAAAATAAATAGAACAAAATAATAATCAAAAGTATATACAATAGACAATAAAATAAAATAACCTAAAAAATAAGAAAATTAAAACTAAGGAAAAAAAAAAAAAAAACACATGCATACCTATATACAATCAGGCGAGGGAACTCCAGGAGAACCCTGCGCTACTCTCCCAACCGCGTCACTGGTACTAAAGCCAGCGGAGATTGGTCGAGAGCACTTTAGCCACATACACACATGTCTTGAGTGAAGAATCTGGCCATTGCCAGAACTCCAATTTATATAATCTACAAAAGGTCGCGAGGCCACTGCCGTTTCAACCTTCTTGGAGGATTATAGGGATGGGAGATGCTTGATAGGGATTGTGCAAGAGGATTTGGGTGGTAAGTAAGGTTCTGGTGAAATTTGGAGAATTTTTCTGGGATAAAGGTCTAGGACAAATGGGATGTTAAGGTCATGATGTAGGGTTTTGTTGGATACATAGAAAGGAGCATCGACTATTGTTCGAAGGACTTTAGACTGGAAGGATTGGATGCGCTTGATGTTAGAAAATTTTGCTGATCCCCACAGTTCTAGTCCGTAAGTCCAAATAGGTTTCAGTATTGTCTTGTAGATCAGTAGCTTGTTTTCAATGGAAAGTTTAGATTTTCTGCTTAGTAGTCGGTATAGTTGGCCGTATCGTCGGTTGAGTTCTTGTCTTTTGAGTCTAGTATGCGGGTTCCAAGTTAGTCTTCGGTCTAAATGAAAGCCAAGATACCGGACTGTGTCTGAATAAGGAAGCTGGATGGAATTAAAGAGTACTGGTGGACAGGAATTGCGTCGGAGTGTAAAGGTAATATGTTGGCATTTAGATTCATTAACTTTAATGCGCCAGTTATTACACCAGTGCTCAATCAAGGTGAGGTGACTTTGGAGATTTAAGGATGCTATTTCGGGATCAGAGTTGGATGATAAGATTGCGGTGTCGTCAGCGAATGTTGCAAGAAAAGTATCGGGATGAACAGGGATGTCAGCAGTAAAGAGGATGTAAAGCACGGGACCCAAGACGCTGCCTTGGGGAACACCGGCTTTAACGGAGTAGATATTGGAAAATTCTGTTCCACAGCGAACTCGAAAGGAGCGGTCAGAGAGGTAGGATCGGAGGACTAGGTACAAGGACTGAGGTAAATGGATTTTAAGCTTGGAGAGCAGTCCGGAGTGCCATACCCGGTCAAATGCCTGTGCAATGTCCAGAAAGGCACCCGAACAGTATTCCTTGTTTTCTAGGGCTGAGGAAATATGATCAACAACTCGGAGTCCTTGTTGAACAGTAGAATGTTGAGAGCGAAAACCAAACTGATGGGAAGGGATATTTTGGGATTCTATAATGGGTAGGATTCGTTTCAAAAGGATCTTTTCAAAAATTTTTGAAAGGATTGGGAGTAGGCTGATTGGTCTATAGGATGTTGAGCTATTGAGAGGTTTTCCTGGTTTTGGGAAAAGGATAATAGTGGAGTGTTTCCATAACAGAGGGAAGTGGGTGGTGCGTAGGATACAATTGTAGATATATGTAAGGAATATGACTGCTTTGGATGGAAGTTGTCGAAGGATTTGAGGTGTAAGGAGATCATGTCCAGGAGCTTTACGGGGATTAGTTTTTTTAATTGAAATTTTACTTCGGAAGGATGAATAGCTTTTGGGGGCAAGGAAAGTGGGATTGGTGATGTAAGGAGTTCTTCTACTGTTACGGTGTGGGCAGGATGGGATTCCGGATGTGAAATAAATGTATTGGATAGGTGAATGGCGAACTCCTCAGCTTTATCTTCGTCAGATGCTGCCCAGGAGCCATCACCTCGTCGGAGAGGATGGGAAATGCGGTGAGGATTTAGGATTTTTGTTGTGGTTTTCCAAAGGGAATTGTCGCGAGAAGAGAGGGATGATAGGTAGGAGTTGAAGGATTGTGATCTGAAGGTGGCTAATTCCAATTTTAATTGTTTGCAGTAGTAATTATAGGAGCAGCGGTCGGTAGGATGTCGGGTACGTTGCCATAATAATCTGGCACGGCGTTTGGAGCGGATTAGGTTAAGGAGGTGTTGGGGTAGAATGGTCTTTATAGGAATTCTGGAGGAGTCTTTTGGGAAGGAGGCAGTCCAGGCGGCTTGTTGGATTGTGGTAGTAAAGGAATTTACGGCACTATCAAGGTCATCGGGAGTTTTGAGGGATATGTTGAGATCAATATTATCGGAGATTATTTGGTGGAAAAGGTCCCAGTTTACTGGGCCCCTAATGAATGACGGTGGAGAAGGTTTGGGAACAGGTTCAAGTGAAATATTAAGGATTAGAGGACTATGGTCAGAGGAAAGTTCATTTAGACGTGTAATGGAACAATTGAGGGGACTTAAGCCGCTGTGGATAAAGAAATCAAGAAGATCAGGATTACGGTTGGGATCTGTGGGCCAGTAGGTAGGAGAGTTGGGGGAAAGGAGGTGAAAACGTTGGGAATTGAGTGCAGACAGCAGGCCACGAGAATTCGTGGTTCTGGAACCCCATTGTTGGTGCTTGGCATTTAGGTCTGCACCCAAGATGAAGTGATGTCCTAAGGAGTCGAGGAGAGAACTGAATTGGGCATTGGATATGGATCGGTTAGGAGGGCAATACGCTGATGCAAGAGTGACCGGAAAGGAGAAGGTTTTTATCACGATAGCGGTGGACTGTAGGAAATCATGTATTGGTAATGGGAGTACGTGATGGGAGAGGGATTGGTGTACAATTACAGCAGTACCGGCATGTGCTTTTCCGTCAGGGTGGTCAGTACGATATGTCAGGTATTGTGGTATATTGAAGTGCTGTTTAGTGGTTAGTCGAGTTTCAGTAATTAGTGCCACATCAATGTTCTTGTCAAGTAGTAAAGTAGATAGTTCGTCTGTATGATTTCTAACACCATTCGCATTCCAAAGGAGAATGGATACGGGTTTAGGGATGTGAGTCATTTAAGGATTTTTCAAAGGCGTATCTCTCTCATCCCTCCTTTGAAAAGTTCTGTTTTAAAATTATAAATTCTTCCAGATTTTTTTTATCATTATCCAACTATACTACATTTACCCCACACGAAAAACTTCCTCGTTTAATTAGTTGGAAGTTCATTAAACTCCAATTAATTAAGTGGAGGTTTATTCAGGAAAAATTAAGATTGATCTCAATATGAGTTAAAAAAAAAAAAGGTTTGATTTGTATATATACTGTACCACTCAACATCATCACAACTTTGTTTAAATTTTAACTTACGTTCTAAATTCAGTATATAAGAGAAATTTCTCGAACCGTGTCAGTGTTGAGATCAGCAAGTTTACTTGAAAGGTGATTCTGGGTTATGTTAATGAGTTTTTGAAATAGGCAGTACAGAAGATGCGTTGATAGGGAGAAGGGTATAACCTTGGAGGACTCCAGATGCTAATGGAAGATCGGGGTACTGGGTATCGGGGTATTTAGGTTATATCTTAGGGAGCAACCAAACTGTTGAAGGTACATCGCTCAGCCGAAATAATTCACGAAAAAATATATCTGATTTACTATTTTAGTTATATTTTTTTCGGCAAACTTTGTCATTTACCAAAGGTGTTATAGGTTGAGAATGAAACAGTATCATACACATTTTTTTTGGATTGGTATTATCTTTTTTACTCAAGAAATATAAGTTTTTGATTTTCATTAATAAAGACGGCATTAAGTAACATTTTTTCATCCACGAACCTGTTTATGAAAAACCATTAAATCACATGACTAAATTAAGCAGCGAAGGACAATAAAATGTTTAAGGATTGGTTAAGGTGTGATTTCTAGCTACTTTACACTTTAAAGGTTTATTTTAAAATTATTGTTTTATTTTACGTGTGTCAGAGATCTTCCTAAAAATTCTTAGTATTTTAAAATTTAATGTTTAATTATGAGTAATGATGATAGCGCCTCTTCTCAGCCTCTACTAGTTCTTAATACCAGTAATGCGGCTCTGTGCGAGGCGCTGGGATCTCCTAGAGTCCTGGCTTTCCTTCCACGAGTGGGAATAAAGGCTTGGCTTGGAGTTTTTCTGAGTTAATGGATTCTTTAAATATTGTGTAGTATGCATATATTTTAGTTGTTATTTTGACTAGTGTAGTTCTTTTGTTTGTATTCATTTACTTTTATTATTATTAGTTTCTGTATTATTTATTTTTATTTATTGTAAATAGAGTGTGAATATGCTCTCTGAAAATCATTATAAATGTCTTTAATTGTGACAGATTGTAATATTTCTGAGTAAATAAAGAAAAAAAAAGTACTTTTTTGAGGTAAATCATAAAAAGAAAGAAAAAGGAGGGGTCTTAAAAATAAGAACAACTGGGTCGCTTTAAAAATTATAAAAATAATATGCTTAAATATTTCAGTACAATAAGGTATGTCGAAATACAATGTATTGTAACAGAAACAATGGTTTAAGATTATACATTCTCTGTGGTCGTTGCATTAAGAAATAAATCATTGGAAATTCTACTATGCAGGTATTCCTAACAATTAATAAGTCGATATTCCCCTACAATTCTTAAATATTGATTTCAATAATAATTATAAATCAATTTAATTTTTAAATCACCAGCAACTTAATAGCAAAATAATGTTTTCTATTCTTTACCTGTTATACATACAGGGTGTTTCAGAGTTAAGTGTCCAAACTGCAAAAATGAACAAAGGACCTCAAAACATGAAAAAAAATTTCCTTTTGAAAGTATGTCTCGAATAGTTTGTTTAGGAGATATTCACACCTAAATATTTTCGTTGTTATGAATTGTTTACCTTATACGAAATAAATAAAACATATTTATTTGTCCTAACTAATATATTAATTAAATGTTAACATTAACATTCATATTAAATGTTGTTCAATGTGATTTCCTTGATCAATAAGACAGGCTCGATATCTTTCGATATCTTTCTTCAAGAAGCAGTGGCAGAACGGCACTGGATATGTGTTATTGTTTCACAAGATTTAATTATCCTTCATCGTAAGTAATTAAGCTCATTGACCGTACTTGCACAGAATTCTTGTTTAATGCCACCCCAAACAAAAATTCAGTGGTGTCAGGTCTAGAGAGCGTGCAGACCAAGCCACAGGTTCTGCATGGCCAATTCACTGATTGTGATAATTAACATTTAGCCATTTTCGTGGACCTACCTTCACTTTGAACAATATTTAATATAAATTTAATGTTTATGTTTAATTAATAAAGTAATATAAACAAATAAATAAGTGTTATTTACTTAATATAACGTAATAATTACTTAATAATTCATAACAATCAAAATCTTTAGGTGTGAATATTTCTTAAACAAATCATTTACGGGAGATACCTTCATAGGATTTTTTTTTCTTGTTTAAGGTCCTTAATGCATATTTTTGGCCACTTAATCTTGAAACACTCTGTACATATATAAGAAATTCATTTGTTGTTGTTGTTGTTTTGGATTTAGGGGCAAAAAACTTCAAACGCTTATCATTGCCCTCAAATTGTACTGATTGATTTATGCATTAATTTTTTATATTAATATTTGTTTTCTGTAATTAACTGATTTTACCTTAAACAAATCTTGAAGTTTTCGACGTTTTCTTTGAGTATTTTCTGTCAGAAAACCTTAATGAGTAGTTTCAACGTTTGCCCTAACTTCAAAACACCTCTTGACGTCAACCTAGTTATTGACCTATTGATGCCTTGGTGGCTGAACTTGTTTTAATTATTTTCTGCTTCAAATTCTTGAGTCTAGCGGCGCCGGTTTTAATCCGTACAGGACGGATATATATATATATATATATATATATATATATATATATATATATGGTTTAATTTGAACTTTTACTTTTAGCCATGGAGTTGACCAGCTCGGGTTGAAACGTCGGCGGCCCATTGTAAAAAATACAACCTGAAACCCTAATCATTTATTCTCCAAGACACCTTCAAATAGTCGCCTATTATATCTGAAAAAAGATAAATCGTTCCAAACGCCAATGGATCGTGTTCTCACTGAGAGTGATCGAGCATTGAAGAAAGCGTGTTGTTTCTTTGTAACAGTTTAATTAGAAGGAAAACAAGAGCAAGGGGCCGAACTGAAATAGGCCCACAAAGCAGTAATGAGAACGGCTTTGCCTAACGACGCCAATGTTTACAGAGAGTTAGCTTTCAATAGTCCTCTCGGGCTTTGCTTTTGGCAATCCTTGTTCCAGGGGGTGATTAGATATAGGATCCGATATCTAATGAGAGTCTGCAAATTAAGGACGACGGAGCTAGCAACTGAAGCGGCTATTGAAACTTGAATCTAAAATAGAAATGTTTTGTAACAGGTTTCCAATGATAGATGAATAAATAATGGCTTTCTCCATTAATTCAAACTAATTTTTTATCTATACATATTTTTTCCATTTATGATTGTAGTACTCACGCCTAAGTGGCGCCTAAAGGAACAAGTCAGAAATGAGGAACTTTTACAAAAGCCTTGCTGATATCTGAAGTAGTTGCCCTGTACTAACCTGAATTGAAAGCCAAGATTCATTTATATCACCTACCGAGAAATAAGTATTAATTGACCAACGCGATATACTAACATTTTTAAGGTTAAGTTTACATACAATTCTTCAGAGGATCACTGGAGTAGTATGAAATATCTGGTGTATATTTAATGACCAGTAATTGTTCGAAACATATGCAGTCATTATGCAGAAAATTATGCGTTATTATGAATATGAAATTATGACTTTATCAAAACATATTACTTATATATATATATATATATCAGGAAGCCGAAATGAAAATATTTTTGGATGGGAACGAGGGAGTCTGAGGAAGGTCCTAGAAGGAGACTGTCAGTTAGGGAACCTTGATAGAACAGTATGGATAAAGGCTTGCTTGGAGGTGATTTACCAGTGGAAAATACAGCTTGAGGTACTTGGAAAAAGTACCAGGCCAAGAAGAAAGTATTGGCTGCTAAGAAGGCTGAGTGGACAGTCAAGGAGTGATGACGGCGGGAGGCAGAGACCAGAAAGAAGTAGCTGAAGATAACATCATTTTCTCTAAAAACATATGAGAGATATATTGAATGAAATAAAATTAAAATATTACAAAATATAAGGCAGCTTAAGAAATAAATTTATTTTTTTACATTTGGGGAGATGGCGTAATTGCCTTGGGGAGAGGCCGAATGTATAAGGCCGGCACTGCATCTGTCATTATATCCATTCAAAATATTTCTTTGTAAATCTGTGTTGGCAAGCTAGGAAATAATAGAATTATTAGTCAGATACATAACGCAATCCTACGTGAATTATTTCCATACATATCTATAATATTTCAACCGCAAATAGATTTATAAATTTTATTTTATCTAAAATGTGATTTGCAGACATTTTTTCTTAAATATCCTTTTAAATCAGAAGTTAAGAATTGGAATAAAATAGAAATTGTTTTAAGATTTTTTTGTATCAAAGCTTTAGAAAAATTTATTCATTTGATTATCTCGAAATGGTTTGCGACTAGAGATAAGACAAGAAAATTTTCAAGACATAGCTGTTGAGTACTTTGTTGTTTAAAGCAGCTAAAAAACAAGAATTACAATAAAAACATCCATTAATCACTTTATGAAAAAACGCATTACTATGGCTATTATAATTTGTTCTCTACTTAGAAAATTTGAATAAAGTTATGAAAAACCCGACCATAAATTTGATTTGAGATAATCTCTCGCCACAGTCTAGACTTATTTTAATATAGCAATGAGAATGGTAATTTCTATTCATGAAAATAAATTTTAGCGTTATCTGAACAAGAAAAGCATCAAGCGAACTGAGGCCGAGAAACAGTGTAGATATCTAATGAGCAAGGTGGTACCGCCATTACCGACGGCGATAACATGGAGCCTCTCAACACTAATCTCCAACCTCCGTCCCTAAGTTCTCTATTGGAATCTTCTCTGACCTGTTACTTAACCTGATAGTGTTAAAACGAAAAGAACAAGACATCCCTTTCAATATCTTACCTTCCATTATCGACTTTTATTTAATGATTATACTTCAACATACGGAGTTTTATCTGATATTTGTGTGTTATAACAGTTGTAAATTTATTTATTAAAATATTGTATTAAAAAAATATGTACCAATAACAACATATATTGATTTCGAAAACATTCTTGTAGAAAATCTTACACAGGAGAATACCAGCAAAACCTTAAGAAGAGAATAAAACAACTCAATAAAATATGTAATAAGTTTTTTTTTTTCATATGTATTCGCCTCTACCCTAGAAGGTCTTTGTTAATAATTATGATTTTTATAATCTGTTGTGATTTTTGTTTTCGATTATATATTGGAACGGAGTGACAACATCCTGTTCGTTGTCTCCCAATATTATTTTTTAATATTATGTCGTGAATAACTATATTTTTGGTCTCTTTTTTTCGTATTGGAGGCACTATAGTAATATGTGTTTAAGTGTCATTGTCCGTGGTACAGACCCCTATTTATAAAATTATTAACATTCACCTGAAACTTTGTAAATAGGTTCATCTAATCGTAACCTACAAATATTTTATTTACCGAAATTCTCGGAATTGGAGTGTTTTCAATCTGGAGATTGGCAAACTTGTATTTTTAATTAGGAAATAACAACTCGTAAATAACCGTTTGATTTCCACTTGGATGGTAAGATAATTTGATAACAAAATCGATAAAAAATTTTGGGCCGTTTGGCTTATATAGCCCCGTTATTTTGAAATTTTGGGGATGTAGGTCACTCCAAACAGCTCAATATTTCGAAGGCCAGCCTTTTTCTCGAAATTTCACTCAAGTTATCTTACGATTCAAGTGGAAAGCAAATGGGTATTTACAAGTTTTTGGTAACTAATTAAATAAACAAAGTTTGCTGATCTCCAGATTGAAAACGCCCCAATTTCGAGAATTTTAGTAAATAAAATATTTGTATTTTACTATGAAATGAAGCTATTCATTAAACTTTAGGCGGAGGTTAATAATTTGATAAAAAGAGGTATGTACCATGGACTATCAGTGATGTGTTGATAAAATTTTGGCAAAAAGACACTTCCAGACCTATAAGAAGGTACCTGTGTGTAGATAGACAATATACATTTCGTATTAGGCACAATATCATTCCTTCCCTTCTAAGTTTTCTAGAACACGTAGCTCATTTTATGCATTCAAATTTTGTTTTAATAATTTAGTTCGTTTTATTTTCCATTGGTCTTCCCAATTTTCAAATATTTTTTTTTCTCTGATAAACAATCTTCAAATGTGATGTTATTTATTGGTGATATGTCTGACAATTCTCCCTTGCTTGACAAATGAGCTGTTTTGTCTGTTTTTCATTGAACAGTATGCCACTATGGGATGGAACTCAGACAAAGACCACACTCACTGATCGTTTTCTCATCTCCCACTACACGTTCAATATTTCTCTAATTAGGAAGTTGCTTGGCAATGACCGCCGCGACGTTCACAATCTATTTACAACAAATAAAACTAAATTATACATAAAATAATAATAATAAAAATAAATGTATATAAAAAAAGAGCTAAACTAATCAAAATAACAACTAAACACATGTTATGTAAATATACAATATTTACAGAATCCATTCACTCAGATGAACTCCAAGCCAAGCTTTCTCTTCACTCGTGAAAAAAAAATCAGGACTCTAGGAGATCCCAGCGCCTCGCACTCAGCCGTATTATTGGTATTAAGGACCAGTAGAGGCTGAAGAGAGGCGCTATAATCACACATACTTGGCTTGAATGGGGGATCTGGCTATTACTAAAACTCCAGTAGATGCTTATTCACAGAAGGTTTCTGGGCCACTACCGCTTCAACCTTCGAGGAAGATAGTAAGGGTGGGTGGTGCTGGATAGTGATTGTGCAAGGGGATTTGGATGATAGGTAAGGTTGGATTACAAGGTTCTAGTGAAATTTAGAGAACTTTTCTGGGATAAGGTCTAGGACAAATGGGATATTAAGGTCATGGTGCAGGGTTTTGTTAGTTACATGGAATAGAACATCTACTATTGTCCGAAGGACTTTAGATTGAATGGATTGTATGAGTGTGAGGTTAGAAAATTTTGCTGTCCCCTACAGTTGAAGTCCGTATGTCCATATAGGTTTCAGGATTGTCTTGTATATAAGTAATTTGAAAATATCAAGAATGATACTATAAATTCAGTGTGATTATTTATTAAATCGAGCTTACATGCAAGAATTCACAAGAGAACAATTGATGAAAACGATCAAAACTAGGAATTAATGGAAAAATATTATTGTCAGTTACAATTTTTTTTTCTCGAAGTGTTATGTCTATAGTATGTATAAGTGAATTATTCGAGGTAGAAGCTATGTATATATGTCGATCCCTTATGGAGATATTGTAAAATCTTCTATGGATCTAAAGTGTTTAAACTGTTATGTATTTTTTTGTCATTCAGTTTTTTTGTTTATTCGTTAAGTAGTGTAACTTAAATTAAGATACTATAAAATAGTTTCGATATTGTCTCAACTAAGTTTACAAGATTAATCCACTTATCACCGCTAGATGATTCAGTTGAAAACTTAAATTACTATAGTAAATTGGTTCTAATATAATTTGTGAACTATAATTGAAAATAAACTAATAACATTCTTGATTAATTCTAAAGAGCCTGCCGAGAACAGCCAATCACCTCCTGCTGCTATTGCCTAAATCCATCATAAATTAATTACCTAATCCTGAATAAATACAGCCCGTTATTATAGAAATAACTTAGTTTTATTTTATTTCATTGTTTTCAAATTAAAGGTATCTAATATTTTTATTTTTATTATCATTACTGTAAGGTATAAAATTAAATCAGTTAAGAAACAGCTCATAATGTGTGAATAGTCCGGATAAGAATAGTTTTACATGTAGCTCTTTTGCTAAATTCCACTCTTCCAATCATAGTTGAGAACATTTTATTACTGCATCAGGATCAGATCTTGTGAAAGAGAATATCCCAATATCACTTTTTTTTTTTTATAATTGTGTTCCGTTCTTGTTGTGGAAAACAATAATGTATCTTCGAATCAGAGCACCGTTTTTCATTCGAATTTTCAAGTTGAACTTGACTTTTGTCCTGTTAAATTTCAAAACAGAAATACAAACAAATAGCAAATAAACTGAAAATCAGTATGTTAAATATATTTTGTGTAAATAAATAACGCAAATATATGTTCGCAGGAAAATCCAATAAACTTTAAAGGTTATCCCAGCGATTTATTTCTAATGACCGTTAACTACGTACATCATTAAAAATAGAGCTAGCATAATTGGATACAGCCTTTTTTAAATTAATTAATATTAATCTAAAATTATTTCCAATTTATTCTTACTTCCAATTTTAGCTCATAAAGCCTAAATCCCATACAAAAACAAACGGTCTAAATCGGACCGATATATTTCGGTCAAATAAACTTTTCAGGGTTCGGTATTAGTATTTCTAATTCGAGGAAATTTCTAAATTCAGAGCTGAGTTTATGCGTGGCATCGGAAATCCATCAGACCGTATCTAATGCCTTCTATGGATTTGATCGCAGTTCTTTATTCACCAATCGAATTTTCGACAATTGAGATCGAAGGATCCATTGGAAGTTACGTCAGTGACCTCAGTGCTGTTATTTCTCAATTTACTTATCATATTTATATTTTGTTTATTTCCTATTCGTAAGAATTTCTGTTTTGATATTTAACGATTCTTTAGGTAGTCATTTCATAATCTTTCACGGGTTATGTAACTTTCCAGGAATGCTCAGCATCTTCTGGAATCCAGTAGATCGTTCCTAAACTCAGCATAAATAGCTGTCCATCGAAGTGAGATCTAATTTTTTGATGTATTTCATCGATGGAATTAGCGCTAGGTTTAGATACATGCTCCTTCTTTATCAGTTGTTATTATTGTAGATGTTGAGGCCGTGATGGCTACACATTGCCTGCTTTATCATTCTCTAGTCTAGATGAGCCGGTTTGTATTCGACCGGAGGGAGTTAAATTTTATATTGTGGCAGACCAACGGAATTTATCTCAACCTTCTCACTCTGGTTAGGTCGTACTTAGAACAATCCTCTCTTTCTTTCTAGGCCTGAAATGACGCAAGTAGGAGTAAACCGAAAAAAAAGAAAAATTGACATTAACGATTTCAGTTAGCATAATTGCATATGATTACAGGATATATTCATTTTTAAATATATACTATCGCTCATTGATGATTGAATGTTTTTTTTTAATAATTTTAATTTGGGCCATATTAATTAAATATTTAATATCTCTCGGTATGCGAATTAATTTTATTTTAAAGGTATTAATTTAGAAACATTAAATTGTATATCTTCTTGTTTTCTTTCTCAAGTAAGCTTCGGTTTATATTTTTAAGGTTAAGGCAATTAAACTTCCATTTTTATCTTTAATCTTTTTTAATCACATTTGACGTTTCTTGATAATATCCCCAACTTCAGAGATTCTTTTTTATTTACTTGACTGTGCAATGTGGCACCAATTGTCTAAAATTACAATAACTGTCATATTTATATTTAAATATAATACTTTTTTTGGTGTTACACATTCATTTTCTATATACGAATAATAATAATAAGTATAATAACACCAATTGTATACTGTATTATTATTATTAGATGGATGAGAAATGATGATGAATCCCTAATATATATGATTCTTTGATTTTTTTTATTTAATAACTTCAAAGAATTTAGCCTATGAATTATGAATTATCATAAAACAATAAACCAGTTTTAAATAAATAATCCGGGCATCCATTTCATTAATAACCTTGTAGAACTGCATAGGATATAGGTATCAGAGATAGAATTACAAAATATGTTAAGAATTTGCAAATGCACGCGAGAGCTTCAGTGAAATGGACCCCGATTTGCATAAATTTATGTTATATTATTCTCTATAGCTCGACGCTCTCTCAATAAACTTCCAATGGTCTAACAACTAGATGTAATTCATGGCTGTACAAGCATAGAATATTATTAAACTATACAAAAGTAATTTTAAAGAACCGGGTGTCATTGTGTTTAAAACGCGGGGAAAAAACTATTTTTCTCAGATAGAAGGTATATTGGAAAAATCATTTTCTTTTCACTATTGATCAATACATTAGTTATATAAAATATTTTTACTATATTTTTATCTATTAATTTGAAAATTATAATGTATGACCAAATATGGAAAAGGTTACATTGTATTATTAATAGGATGCATTGAAGGTGAAAATGATTCGCAATATTTTGGCTTTTGACAAATGAAAAAAAAGTTTGAAGAGTTCTGGTGGCCAGAATTTAATCGAATTGTAAACATTTGCTTACATTTAATTATTTAAGCTCATTTGGACCTACGCTTAACGGATATAAGGGGCAGCCAAAACGAACCTACCACGAAGTCTAGAAACTTTTCAGTCAAAAAAAATTCAGGACTATGGTACGTCACACACATTACTTTACGTAAAAACCTTCACATGCCAACTGTTAACAACCTCATATGGACCTACAACAAAAGATCTTACGAGATTTCACATTAAATTACATCGACAAACTAACAAACCCATAGAATATATGACTATACTTAACATGCCCGAAAACACACTTAGGAGGCTCAAAAGAAGCTGTATGAGCTATCGTCTCGCTTAAAAATTATACTAAAATCAAAATAGGGAGAGATGCCGTTGGGCACTCCTTTCCCTCGCGCCGATGCTGCTACTAGTATTATTCCCGACAGCGGTCAGTAACTCATTATTTATGACAGGTGCTGGTTAAGAAATTAAGTTAAAAAAAGAAGTATATATATATATATATATATATATATATATATATATTTAACTGGATCGAAGTTTGTATACAATTAATCGTTACTCTGTGTCGCCTAAGACGACTTTATCGTAAATGCAACGAGATTTTAGTACATAAAAGTACACAGGGAGGACATAAAATGTGATGGACTGGTCGATATCAACATAAAAGCACTCATGTCCCACAATTGGAAAAGTCGAAATAAAAAAAAGAAAAGAGAATAAAAAAAGATAAAGAACAGAGTAAAAAAATCTTTGCACTTAAGGGACCTTGAAATGTTTGGACCTCCTAAAAGATACCACCGCACTACCAGCATAATAAATATTTCCCTTTGATGGTAGCGTTTTGGGATGTATTGCTTTTAACATGTTTTTCTTTTTTACAACATCCACCGCAATTAAATAAAAATATCAAGATAGACAAAGAAAAGGATGAGAATTTGGAAAGTGATGTATCCTATACTGAAAGTAACTAAAATATAACTTCTGGAATAATCTAATTATCCCAAACGTTCAAGGTTAGTATTTGAAGTTAATAACAAGTTCAAGGTTAATAATATATGCTCCAAAAGTATGCTTTGAGATAAGAGATGGCGAAAACTGCTGACGTTTTCTGGAATTTTCTATCTCGCCCAACAATTCTTTCCAGTATTCCATTATGTCCACTAGTTTTTCTAAATCATTACGAAACATTCTCAACAAATACGGCTATGTTAAAAAAATGCTCTCAAAGATATATAACCTATGTGCTTTTTATATAAATGACATTATTGCCGAAAATTCTTCTTTCAAGTATAAAATTTTAAAAGTATTTCATATTTTTATAAAAAAAAAATAAATAAATACAGATACAAAATACTTATCTATCATGAAATGGCTCTGTAAAACTATTCCTTTAAAACATAAGTTCATTTTTCTAGATATTGAGTTTTGGGAGTAGCTATAGTTTTATAGTAATTAATTTATGTTATTCAAATTAATATCATTTTTGAACAACTTATAATAAAAATTACGCTTTGTTCAATTCTTTCATTTTGAATGTTGTCAAAGGCATTACAAAAATTGAATTCTTCCTTTTTATTTGCTGAATAGTACTTCAAAATATTATTAAAAAAAAAAAAAACTTAATACAGAAAATTCGAAGCTCTTTTTTCAAAAGAGGGAATTCTAGTACGAAAGATCAACCTTGCCACAATTGCCCGATTTCCCACCCCACTCTTAAAATGCACTCTGTGCAGCAAAAGCGGTTTATTTCTAATCCTTGTCCTACCCTTCTTTCTCAATACCGTTGATAAATGCCATAGTTATGGTGCTATAATAACGTTTTTGATACATTACATTGAATGTATTAACGAAGAATTATTAATACAATAATTTAATTTTCAAAAAAAAATAAACAAGTTTTTAACTGTGTGTTGATGGTTGACTGTAGAGAATAATTGAGGTGAATAAAAATAATAATTATTATATATATTATTAGTAAAAATAAATATTATTATTTATGTTAGCCATTTTTATTTTGAATAAACAATTTTTTATTTGTTTTTTTTAATACTACTTCCTTTATTCTATACGGAGATCGTTTAAGAATACTTCTATTGTAAAAATGATACAATTATTAACATAATTAAAAAATAATTTGCTGAATATCTTGAATTTTTTATTTAAGATTCGCAATTGAACTCTTTGTTATATATATTTCACAATATATTTTATTTTAATTAAGTTTTATTATTATATCATTTTTACAATAGAAGCATTCTTAAACGATCCCCATGTGGAATAAAGGAAATGGTATTAAAAAAATAAATAAAAAAAATGTTTAATTTTTTTTTGACTGGTTAATTGTCGCATTAGTGTTAGTTCGTTAATAAAATCAACATAATGTACCAAAAACGTTTTTACAGCACTAGAACTATGTCCTTTATGAGTCATGAATGATGGGGCAGAGGCCAATTAAGTGCATAGGGAGGTCTGCACCAAAAAAAAAAAAAAAAAAAAAAATTCAATTGATTTGGTGTGAAGTATATTCTAAGAACTTCCCAATTAGTTTAACAGACGGGGGCATATTTACGTAATAAAACAAAATCCAGGTCTAGAAAATTATACAGCGGAAAGTGTCCATACATGCATATATTGAGAGAGAGCAGGGCGATTTAAATAACTATTAGCAAGAACCGCACTAAGTTGGCAGCCCTGCCCACGTGCCTTGCTAATCGCCGGTTCAAGCACAACCCTCCGCCCACGGTGAAGAGGTCGATGGCACAGAAGTGGGAAAGAAGAAAAAGGTGTACTCTACGTAGCCCCAAAGGTATGAACTATATTGGCAGCCTACTGAAAGCTGCTTCAGGTTCATTAGTATATGTCGTCAAGGATAGGAATACAAGAGTGGTGGCGTACTTAATGAGAAGTACCTGGGATATTGTTAGTGGAATAATGAACTTCAATCTAGGGCACTGTGGGAGAGAAATTTACGAGTGTGCATATTCGTGCAAGAGAAAACAGAGCAGAAGTAAAAAAAAAATACTGTAGATATTTATAATTAAGTGTGGGATTCAGATGAATTACTGTTTTTTCATAGTTGTGCGGTCTGTCGAGAAACATTATAAGTGCCAGTACTTCCTTTACCTCCCGTCAGAGGGATGGACGAGCATATGTGATTTCTAGGACATCGGCTCTGAGTTATTCAGAAATTTTAGTAAACTGCACCAATGTCTGTTGTACACGTGTTTGAGGCAATGAATTTCTATTCAATTAGTTTTAAATATTCTTACAATATGGAATACTTTTTTTTTTTTTTTTAATCCATGTCTGCTCATCTTGGGCTTTCTAATTTTCCGATAGCAATATCTTTGTTAATAAGATCTATCGATCTGGTTTTTGGTCATCCACCAACTAACGATGCATTAATTATTGTCTATATGCTTCCTGATGGAATACTGTAAGCTATATATATATATATATATATATATATATATATATATATATATATATATATATATATATAATATATATATATATATATATATATATATATATATATATATTTACGTTCTTGCTTTCATATTATGGGATATTGACCGGTTTATATGATGATATCTGTATTGTTTCTTTACCGGCATTCATTAATATTAAGATCCCAAATTGCATCGGTTATTGTACGTGTAGCATATTCTAAATTTGATATTTTGGGTGTTTTAGGGGAATGTAAATTAGTTCATATTTTCTGTTGCAGTTTAATTGTCTAAATCATATTGTTTTAAAAAGAACATATGTTTTTATTAGTTAGTATGTAAACAAGTTTTTGGTTGAGTTAACAATTAAAATGATAATAATGATGAAACATTTATTAACATAGTTAATAATGAATTAAAACATTTATTTTGATTTATATATTAAGAATATAATGGTACGGAGCAGTTTTATCTTAAGATGAAAGATACTAATAAAATATAAATACGTTTACTCATTAATTCGATTATTTTTAGACTAGATATTCTTTTATGATAAGATAAAATAGTAAATACGAAACATTATATTCAGAATAGCAAGGAGCAATTCGCTGCAGCAGTATGATCTTCTTTTTTTTTTTAATCTATTTATTGAATAATAGTACAATCAGCCACTGCTGGAGGGCTATAAGTATTAGGACTAAGAGTTCTCATTCATACAATATATACACATAATAGAGAAATAAATATAAATATAAAAAGTAAATAAATAATACTGATGAATAAAGTAAATAAAAGAAAAAAAAAGTAAACAGATAACATAAAATAGAAACTTCTAAACACAATCATACCTATATACAATATATACATTCGCCCAGGAATCTCCGAGCCAGGCTTTTTTCCCCACATGTGGAAGGCAAAGCAAGACTCCAGGAGATCCCAGTGCCACTTTTCCAGCCGTATCAATAGTATTAAAAGCCAGTGGAGACTGAAAGAGGGCACTAGAGCCACAGACGCTCAGGACATCAGTGAAGATGCTGGCCATTGCCAGGACTCCAGAAGCATATTTACAAGAGATCTCTGGGCCACTGCCGTTTTAACCTTCGTGGAGGATTGTAGGGATGAAGGGAGCTGGATAGGGATTGAGCTAGAGGATTTGGATGATGGATAAGGTTCTGGTGAAAGTTTGAGAACCTGGTGGGATGATGTCGAGGACAAATGGGATGTTAAGGTCATGGTGTAGGGTCTTGTTTATGACATAATATGGGGCATTGACTATTGTTCTAAGTACTTTGGACTGGAAGGATTGTATGCGTTTGATATTCGAATGATTAGCAGTTCCCCACAGTTCAAGTACGTAGGTCCAGATAGGTTTCAGTATGGTCTTGTAGATAAAAAGTTTATTTTCAATCGAAAGATTGTCCTACTTAGTAATTTATACAGCTGGCCATACCGTTGGTTAAGTTCTTGTCTTTTAAGTCTGGTACGTGGGTTCCAAGTTAGTCTTTTGTCAAGAAGGAAACCAAGGTAACGGACTGTTTCTGAGTAGGGAAGTGGAATTGAACTAAAAAGGATTGGCGGACAGGATCTGGTCGCAGGGGGGAAGTAATATGTTTGCATTTTAATTCATTGATTTTGATGCGCCAGTTGTTGCACCACTGCTCAATCAAGGAGAGGTGAGATTGTAAGTTTAGAGATGCTATTTGAGGATCTGAGTGGGAGGATAGAATAGCAGTATCATCAGCAAATGTAGCTAGAAATTTATGGGGATTTGAAGGGATATCGGAAGTGAAGAGGATGTAGAGAACTGGGCCCAAGACACTGCCTTGTGGAACACCAGCCTCAACTGGATAGTAAGTGGAGAATTCGGTGTCACAACGGACTTGAAAGGAACGATTTGAGAGGTAGGATTTGAGGACTAGGTACAAGGATTTGGGTAAATAGGTTTTGAGCTTGAAAAGCAAGCCATCGTGCCATACCCGGTCGAAAGCTTGCGCTACGTCCAGAAAGGCACCAGTTCAATAATGCTTGTTTTCAAGTGCAGAGGATATATGGTCCACAACACGAAGGCCTTGTTGGGCAGTGGAATGTCTTGAGCGGAATCCAAACTGATGAGAAAGCATGTTGTGGGATTCGATTATGGGTAGGATGCGTTTGAGAAGGATTTTCTCAAAAATTTTTGAGAGGATCGGGAGTAAGCTTATCGGTCTATAGGATGATGTGTTATTAACAGGTTTACCTGGTTTTGGAAACAGGATGATTATGGAGTGTTTCCACACCAAAGGAAAGTTGGTGGTACGAAGGATGCAGTTGTATAGATAGGTAAGGAATATGATTGTTTTTTTGGGAAGTTGTCTGGGGATTTGTGAAGTGAGGAGATCATATCTAGGAGATTTTCGGGGTTTTAATTTGTTTATAAGGAATTTGACCTCAGAGGTGTTAACAGGTTTTGGAGGTAGAGAGAGAGGAATTGGTGAAGAGAGGAATTCTTCAACTTCAGCAGTGTGGGTGGAATGGAGGTCGGGATGAGGGGTGAATGTGTAGGATAGATGTTTAGCAAACTCTTCTGCTCTATTCGCATCTGACGAAGCCCAGGAACCATCATCACTTCGAAGTAGATGGGAAATGGACTGGAATTTAAGGGTTTTTTTGGTTACATTCCAGAGGGAGTTATCACTAGCGGATAATGAGGGGAGGTAGGAATTGAAGGATTGGATTCTAAAGGTATCCAGTTTCTTTTTTACCTGTTTGGAATAATAATTATACGATATCCGGTCATCAGGATATCTGGTTCTTTGCCAAAGGGTCCTAGAGCAACGTTTGCTATGGATAAGGTCCAGTAGATCTTGAGGTAAAGTATTTATGTTGTGGTATTCCAGTTAACTGGCTCCCTGATAAATGAAGGTGAGGATGATTTGGGAATGGGAGATGTGGAAACGGTTAGGACTAGAGGACTATGGTCTGAGGAAAGATCATCACACCTTGAAATGGAGCAGTGTAGTGATCCTAGACCTTTGGATAGGAAAAAGTCTAAAAGGTCGGGATTGCGGTTGGTGATCAGTTGGCCAGTATGTGGGAGTATTAGGTGAAAGGATGTTGCTGCGATGGGAATTAAGTGCAGATAGCAATGTTCGCCCGCGGGAATTTGTGGATCTGGCTCTCCATTGCTGGTGTTTTGCATTTAGATCTGCACCTAGGAGGAAGTGGTTTCCTAAGGAATTCAGGAAGGAAATTATTTGGGATTCGGAAATGGGTGTTTTAGGCGTGGAATATGCCGGAACTAGTGTTATTGGGTAAAGGGGTGTTTGGATTATTACGGCTGTGGGTTGTAGGAAATTATGGCTTGGCAAGGGAAACAAATGATGGGAAACGGATCTATGGATAATTATGGCAGTGCCACCATGTGCTGTTCCATCAGGATGGTCGGTTCGATAAATATTGTAGCTGGGAAGGTTGATTTGTCGTTTGTTGGTTAGTCTAGTTTTGAGTTATTAGTGCTATGTCGATGTTTTTGTCATGTAATAAGATTGTCAGTTCGTTGATGTGGCTCCGAATACCATTCGCATTCCAAAGGAGATTGGAGAGGAATTTGGTTGAGGACATTTATGGATTTCTCGGCAGTGGAATGAGTTTGGATATAACATTGGTAAGTAGCAAAATAAGAGAGGTAATGAGAGATCTAAATTCGGAAAGGAAAGATGTCAGTAGGCTTGTGAGGTCAGTGGAATTGGAAGGAGGAGAAATGAATGTATGGGTATTTAACTTACGTTCGGGGATGGAGGGATATGGGTCTTGAGGTTGATGTGTGAATTCTTGAGGTTTAGGTTCTTGTGGCAGTGCCTGAGATTGAGTGTTTGCAGTGTCTCCTTTGAACATCTGAGCATAGGACACTCTTCCATTCACTGTTCTAGAGGGTTGTCTTGGTGGCCTGGATGTCCCTTCTTCTCTAGGCGTTGCGTACATTCGTGTTTTTAATTTTTGGTATGTTTGACAACCCTTGTAGTTGGCTGGGTGTCGTTGGTGGCATAAAGCGCATACTGCAGGTGAAGTTCATGACTTCCTACGGTCCTCTGTTTTGTGTTGCTCACCACACCTCACACATCTAGGAATGTGATTACAATACCGTTTCGTATGGCCATAAGCCTGGCAGTTATGGCATTAAACGATGTCGCGCTTGCTGTAGGTCTTTTCTACAACAACGCTTGTATAATAAAGGCGTGTGACCTTGTATATGTTTTCGACATCGGGTGTTCGGTCAAGGTCAACGAGGAATACTGGAAGAGGTATTTTATTTTTTATTCCAGGCTGTTCTTTATCCTCCTTAAATATGTTCATTATCTGGCGAACATGGAATCCCATACCCATGAGCTCTTCTTTTATAGCATCTGTTGGCGTAGATGGGTGCAGTCTTCTGATAACGACCCTGAGCGCCCTTTCTTGACGCAGTTGATACGTGTGTTAATCAGCCTTGGTGTCAGATAAATATTTTATACTTTTTCTGTAAGTTTCTGGAGTGTCGGGCATTAATTTAGTGTCATTGGTGCGGCTTTGGCATAAATATTTTCCTGAACCTACTAGATTATTCAATTGATGACACATCAATTGAAAATTTTTAATATTTCTAACAAATATTGGTGGGGGTTTAGGTTCTCTGGGGGTGGATGCTGCTTCCATTTGTTCGTTATTTATATTTGAAAGCACTTCAAATGGATTCGAAGTGAAAAACGACGAGTCTTCGCCCATAGCTTGAGTTGTCTCATAATTGTTAGGTTGTTGTGAGGAGCCAGGTTGTGGTTCCACTTCTTCTATGGAGCTCCCTGGTGTGGCTGGTGGAGTGTTTCTTTTCGAATGCCTTGTCTTTTTTTTTAATGGCAGAACTCATTGTAGTATCGAGGCTCCTGGACCTAGTGTTTTTGACCTTACTCGACATTAGCATGTGATAATATCGCATTTCATATTAATTTTTAAAAGAGAAATTGATAAAAGTGAGACGATGAAAAAAGAAATATTTTTATTGTAGAGGAAAATATAGACGCGTGCTTGGAGAGCGCAAGTCTGCTTCCGACGGAGGGCTCCAGCCCACCAGTCAGATTAACGATGTATATGGCTGGCCGTTATCTAACTAACCGAAGGTCTATTTACACTGTTCACTCTTGTGTTGTAAATAAGTGATTACTCACCTTATTTTTTTCTCCAGTATCAAATATAATTGTTAATGTAACTGATAACACTAATTGTTCAAATTAAACTTGTATACTACCACTGATAATTAAGATTTTTTATAAGAAACTACCTGACGTATGTTTAACTAGGGTTAACGCATGCGCAGAACTCTGATCTTCTAGTATAAAATAATTACAATCTGGAACGAAAGCATACAAATATAAACATATCTTTTGATGATTTCGTTTAATTAATTTTCAACATGCTCACATTCATCATCCAAATGTAAACTTCTCTCTTCGTCATTAAACTTGTAATCATAATGTTCAAGTTGCAGACTTGATAGGATGATATTAAATTGATTAACAAATTATTACATATTTCTCTGCTATTATCAATCATGGACTAGATAGATTGTTACGACTAGTAAAGTTCCATCTGCCGGATGATGATAATTATTTAATTCTTTCAATGATTAAACAAAAAAAATTAGATTTAATCAAATACAAGAAATATTTATAAATATGAAAAACAGTTGTTATATCATATAAACTTATTTTACACAAAATTTTTACAAATAAATGCTTTTTTTCTTAATGCTTTTAACTTAGCAATTTATATTTATGACAAATATATGATACAAAATAAATAAATAATTCATAATTTAATGATATTTTCGGTAATATTTTGTGATTTGAAAAAAATATCATAATTTTTAACACGATGCATTGACTAAATTAAGATCGAAGCAACTGATAGCGTATTTTTTTTTTTAATTTTCATAACTAAACAATATATACATACATATATTTTAATTTACCGCCATTTCATTTTTACCACTTGGGCCTAGTACCTCTTTGTGGTACCTCCTCTCTGATCTGGACCTAATTCATTTAGATTAGGAATTCCCTAACCAATTGAAAAATCGTTCTTAGATGTTCGTAAAATTTATAAATAATCTATAATTCCTAATCAACATTTAAATCACTGATTTACATATCTAAATGCAAAAGATTTAAGTTAATCTCAATGAAAAACATTTAATTATTTTTAATTTGTTAATGAGATAAAATAAAAACGCTTCGCCTTAAATTTCTTCACCTGGTTGCAGATATTGATATCAACTAAGCTAGGAGGAGTTTGGAAGTAATCATTCATGAGTTAAACAGATTATGTTGTAAATAGACACAGTATATTAGATGTTTTTACATTTTCATTAGTTGGAAAAATATATTTTGAACAAATATGTTTCATTTAGCCGTCTTATAAGTAAGTTCCCTTTAATATAATTTATCTTTTCTAATACGATCCCTTTAATGATAATTAATGCTTCGTGAAAATCCTCAAAATGTTTTTTCATTTTAAAGCTCAGAGTTATCGTTTGGTAACTGGAAAAAGGATCCCAAGAGATTGTGAGGCCATAGAATTCGGAATGGAAGGAAAGCTATTTATTTTGTATATAAATCCGCCCTGACTTTCAACTCGATGGATTTTTAAATATTTTGAAATGAACTTGCTTTTTTTTTGGCATAATTAAATAACGCTTTTTTTTTTTTTTTAAATCTTATTTTAGTGTCATGGCCGCTAGTGCAATTAAACTTACACGTCGCTCTATCCTTGATACGATTTAATGTGCTTATTATTTAAAATACTGCTCTAAGACTTTTTCAACAGTGACTATATTAATTGTTTTACATTTTTATATTCACATATGATCAGGTGAGTGACTATTTATTAACAATGAAACAGTTATAAATTAGTGCTCGTTTGGTTAGCCCATGTGGCTAGTAATTCCCTTGCGGGTTTTACCTTATCTCCGATAAGTTCAAGCCAAGGCTCGGCACTGTGTACAATAACATTCTTCAGTGTTATTCTCAGTTCGATTCCAAGACATTTAACTTCATTTTTTTCTTTCTTTATATTTTCTTTTTTTTTTTTTCTTTCCAGAGACTCTTTTATTTAATTTTTTTTCTTTGATTATTTATTTTTTGGAAATGAATTATTTTATATTTTATTTTATATCTGTATATATTTATGTAAATAATTTTGTAAATAGCTTAGTTTTTAAGAAGTTATCTCATAAATTTTAATTTTAATATTTAGGTTTATATATATACATATATTTTTTTTTATTTATTTTTTTTTTCTCTCTAACACTTATCATGATGGATCTGGATAAGAACACATCATGTGAAGACACGGAAGATGAGACACCCTTTTCGGAAATTAGCGAGACCGACTCGCAATATTTGAAAAGGCGTACACTCCAAAAGCGTCTCCGAAACTCAGTTCCCGGATCGGGACAAAACTCACCTAATAAAAAAAAAAAGAAAAATAAATCAAATAAGCAACCAGAACAAGATAAATCTCCACCGAGAACTAGGAGCAAATCTAATGCCACTCAATCAGAGCCAACTGCACCAAAAACATCAGAAAGCAAAAACTCAATTCAAGAAAAAAACTTATCTCACAAGACTCCGCAGCTTCAAGATTTTTCTGATCCTGAGCCGCCGCCAATATTTGTTTCAAAAATTAAGAACTTTATGTCGTTTGGTCAACAAATTGCAGATTTGATCGGACAGCCAAATTTTCGATGTTACTCGAGAGTGAACGACATCAAAATCAATACTAATTCTAGAGACAATTATAAAAAACTGATCAATTTTTTAACATCCAATAACTACGACTTCCACTGTTACCAATTAAAACAAGAAAAGGCGTATCGAGTGGTCCTGAGAGGACTGCATTCAACCACACCCATATCTGCTATCAAATCGGGCCTCGAAGAAATCGGTCATAACGTCAGGCACATAGCACCTGTACTACATCCTAGAGAAAGATATCCGCTCCCATTATTTTTTATAGACTTAGAACCAGCAAAAACCAATATTGAAATATTCCAGGTTCAACGATTGGTTTACTCAATAGTCCGTTTTGAGGAACCGAGACAGAAGCCTCTAATTGTACAATGCACTAAGTGTCAAAACTTGGGCCATACAAAGGCCTATTGTTATCACGAAGTCAGATGCGTTAAATGTGCCGGCCTACACGCTTCAGACACTTGCCAGAAGCCAAGAGATGAGCCTGCGACGTGTGCTCTTTGTGGCGAAGCCCATCCTGCGAGCTACAGAGGATGTGAAGTGTATAAAAATCTTTACAAACAAAGATCACGAAACTCAGCGGTGAAAAATCTTGGATCTGCTCAGAAAACTTACACTGAGGCACCTGAAATCGAAAATCAGGAAATTTTCCCAGCATTGCCGACTTCACCTTCCCTCGTCATCCAACAACAACCATCCATCTCTACAGCTAAGGACTCGCCTCACCAGAATCTCAGAAATTCTCACTCCCAGTCTTCCATCAGTAAGAAGCAGCCTCAACGTCAGGCGCCTCAGGCCTTCCAATCCAAGCCCAAAATCCCTAATCCTCAGCCTCAACCTCGCCAGCAAATCCCTCCTCATCATTTACCCTTAAGAGTCAAACTCCCGCCAGAGCATCCACATCCAGCTCCATTCGTTCCTAATCCCAGGATGAACCCCCCTCCACAAGTCCAACAGAATTTAGATCCTCCTCGTACCCCACGACGGGCCCAGCCCCCACCCAACATTCCTAATCGCATAACCTACTCATCACAACCTCCTGATCCAAACCCACTTCCCAGCCAAACACCATCCGACATCAACACTATCTTATCGTCATTCCTGATAGATCTTCAACAGACTATCAAACCGCTCATAACCCTTCTAACCAGACTCCTTTCCGAAATCCCGCTTAGCTTCCCTCGATGAACACGAAGTCCCTAGCTATTCTCTTATGGAACGCTAATGGACTGCAAAACCACCGTGACGAACTAGACATATTTCTCCATGACAATTATATTGACATTGCTCTCCTGACAGAAACTCACTTCACCCAACGGACACATTTCTACATACGTGACTACATCACCTATAGATCTGACCACCCAGACAACACTGCCCACGCCGGTTCTTGCATCCTTATCCACAAATCTTTACCCCATTCACTTATTCCTTCTATTCCAACAGATGCCATTCAGTCAACTTCTGTAATCCTCTCAACTCGTCCTTTCCATCTAACACTTTCAGCTGTATACTGTCCTCCTGGCAATTCCCTCTCGTACAGCCTACTTGAATCCTTATTACAATCCCTCGGATCGCGCTTTATTGCTGGAGGAGACTACAATGCTAAACACCAACGATGGGGTTGTCGATCATCCAACTCCCGTGGTAATACCCTTTCACAAGTTTCTTCTTCCAACAATTATTCCATCCTCTCGCCCATGAATCCTACTTATTTTCCAACATCCCTCAAAAAACGTCCCGATATCCTGGACATATTTATCACCTCCCAGATTTCCTCCTCCCAAACTATAATCAAATCCCTGGATGACCTTTCTTCAGACCATAGTCCAGTTCTGCTTTCACTACATTCTGACTTTGCTCCTAAACCATCACTTCCTAAACTGATCACTGGACGAGTAAACTGGGACAAATTTCGTGATGATTTGGAAAACAAACTCGACCTCAAAATCCCGCTAAAGACAAAAGAAGACATTAATTGTGCCATAGAAAAACTGACATCATCAATAACAGACAGTATAAATAATAACACATTTATCAATAAGATTAACTTCCCACAAAATACTAACTTGCCACAGCATATTCGTATCTTATTACAGGAAAAACGCAGAGCAAGATCGAAGTGGCATAGGACTAGATACCCAACAGATAAATCGCATTTCACCCAACTGACTACCTAACTGAAAGCAGAAATAAGAAAATACAAATTTCAAAATTTACTAAATTTTACTGAAAAACTTTCAACCACTGACAAATCATTATGGATGACCACCAAAAAACTTCTTAAGTTTCAAGACTTTAATCACCCACTACTTACTGATTCCCAAACCTGGTCCAAATCCGACGAAGAAAAAGCCCAACTATTTGGTCAACATCTCTTCCAAACTTTTAACCCACATCCCGATATCCTTAATTCGACTCACATCAATTGTATTGAGGCAGAACTGGATATTCCTCTCCAAATGTCTCTGCCACCCAAAGCATTTCATCCCCTAGAAATATCGAACATCATTCAAAAATTGCCTTCCCGTAAAGCTCCTGGACATGATCTAATTACATCCCAGATCCTAAAACTTCTTCCTCGAAAAGCCATCCTATTCCTTACTTACATATATAATGCTGTACTCCGTTCTACATATTTTCCTGATCCTTGGAAACGATCTATTGTTAAAATGATCCACAAACCCAAAAAACCACCAGAATACCCATCCTCTTACCGTCCTATATCTCTTTTACCCATCATGGGCAAGATCCTAGAAAAACTCATCTTAAAACGCCTGTACCCTATCCTAAATTCTAAACACATAATCCCAGATCACCAATTTGGTTTCCGAACTTCCCATTCCACTATACAGCAATGTCATCGTGTGGTAGACGTAGTATCCTCTGCATTGGAGCGCGGAATGTACTGTACGGGAGTCTTTCTCGACGTTGAACAGGCGTTTGATAGAGTTTGGCACCCGGGACTGCTGTACAAACTCCGAAAATTCCTACCACCTACATACTTCCTCATTATCCGTTCTTACCTTACTGATAGATACTTTAAAGTAAATCACAATAACGCCTATTCATCCCTTTTTTCCCAGTCCGCTGGTGTTCCTCAAGGTAGTATCCTAGGTCCTATCCTCTATACAGTTTATACAGCTGACATCCCAACCCATCCCAACACTGTCATCACCACATATGCCGATGACACATGTATCCTATCAGTAAACAATGACCCAGCAATTGCATCCCAAATGCTACAATCACACATCATAAATCTAGAAGAATGGTGTCAAAACTGGAGAATTAAAATAAACTCCAATAAATCCCACCAAATTACCTTTACCCTTCGTCGTAAACCAACGACTTCCTGTCCTACAGTTTCCTTTAACAATACTCCACTTATCCCTGTTGAGCAAATCCGATACCTAGGACTCCACCTGGACAAACGACTAACTTGGAATCCTCATACTAGACTGAAACGACAAGAAACCGCTCGACGTTTCCGATTACTTCAGCACTTACTAGACAAACGCTCTAAACTTCCCATTAATTACAAAAGACTCATATACTTGACTATAATAAGACCTATTTGGACTTACGGAGTTGAGCTATGGGGCTCCACTAAACCATCGAATTCCTCTCGCATCCAATCCTTACAATCCAAAATCCTTCGTAAAATCCTCAATGCTCCTTACTTTGTCACTAATAAAATTATCTCAGTTCTGCGCATGCGTTAGCCCTAGTTAAACATACGTCAGTTTGCCTCTTAAAAAATTTCAATTATCAGTGGCAGTATACAAGCTTAATGTGAACAATTAGTGTTATCAGTTACATTAACAATTACGTTTGATACTGGACAAAAAAATAAGGTGAGTAATCACTTATTTACAACACAAGAGTGAACAGTGTAAATAGACCTTAGGTTAGTTAGATAACTGCCAGCCATAATACACATCGTTAATCTGACTAGTGGGCTGGAGCCCTTCGTCGGAAGCAGACCTGCGTTCTCCAAGCGCGCGTCTATATTTTCGTCTTCAATAAAAATTTATTTTTTTCATCGCCTCACTTTTACCAATTTTTCTTTTAAAAAATTAATATGAAATGCGATATTATCACATGCTAATGTCGAGTAAGGGCAAAAACACTAGGTCCAGGAGCCTCGATACTACAATTAGTTCTCCCATTAAAAAAAAGACAAGGCATTCAAAAAGAAACACTCCACCAGCCACACCAGGGAGCTCCATAGAAGAAGTTGAACCCCAACCTGGCTCCTCACAACAACCTGGCTCTCACAATTGTGAGAAAACTCAAGCTATGGGCGAAGAATCGCCGTTTTTCACTTCGAATCCATTTGAAGTGCTTTCAAATATAAATAACGAACAAATGGAAGCAGCATCCACCCCCAGAGAAAATAAAAACCCACCAATATTTGTTAGAAATATTAAAAACTTTCAATTGATGTGTCATCAATTGAATAATCTAGTAGGTTCAGGAAAATATTTATGCCAAAGCCGCACCAATGACACTAAATTAATGCCCGACACTCCAGAAACTTACAGAAAAATGATAAAATATTTATCTGACACCAAGGCTGATTACCACACGTATCAACTGCGTCAAGAGAGGGCGCTCAGGGTCGTTATCAGAAGACTGCACCCATCTACACCAACAGATGCTATAAAAGAAGAGCTCATGGGTATGGGATTCCATGTTCGCCAGATAGTGAACATATTCAAGGAGGATAAAGAACAGCCTGGAATAAAAAATAAAATACCTCTTCCACTATTCTTCGTTGACCTTGACCGAACACCCGATGTCGAAAACATCTACAAGATCACACGCCTTTATTATACAAGCGTTGTCGTAGAAAAGCCCTACAGCAAGCGCGACATCGTTCAATGCCATAATTGCCAGGCTTATGGTCATACGAAACGGTATTGTCATCACATTCCTAGATGTGTGAGGTGTGGTGAGCAACACAAAACAGAGGACTGTAGGAAGTCAAGAACTTCACCTGCAGTATGCGCTTTATGCCACCAAGGACACCCAGCCAACTACAAGGGTTGTCAAACATACAAAAATTTAAAAACACGAATGTACGCAACGCCTAGAGAAGAAGGGACATCCAGGCCACCAAGACAACCCTCTAGAATAGTGAACGGAAGAGTGTCTTATGCTCAGATGTTCAAAGGAGACACTGTAAACTCTCAATCTCAGGCCCTGCCACAAGAACCTAAACCTCAAGAATTCACACATCAACCTCAAGACCCATATCCCTCCATCCCCGAACGTAGGTTAAATACTCATACATTCGTTCCTCCTCCTTCCAATTCCACTGACCTCACAAGCCTACTGACATCTTTCCTTTCCGAATTTAGATCTCTCATTACCCCTCTTATTTCGCTACTTACCAATGTTATATCCAACCTCATTCCACTGCCAAGAAATCCATAAATGTCATCAACCAAATTCCTCCCCATTCTCCTTTGGAATGCGAATGGTATTCGGAACCACATCAACGAACTGACAATCTTATTACATGACAAAAACATCGACATAGCACTAATAACTGAAACTCGACTAACCAACAAACGACAAATCAACGTTCCCGGCTACAATATTTATCGAACCGACCATCCTGATGGAACAGCACATGGTGGCACTGCCATAATTATCCATAGATCCGTTTCCCATCATCTATTCCCTTTGCCAACCCATAATTTCCTACAATCCACTGCCGTGATAATCCAAACTTCCCTTTACCCAATAACAGTAGTCGCAGCATACTCCCCGCCTAAAATACCCATCTCAGAATCCCAATTAACTTCCTTCCTTAACTCCTTTGGACACCACTTCCTTCTAGGTGCAGATTTAAATGCTAAACACCAGCAATGGGGAGCCAGAACCACAAATTCCCGAGGACGAACATTGCTAGCTGCACTTAATTCCCATCACAGCAACATCCTCTCACCCAATTCTCCCACATACTGGCCAACAGATCCTAACCGCAATCCCGATCTCCTAGATTTTTTCATCCACAAAGGTCTAGGGTCCCTTAATTATTGCATCTCAAGACTTGATGATCTCTCCTCAGACCATAGTCCCCTAATCCTAACGGTTTCCACATCACCAATTCCCAAACCACCTCCACCTTCATTTATCAGGGGGCCAGTTAATTGGAACCTCTTCCGTCAAATGCTGGATGATAATATTGACCTCAGAGTTTCCTTAAAAACACCTACAGACCTAGATGAAGCAGTACATTCCATGACTACGTTGATCCAACAAGCAGTTTGGACTGCATCTTCACCTGATCCTTCTAAAAAATACCGCAAAACAAATCCTCTACCCCAAGACCTACTGGACCTTATTAATAGAAAACGATGCTCTAGGGCTATCTGGCAAAGAACCAGGCATCCTGATGATCGGAAATCATATAACTATTATTCCAAGCAAGTAAAACAAAAACTGGCCACGTTTAGATCCCAATCCTATAATTCCTATCTTTCCTCACTATCTGCAAGTGATAACTCCATCTGGAATGTAACTAAAAAAATCCTTAAATTCCAATCCATTTCCCACCCCCTCCGCCGTGATGATGGTTCCTGGGCTTCGTCAGATGAGAATAGAGCAGAAGAGTTTGCTAAACATCTATCGTACACATTCACTCCTCATCCTGAACTCCATCCCTCCCATACTGCTGAAGTTAAAGAGTTCCTCTCTTCACCGATTCCTCTCTCCTTACCTCCTACAGCCGTCAACCCCTCTGAGGTCAAATTCCTTTTAAAGAACCTAAAACCTCGCAAATCTCCAGGACACGATCTCCTTACTTCCCAGATCCTCAGACAACTTCCCAAAAAAGCAATTATATTCCTTACATACCTATTCAACTGTATCCTCCGCACAACCCACTTTCCTCTGGTGTGGAAACACTCCATAATTATCCTCTTTCCTAAACCAGGTAAACCTGTTAATTATACATCATCCTATAGACCGATAAGCCTACTTCCGATCCTTTCCAAAATCTTTGAGAAAATCCTTCTCAAACGCATCCTACCCATACTCGAATCCCACAATATCCCTCCCCATCAGTTTGGATTCCGCTCAAGACACTCCACTGTCCAACAAGGCCTTCGCGTTGTCGACCACATATCCTCTGCACTTGAAAACAAGCAATATTGCACTGGTGCCTTTCTGGACGTAGCTCAAGCTTTCGACCGGGTGTGGCACGATGGCTTGCTTTTCAAACTCAAAACCCATTTACCTCAACCCTTGTACCTAGTCCTCAAATCCTACCTTTCAAATCGCTCCTTTCAAGTCCGCTGCGGCACTGAACTCTCCAAACATTATCCAATTGAGGCTGGTGTTCCACAAGGCAGTGTCTTGGGCCCAGTTCTCTACATCCTTTTCACCGCTGACATTTGCTGATGATACTGCCATCCTATCCTCTCACTCGGATCCTCTAATAGCGTCTCAGAACCTGCAAAGACACCTTTCCTTCATTGAGCAGTGGTGCAACAACTGGCGCATCAAAATTAATGAATCAAAATGCAAGCATGTAACGTTCACTCTTCGACGCAGATCCTGTCCACCAATCCTTTTTAATTCAATTCCTCTTCCCTACTCAGACACAGTCCGATACCTTGGCTTCCTTTTGGACAAAATACTGACTTGGAACCCACATACCAGACTTAAAAGACAAGAGCTTAACCGACGATTTGGTCAGCTATATAGACTACTAAACAGAACATCTCATCTCTCAACAGAAAACAAATTATTAATCTACAAGACCATACTGAAACCTATCTGGACCTACGGACTTGAACTGTGGGGGACAACTAAATCATCGAATATCAAACGCATCCAATCCTTCCAGTCCAAAGTCCTTCGAACAATAGTCAATGCTCCATATTATGTCACGAACAAGACCCTACACCATGACCTTAACATCCCATATGTCCATGACATCATCCCATCCAGATTCTCCAACTTTCACCAGAACCTCATTCATCATCCCAATCCTCTAGCGCAATCCCTATCCAGCTCCGAACATCCATACCATCCCCCTCGAAGGTTGAAACGGCAGTGGCCTCGAGATCTTTTGTAAATATGCCTTTGGAGTCCTGGCAATGGCCAGCTTCTCCACTCATGTCCTGAGCGTCTGTGGCTGTAGTGCCCTCTTTCAGTCTCCATTGGCTTCTAATACTAGTGATGCGGCTGGAAAAGTGGCGCTGGGATCTCCCGGAGTCCTGCTTCGCCTTCCACGTATGGGGGAAAAAGCCTGGCTCGGAGATTCTTGGGCGAATGTATATATTGTATATAGGTATGATTGTGTTTAGAAATTTTTATTTTATTTTATTTTTATTTAACTTCTTCACCAGTATTATTTATTTACTTATTATATTTATATTTATTTCTTTATTATTTGTATATATTGTATGAATGAGAACTTGTAGCCCTAATGCTTATAGCCCTCCAGCAGTGGCTGATTGTATTATTATTCAATAAACAGATTAAAAAAAAAAATAAAAAATAAAATTATCCATAAAGATCTTAATGTTCCTTATGTTTCAGATCTGGCCCAATCCAGATACCTATCCTTCCATAATAAACTTCAGAATCATCCCAACCCTCTCGTTTCTAACCTTGCTTCCTCTTCAATTCCTGATAACCCTCCGAGGCGTCTGAAAAGAAGATGGCCCCGTGATCTCCTAATGTAGTCATATCATTAGAGTGCTACCATTGGGTAGTTACTCAGCAAGTGTATTCATGTCATTATATCAATTATGTTCAAATTTACTTGATGTATTTATGTAATACAGTTGTAAATGTCATAAAGAAATAAAAAAAAAAAAAAAAAAAATCTTATTTTAGGGAGAAAAAATATATTTTTCCTCGATGAAGGGCATTGAGTATTTGAGATGCGAGAAACTCATACAATATATACAATTACAAAAATAATAGAAATTATAACAAGAATAAGAAAAAACAAAACATAGTAAAACAGATGAAATAAAACATGATACAACACAAAATAAAAAAATAAGTAAATAAGAAAAAAAATCATGCTTATAATCTATCAAATAACGATTATAAGTTTACCGGATTTATTCAATGGTGTATGTTAATTCAGTAGTTATATGCCAAATATCTTGATGAATTCATAAATTTATAAGCATTGGAACTAACTGATTTAATTTGAAATTATCGGAATTCAGTGTTTCACAGTTTTTTGTTTGTTTTTTTTTTAATTAACTTATAAATATAATTTATAAATTCAAATATTATTCTTTGTTTAATATAATTAAGTAAGTGAACATTTTTCGATCAGTAATTATTTTATGTTTATTTTTCTCGGTCGATTTAGAATTTTAAATTTTTATTCATAGTGGCAATAAATAATATATTCCATATATGGACGTCATATTTATGAACGTAAAACATAAATGTGTATAATTTGTAAGTTCTTTTATGAATAGGAATACGAAATATTTTTTTATTGAAAAATTTATTTGAAATCAATAATAATCTCTGGGAGATACAGGAGTCGCCGGATGGAGATATCATACCATCGCTGATACCTCATGCTATTAGATATCCAGAAATAAAGTTGCACAAAGCAGCAAGTGGCAGCAAATCTCACCAGAAGTAAAGCGAACTACCATTGACTTAACCACCACTGCTGACTAGAGATGTTGGAGAAAAGACCCTTACAAGAAATTAGAATCAAATTACAAACAAACCAAAAGAATTCAAGCAAGAAGTCCTACCATTCGTAATCTCTTTTAGAAATTTGGAAACCTTCTAAGGAAATAATCTGGATACGGCTGAGAATCGGACTTGCAGCGTACACTCACTGTTAGTTAACGAAAGGTTATTTCTAAGCAGTATTCAAACCACTGTTATGTCAAGTGTAAGGTTACTACAACCATAAACTTATAACTTATCTGTATGACATGTTGTAATAAATAAAAAAAATAAAAAAACGATAGGTTCTGAATCACAACTTCAGGAAACATAAAACACATTTAAACTGCAACACGTTATAATAAATCTATCATGTATATATCTCATCATTAAATATAATTTATATTTTAATTATTAATTGCACTACTAATGACCGTTTCGTTAGACGCAGATTGTTATAAAATATTTTTTAAAATCCAATAAAATAGAATAAATAACATTTAGGAAAACTAAAATAAAATAATTTTAGGGATATGCAATTCTTATATCAATGGTTACTAGGCGGCACGATATTCAGGATAGTGTCTCGTGTAACTGAAGGGCTGCCTTAAGAATTGTGCAAATAAAAACTAGTTAGATGCAATTTAAACCATACAGATATCCAAAATATGGAGTACTCTACTACAACTAATATTTGACCAAGTTTTAGAAACTCAGGCCATACATCTCCAATCCCATTCAGATTTATAAATCTTATTACGCATATAAGACCATTAAACATAAAGTTTATTAAGCTGAGTCACAAAAACTCATCATGATACTCAAAACAGAAATTTATGTTCATTGTGTAATTTGAATACAAGGAAAGATTAATACCATTTTCATGATTTGCCCTATTTACAAATCATATACGACATAACTATTTCCCACATTAAATTCAATGATCTCTGCCATGTTTATAAAAACAATCAGATATCCAATTTATATTATTATATATTATACATCGATTATAGCCTCAATTTAAGATTATTTATCCAAAATGTATGGAAACATTTAGTTTTAATTTATCAATACCTTTTCCCCTTATATATTATTTATTTGTACAGTATTTCGATTTGGGTAGTAGTAATAATACACTTTAATAGTTGTACTCTGTAGCGTCATGTTGTACGGTTGTTATAATAATTAATTTAACGTTGTATATGGTATAGTGTAGTACGTTATATTATTGTGTTGTTTTAAGTTCTATTATATTGTGTCATGTTGTATTATGTTATATTATACTAATTAATTGGCAATATTACTTGCTGATTAATGTGTTTTGTGAAGATAAAATAAATTGTTATGAAAAGAATACTCTGATTTAACTCTACGACATTAAGTTACTGATATTATTTTAATAGTCACAATGTGTGTACCCACTCCATTCGTACTTCCGTTTGTATGGAGCCATTTCCCAAAAAAAATAAATATATATTATATTTTATTTTAGTAATGGTTATTAACGAAAGCCTACGCCATATAATTTGGCAAAGCTTTTCTTTGCCGAGAGGGGAACTATAACCCAAGTCCTTACAAGACCGGTTTGGAAATAAGGTCTAGTTGGTAATTAATTTATCCCAACACTCTTACATCCATTAACCTTTTAGCGCGGTTTTCAGGTAATTCCCGGCCCTGCTTGAAAGGTATTTCCGTACCCCTGCCTAACTTCACTAGAACTTCATCCTCTTTCACGAAGATTATAATTAAATATGATACAAAATGATGGTTTTCAATCAAAATTACGCGGTACTACAGAGAAGCAGACAAAAACTTATTTTACAAAAACTCTTAGGAGCCTGTAATGTAATCTCTTTTATGTTGCTGACAATCGCCCATTCCGTTTTGTTTAATGCGCTTTCACACATCCATTACCCAAGGGGGAAAAGTTACGGTAATGGAATTAAAGAATTTTTAGTTTTGTTTTGTACAAAATGTTTTAAGCATGTCTCCCATATCAGATTTATTTAATTAATGCAACGAATTCTAATAATTCTTCTTATGTAACGTTCAAAAGTTTTTCTCTCACTCGATTTAAATTATTTTGATTATACGTAATTTATCTGTTCTTTTATAAAAATCAAACAGTAACTAACTGTTATAAGATTCTCGTATAACTAACTATAAGTCAACATTATTGTAATCACAGTAAGAATTTACGAAACTATTATACATATCTTAAGTGAAAAATAACACTTCATGGTTTTTCAAAATAAACAATTTCATATGTCGAAAAGACGCTGAGCACTATTTAAATAAAAACCAAAATATTTTGCTCTAAATTGAATCAGGATATTTCATTTACTGCTTATTTTATTCGTTTTAACTAAAATGCGATTTTTCTTTTTGTTCATTAAGAATTTTTTGATTTGTTGGTAAACATAAAAGTAAAGAAGAAGTATTCTTTATTTTTATCTTTTAGATATAATAAATTATTATTTAAAGGATAAGCAACATAAAGAATACTCATTTTGTAAACACACAGTTGTTTTTTTGACTCCTCTTAATTTTAATCAAGTAATATTCTATTTGAAGAAGGATAGACATCATATTGAACAAGAAGTTCCTAATATTATCGTGAGAATGAGCGGTCATTGGCACCGTCAAGTGGATATCGCCAATGCATTTAGCGTCTCCCAGATTGTGGTGTCCCGGATCTTAGCCAGATACAGAGAAACTGTAAGTACCAATTAAAGACCTGTTAGTGAATCTCAGCACAGCGGCATCAAGGTATGACAGAAATATTGGTAATACTGCAAGTATACTGAATGTTCTGCCAAGGCCTATACCAACACAAACTATTCGTAATCGTTTGTAGGAAGTTGGTCGAATATCTGATTCCCCTTTAAGACGAACTGCAGCAACAGTGTGTCACCGACAATGCTGTCGGTGTAATCACAGTATCATGGTGCAGCGACGAGGATATAAATTAGAATGCTGTTATTTTTATAAACAAGTCGCGTTTCTGTATTTATCTTAGGCACCGAAGAGTCTACCGAGAAAAGGGGTTAAGTACACTACCACAGTTTGTGCTTCCTTCAATGTAGTCAAGAGGTCTACTCAGGACGGACTCTATTCAATATTGTAAAAGGTAATCTCATTTCAGTTCGTTATGTACTAGAAATCATAGAGGAGTACATTCCTCGTACCGGCACAGATTTCCATTTCTTTGACGACAATACACGACGTCATAAAGGAAAAGTTTATCATCAATGTCTTGGAAATCTAGACATTACATATATGCTCCCTTCGCATATTTTTCCACATCTTTATCCCATCAACTGTTTGACCACCGTTTGCTGCTTCTTAACCTTCAGTATGTGAAATTTCTTGTAAAACTAGTGACAAATTGTTTTTATTTTTTTATTTGTAATCGCCTCTACCCTAGAGGGTCATTGGCGGCTAGTTTTCTATATTCTATTGTAGTATTTTGTCTCTATTAAGTATCGCAATAGGGTGGTGACTCCATCTTCGTTGTCTCTCAGTATCTCTTTTATTGTTGTTGGTAGTTGCAATTTTTGCAGAATGTTGTTGAACTCGTGGCACTCTACTAACAGGTGTTTTACTGACTGCGGTTTATTGTCACACTTTTTGCACGTGGGTGCTTCTAGTCCTCCGAGAAGGTACCCGTGGGTAAACAGGCAGTGACCAATTCTTATTCTACACAATATGGTTTCTTCTTTTCTGGATATTCTGATGCTAATAACCCACTTGTTGCAGTCTATTTTTATTTCTAATAATTTTGACTGTTCGCTTTTCCATCTATTTACCCAATTTTCCAACAACTTCTTTTTTGTTGCGTGTGTTTGTTCCAGTGTTAAACACGACCAAGAGGTCGTGTTTAACACTGGAAATTATCAATATTTCCAAATATTTACAATTCGTAATCATAAAACAAGATCACATAAACCTTTATTTTACTTATTTTTTAATCACCTTTTATGAAATTTCTTGAGATTCAACTTACTAATACTTACTTACTAATTTAATTGAGATAAATTACAATCTAATTTATATTAATTTGCATTGTATTGTATGATAAAAATAAAATAAAATTTCTACGGATAATAAATCATACATAACTAACAATATCCCTATTCATATTTGAGTAGTATAGAACTAAGAAGAATTGGTAAAAATTGTAATGATATATATATTGATTTATGGCCTCAGCAGGACACATTCCTTGCAGTAAAAATGAATTTTTGGAGGAGAGCAGCAAGGATATTAAGAATTGAAGACAAATTGTCAGAATACTAGGAGGGAAATTAATAAGCAAAAAGATATGTTTTAGAAGCAATAGAAGAAAGAAGAATTAGATGGTATAGCAACGCGGGACAGATGAAGAACAATAATAGGATACCAAAACTAATACAGGATTTGGAGGCAGACGTTAGAAGATGGAGAGAAACACCTCTACTTAGATGGAAGGATAGAGAGGTGGAGAGAATTGTTAGAGGTGGAGTTTGGTAGGGAACTGTTAAGATTACGCGATGTAGCAGCAGAAATGGAAGGTTTTCTGGAACAGGAGTCTGGTTGAGAAAAACGTCAGATTGAATAATTGCCAACAAAAGAAAAATAAAAACCTTTTGCTAGAATATTTCTTAAACGTTTACCAACATTTGTAAAATTTATGATTTAAACATTAATTTTGTATTATCATTATTTTTGTTGTCAAATAAAATAGATACTCAGATTTTCAATGAAAAAGTTGCTATCTAACCATGTGAAAAAAGAAATAGCCAGCAAATGGAAAAGAAAAACGTTTAATATTATTTGCCGGTATATTGGCCACCCGATATGCAAAGCGGCATGTGGCCAGTTTACGGCGGCCATAAAGAGATCTGGACACCATGCGGTATCAAGAGCCCGACGATATCTATTCCACGCCAGGCAACGCTCGCTTAATACCCTCGACGTGGGATCACCAAAAGGTAAACTCTTCTCCCCTTACCTCTTGTAGGCGTTACCCTCCGCGCTTCCCTCTCTTCTTTTTTGCTTCTGTTTTCCTTCCATCGTTATCCTGAATCAAACAATGGCTTGACTTGGTAATTAATATTTACCTTGTAAGGAGATTAATTAAAATTGACATGAGCCTCCGGTTTTTAAAATAGATGTAGTCATGTCAGTATAAATTACTCCATGAATAATCTGTTTTCTTCCTTGGCCGGGGGCTTCGCGAACTGGTTATTCTAGTCCTTCATCTCTTAGGCTCATTTTTATTTTTATTCCGCATTTAGTAATAGAATGTGCTGTAAGCCAATTGTAACGGCACGTTAAACGAAACAAAAAAAAATTCTTACACATTTTACTCTTAACTTGTTTAGGAAGTTCAAGTCTAATGAGCTAAAGAAAAGTAACAATCAGACTATAAACAACGTGCTATAAGTTTTTGTGTATTTCCTCAAGCTAGAACTTTGTCACAGTAGTTTGACTGTTTCAGAATAGATTAGAGATAAAGGAAACTTCTTCAGGACATTAGACTGAAAAGAATCAGAAGCATAATAATCTCATTTCAGTAAAATTGGTCATACAGAACCTACAAGGATCGATATTGACTTAGATTTCGAGTCACTTCGGTGAAAGTGCCTTATAAGTACTGCAATATTTTTTAGAATATTTCAATTACCTTTTATTCAATACATATTAAGTAATAAATATGAGAAACAATACAGATTGCTAACCTTTTCGTTAAGTGAACTATTATAATTTTCTGAAGTATAAAAATACTTTTTTAATTGGAAAATTGTTTGCAATTTGAACGTTATCAAAACTGCAACACCTAACGCCATTAAATTATGGCGTATAATTTTATTTCATAGTTAAGGAGGATTATTATGTTCAGATATTATCGAGATTTCGAACTGTAGATTGCAGGCTTAATACAAAATCTCATGTAGAGAATAGGCGATAGGTATCCAATAGCTTTATAATAGAAATTCAAATTATCTTGATTATAGTCTTTGTTACTCCGTCGAAACTCGATGAACAAAACCAGTTCGCCTATAGCACACTTGATGAGGAATCGGATATAAATATAATACAGGGATTTAAGTATCGAAAAAATAGTATCGTTAGTTATCGAATATATCCAAATATCGATAGAAACATGGATAATTTTTTATTCTTAAGAAAAACAAGATAATGATTGACATTGAAATAAAGTCAGTAACAACAAAAATTAAATATTTTTAAATTTCTTATAAAACAAAATACGAAGAATGACAAACATAAAGCTATAAACTGGAAAATCGATTAAATATTTTAAGCATAAAAACTATTTATAGGGATGGACGAAAATTAACCTTAAACATATTATTAAAATATATTTAAAACATCCATGAAATATATTTTTATATTTCACTTCTTCTTTCACACAATAGTTTTTTAAACAATGGCATTGCCTTGATTCAGTTGATTTTAAATATTTTTTCAAACTTAATTTTTTTTTTTTTTTTTTTTTACGGGGTTGAGCTATGGGGCTCCACCAAGCCTTCAAATTCCTCTCGCATACAGTCCTTGCAATCCAAAATCCTTCGTAAAATCCTCAATGCTACTTACTTTGTTACAAATAAAATTATCCATAATGACCTTAATGTTCCTTATGTATCAGATTTGGCCCAATCCAAATATCTGTCCTTCCATAATAAACTTCATAACCATCCCAACCCTCTTGTCTCTAACCTTGCTTCCTATTCGATTCCTAATAACCCTCCGAGGCGTCTGAAAAGAAGATGGCCACGTGATCTTCTAATATAGACATATTATTAGAGTGAGACCAATGGGTAGTTTCTCAACATGTGTTCCATGTCTTTATACCAATGTGCGAATTTAGTGCAGATGTATTTTTTGTATACAGTTGTAAATATCATTTAAAATAAATAATAAAAAAAAAAAAATTAAAGTTTATATATATATATATATATATATTTATTTATTCAAGATAGTTACAACAGTATTACAATTTAAGTGCATCAAGTAAATGTGTACACACGAATATAATCACATGAAAACGCTTGTTGAGATTCTATCCACTGGTAGCACTCTAATAATATGTCTATATAATACTGTTTCTTCTTGGTTTATATTTACTAAGAAAATTGCATTTAATTTCCTTGAAAACATGAAATTTACGTTAAATAATGTTAGTTTTCAAGAATTATTATTTGTATTTTATTCGTCACTCTCCGTTAGCTTCTACAATATTATTTATTAAATATTATTTTTTTTAAGATTCTCCGCTTTCCGACGATATATTATATGTATACCTTCTGAGTATTATTTCCGAAATTGCATTTTCGACCTGAATAAGCATTTTCTTTTTTCTTTTTTTCTGCTTTATTCAATTATAAAATTCTTTCAAAAGTTATATTTAGCCTTTTCTCATAATTCCTAACAATTAGAGGTGGTTATTTTTTTTAAATAAACCAAACTAAAGGTATTTTAGAGGAAGACACATTCTATATTAGGCATTTAAATCCTGTAAGGCGACATAAATGTGGATAATTCCTAGCTAATATTAAAGACCTTTTAATAATTCACTGATATAACAAATTTAATCATAATCGTTAAAGCCGTTTTCGAAAAAATAAGAGAATAATTACAAAATAAATATATATATATAACTTACGTCAGTTCGAACAAGAAACAATAAAAAAAAAAGGGAAAAAAGGATCCGAAATGAAGCACGTGGTTACTCAAATAAGACTGACTTTATTGCCTTAGTAATGCCATATATATAGTATTACACTTTGTTTACACTTCATAGATAGGATTAACTTAGAATTAATTGTTATATTGTCTTACCATAACAAGAACCATAACTTCCCCCCGCCAGTTTATGAACGTTCCTCATAAACTAATGCAGGGTAACTGACGTAATACATAACCAAAATACAACAACTACAAACAAACAAAAAGAAAAGATATAATCGCCGTTGGAGTTCCTAGAACAGCCAGAGTAATAATAGAATAAAAAAACAATAAAAATAAAATTAAAAGACACTGTTATCTTACAGCCAAAAGTGAACAACAAAATCAAATTAACTTTTTAGCGTCGGTCCCTAGCTTGTAGGAGACAGAAAAGAGGATATCCCACTACTGTAGTGACTCCGTCTCTATCGGGAGTTTTAACTGTTCTATGTGAACGGTCCTCCTTTTTCTGGGATCCTTCAGACTTTGGATCGTACAAACGTTGTGCTCTCTAAGTATGATTACCTTGAATGGTCCTTCGTAGCGCGCCAATTCCTTCCCCCTATTGGATCCGACCCTACGATAGACGACCGTCCCTATTTTTAATGCACCCATTCTATCTCTGAGGTTCAAATTAACCTTTTCCACCCTTTTCCGCTTCTCTTTCTTTATTCTCCCTTTCGTTTTATCTCACACTTTCCTTATTTGCGCTCTGTTACACGTTATCTGTTGAGCGTGGTCCTCGCTCGTGAGTGTTTCCTTCCAATCTCGACGCCGTATATTTATTCCGAACAGTACCTCGACTGGGGAAAACCCTGTAACGGAGTGGATTGAATGGTTGTAGGCCGCTACCGCCCTCTGCATTGCTACGTCCGCTTCTAATCCCTGCTCCCCCTGATATATACGTAGGTGATCACTTAGGGTGCTATGCAACCTCTCGATACCTCCCCTGCCCTTTTGATGTCCCGGCGTATTGAAGTGCCACTCTATATCCAAGCGCTTCGCTTCTTCTCGGATGGTACTGCTGTCGAACTCCCTGCCTCCGTCCGACGTTATGCGATCTGGCACTCCATAGAACTGGACCCACGTTTGGAGAGCTCCCACGACATCCTCCGCCGACCTATCCTGTACCCGATGTGCCATTGCCATTTTGCTAAAGAGGTCTATCATGGTAACCCATTTAAAGCCTCTCCACGTGAATGTGTCGATTTGCACATCTTTCAACGGCGTATCTCCTGAAGGGGTTTCTTCTTGTACTCCTTGAGGTGGTCGTCTGTCATACTTAGTGCGCGCGCACACTTCGCACATTCCAATGACTTCCGAGATCGTTTTCCGCATACCATCCCAATAATATCTCCTGCGTAGTGCGTGGAATGTTTCCTGTACCCCCGATGGTTCGTCTTGCCCTGGTGATGTGCCAGTGTCACCTCCCTTTGCTGCTCCCTGTCCATTAACGTTTCAACCAAGTATTTACATTTAATAAATGACCTGTCGACACCTATTTTCTCTGCCCTCCAGAGTTTCTTGATCTTTTCCCAAATGGTTGCATTGCCTACATACAGATGGTGAATTTTCCCCGACTCCGAAGCGTCGTGCAAAGCCTTGCAAATCTGTTCCTCTTTCACCCCTGGTTGGGACCAAATGGTATTAATTTTCTTCTTCCCATATTTAGTGAAGTCGATCTTCATAAGCCCCGACGTTCTGGTCTTCCAAATTACTTGTCGTCGCTTATCGTTAATGATCTCCTCACATTCCTCCATGTCGGTAGGCCTTTCATCCACCGAGCTCTCTTCTCCTCTCGATTCCTCTGTTCTCGCATCCCCGGGTTCCCCTTCACCTTCCGGTGTCCATGCTCTCAAAAACTGCCGCATGTCCCGCGACGACTCCCATTCTTCCTCCTCAATGGCATTTATCATTACGGCGCTGGACAGCCAGTCCGCTACTATATTCTCCTTGCCTGGCTTATACCTGACCTCCATGTTATATTGACTTAGGAACTGCTTCCATCGCGTGACCCTTGCCGATGATTCCTTCAGGTTGCCCACCCACTGCAACGGTTTGTGATCGGTATGTACTTTAAACTTCCGACCAAAAATATACGGTCTAAAATGCCCGACCGCCCATACTATTCCCAAGAGTTCCCTTTCCAGGGCGATATACCTTGTTTCCGCTTCTGTGAGTCGCCGGCTCGCATACGCTATTGGCTGTTCCCCGTCCGTTCCTTCCTGCGCAAGTACTGCTCCCAACGCATACTCACTTGCGTCAGTGGTGATAATAAAACCCTTGTTAAAATCGGGAAAAGCAAGTACCGGCTTTTCTTGCAACCTTGCCATGCACTTCCGCACGTTGTTCTCTATCGCTGGTGTTATTGCGATCTTCCGGCCTTTCTTTAGGAGATTATTAAGAGGTGCTAGATATTCCGCCATCTCCGGGACAAACCGACGATAATAATTCAACGTCCCCAATAATCTCCGGATCCCCTTGACATCTCTGGGCATCGCCATCTTTTGTATCGCCTCTACCTTCTGCTTATCAGGCTTGATCCCTTCCCTCGAAATCGATCTCAGAAAATTGAACTCATCCTGCCCCAGAATCGACTTTTCAGCAGACAATTTTAAACCCAACTGCTTCACTCTGTCAAATACGCGGCGCAAATGATCAATGTGTTCCGTTTCATCTTTACTGAAGACCAGGAGATCATCCATATATACCTGGCAGAATGCTTCATCCAGTCCCCTCAAAAACTCGTCCATAAACCTCTGGAAGGTTATAGGAGCGTTTTTCAACCCGAACGGCATGCGAGTAAACTCATAATGCCCCCTTTCGAATGAAAAAGCTCTCTTATGTTGGTCCCTGGGGTGCATACGTATCTGGTGATAGCCTGCCTTTAAATCGAGAGTGCTGAAGATTGTGGCTCCGCTCAGTCTGTCAATGATGTCTTCAAATCGTGGGAGCGGGTATTTCTCGTCCAAGGTATTGTCGTTGAGCTTTCTGAAGTCTACCACTACCCTATACTTCTCCTCCCCTGTCGTGGTCTTCTTCTTCACTACCCATAGGGGACTGTTGTACGGTGACGTGCTATCCACGATTATGCCTTGCTTCTTCAAGCTCTCTATCTCTTCCTTGATGTGTCTCCGTAGCGCTTGCGGATAACGTCGTTCCTTAACGTATGTCACTTTCTCCTGTTTTAAAGGAATTTCATGGACCGTCTTCCCTGTTGCAGTCAACACTTCCCCGTCTTTAAAAAAAATATCCGCGTACTCCCTCTTTATCCCCTGTACCCAATGTTCCGCTTGTTCTATTGCCCCGACATTCCCTGTCCCGTCCACCCTCAATCGCTTACACCGATACTTCTTCCCTCCCATTCGAACAACCCAACCTGTACTCCTGTAATCTACCCTCGGCCTTACCTTACTTAATAAGTCACAACCTATTATGCCTCCGTACTCTCTCGGCATGTTCTCCACCACGTGAACCCTCGATTTCCCGATTCCGGCCACCCATCGCTCCAGATCTAATTCTACCTCCCCCTCGACTCTACAAGGACCACCCAAAGTAATCAACTTACACTTACATTTTTTTATTTCTGGTATCCTCTCTCCTTTACACAATTCCTCCAGCATCTTTTTACATAATATTGTACTAGAGCTCCTCGTATCTACTAAACACCTCCCCCTCCCCACAACACTAATAATTGGCAAACCAACGCACTCACCTTCAATATTATTTACTACCGCGTGGCTGCCTCTCCTCTGCTCCTCTCCTCATTCGTCTGATCTTCCTCTCCTGTCCGCAACGGCTCCTCCTTCTCCACTCTTCCTGCTAATTCTTCCTCCTCGAGCTCTTCTTATCTCCGTCTCCTCTTCCTCGGTTCCAGATGTCCCTGATGACTCATCTGACTCCGATACTGCTCCTCTCTTTCTCCACAATCTCTGGGCGTTCACTTCTATTGGTTCATCCCGGCCCACATCTCCCCGTCTACTCATATACGGGCATTGTCTGGCAATGTGTCCCTCGGTTCCGCATTCGAAACATCGGGTTCGCGGGCAATTCGCCACTAGGTGGTCTATCTTTCCGCACCCGTGACATCTCCTGTCTTCCTTTGTCCATTTCTTCCTTTCTTTGCCTGGCTTTCTCTCTCTCATTGCCGGCCTTTCTCTTATACTAACCTCTCCTCCTCTTTTTTTCCACCCCTCCTGTCTTGCTTTGTACCTCCCGGTTTCCACCCTCCTATACGAAACCCTGTTCCACCCATACTCATTCTCTTCATCCCCACGGGCTGCTTCTTCATCCCGAGCACTTGCATCTATCATCTCCTGAGCACACTCCACAAAGCTCTTGTCCCTCGGTAGTCCATCCTTCTTTCCAGTATCTCTCCCCAACTGAACTTTAAGGATGCTTGACAAGAATGCCATCCTGGCTCCTGTTTCCACCGCATCAGCCACTTCCCTTGTCTTCTCTGTTACCTTGTTAAAGCGTGCCAGCAGATTTGCAGCATATTGCCCGTTGGTCTGATGAGGCTGTTTCCTTTCCCGGAACATCTGAAAGATGTCCTCCTCGGGCGCCCATCGACCTCCTCCAAACGCCTTCTTCAGCCGATCCTTCACAATATTCCATGGAGTGTCTTCATCCGCCTGAATCATATTCAGCACGCTCCTCTTAACCCGGCATACCAAGGCTGCCCTTAATGCATTGGCATTCATCGGGTCTATCAGGTTTTTCTCCTGCTTAGCCAATATACGCGATATCACCCGATCGCCACCTTTTAGGAAGTGATTCAACTCACCCACTCCTCCATCGAATCTTCCCAAGTCGGATATCGCTCTCCTAAGGTCCTGCGACGTCACCGTTCTCACCTTCAACCACTCCAACGTAGTAGCATGTGCTGATGCCAACGTAAGGCATACGTTATATTCGGCACCGGTTACGTCAGTTCGAACAAGAAACAATAAAAAAAAAAGGGAAAAAAGGATCCGAAATGAAGCACGTGGTTTCTCAAATAAGACTGACTTTATTGCCTTAGTAATGCCATATATATAGTATCACACTTTGTTTACACTTCATAGATAGGATTAACTTAGGATTAATTGTTATATTGTCTTACCTCTAACCATAACTTATATATATATATATATATATATATATATATATATATATATATATAATGAATAAAGAAAAGAAAAGAATATTGTTATCTTCAATCTTCAATTAAGAGAAAAAAATGAAATAAAAGTATTTAAGACAAAATAATTATTTATATACATATTTACAATATCTGTTTACAATTTTATGAGAAATGAACGGATAAGAGTTGATTGAACAAGCGGGATTTAAAGGTGGTAGGTTATTGGAGCGACGGATATCCTATCCCGATGTTATAGAATTCCATAGGGATATGGATCGAATAATGAAAGATCTGTCGAAAGCAGCGATTCGGTGGGATCTTGTATACAACTCTGAACCGGGAAAGGGTTTCTGGGAGTGGACAGAGGATTTGAATTAAAGAAGCTTTGATATATAGCATTTCCATGTCAATTTCAACCTTTTCCAAGTCAAATTCAACTTTTTCCAAATCAAATTAAACTTTCTCCAAGTCGAATTCAACCTTTTCCATTTCAAATTCAACCTTTTTTTATTTATTTAATTATCTTTAATTTTTCGATGTGCGGGTCTGTTATCGTAGGACTAGTTTTTGAAAATAACCTCCATTTTAAGATTACGTGACTGCGTTTCGAATTATTTAATTTTTTTTGACTTACCCGATATAAAGGTGTATTTTTATTTTTTTCCGATCCGTAAATTTTGAAAATGACATCCATTTTATATTTACGCCACTGTGTTTGGATTTATTTAAGTTTTTAGAATTTATCCAATATAAAGGTCTACTTTTATGTTACCGGAGCCGTAGATTTTGAAAACGACCTCCATTTTAAGATTAGGCCACCGCGTTTCGACTTATTTGAGTTTTTCGGATTTTTTTCATATGAGGGTGTATTCTTATGTTTCCGGAGCTGTAGATTTTGAAAATGACCTCCATTTTAAGATTAGGCCACCGCGTTTCGATTTCTTTAAGTGTTTCGAATTTTTATCATAAAAGAGTGTATTTTTATGTTTCCGGAGTCGTAGATTTTAAAAATGACCTCCATTTAAGATTACACTACTGCGTTTCGGCTTATTCAAGTTTTTCGAATTTATCCAATTTAAATGTCTATTTTTATGATGCCGGAGCCTTAGTTTTTAAAACGACTTACATTTTAAGATTAGGCCACTGTGTTTCGGCTTTTTTAAGTGTTTTTGATTTTTCCTTCGAATAAAAAACAAAATACGAGGGATTAATTTATTTTTCAATAAATAAATAAAAATATCCAATCAAAATAAATAAAATATGTATTGTCTCATTTTTAATTTAATTTTAGTTATCTTTTTTAATGTTGTGGTCTCCTGTTACAAAATTATAAGATTTCGAACAATTAGCTGAAAAATCTGAATACGGTAGGTTAAATTTATTACCAGTTGCTTTTCGGTTAGTTTTAGTTAAATTAGTTTTTATTCTGTGGTCAATTTAACTTTAGCTTGATAATATTTATTTATTTATTCCTATGAAACTTTGTATGGAAAAAAATCAAAATGAAGCCTAATTAATCGAGTTGCAGCGGCTTAATCATAAAATGGAGATTAAATATTAGATAAATTTAAATATCAAAGAAAACACAGTGGCATAAACTTGAAATGGGGTCATTTACAAAATGGGGGAAATCTACTGCTCCAGAAACATTAAAGTAGACCATTATATTTGATAAATTCGAAAAACTTAAATAAGTTGAAACACAGTGGCATAATAATAAAATAGAGGTCGTTTTCAAAATCTACGGCTTCGGAAATATAAAAGTAGACCTTTATATTGGATAAATTCTAAAAACTTAAATAAGTCAAAACACAGTGGCGTAAATATAAAATGGATGTCATTTCCAAAATTTAAGGATCGGGAAACATAAAAATACACCCTTATATCGAATAAGTCAAAAATACTTAAACAATTCGAAACGCAGTCACGTAATCTTAAAATGGAGGTTATTTTTAAAACTAGGTACAGGACAGCATAATACTGGTCCCTAATAAATCGGAATAGGTACAATAAATTGATATCCGGAAGTGAAAATTCTACTTAGGAGAGCATAATAATAGACTTTCATATTGCAGGGGGGAGGGGATGGCCATTATTTTTTTAATAAAATATAAAATCTACAAAAAATTAAAACATTAATTTGAATTGAAACCGGTTGAATTTGAATTGGAAAAGGTTTAATTTGAAATGGAAATGGTTGAATTTGACTAGGAAAAGTTTAATTTGATCTGCAAAAGGTGAATTTGACTTGGAAATGGTGGAATTTGACTTGGAAATAATTGAATATGACATAGAAATATCACACTGAAAAAATCTAAAATGTTAAAATAAATAGACATGCAACCGCTTTATCAATTTTTTTTTTTTTTGTATTTGTAAAAGCTATGCCTTCGATAATATAGTAAGTGGCCTTCATTTCGAAAATTGACTAAAATTCAAAAGTTGAATTTGAAATGGAAAAGGTTGAATTTGACTTGGAAAAGGTTGAATTTGAAATGGAAAAGGTTTAATTTGACTTGGAAAAGGTTTAATTTGATTTGGAAAAGGTTGAAATTGACTTGGAAATGCTACATATGAAGGACGGTGTGATTGAATGACTTGAAAGAGGAAGGATGCTTAGAAATATTTACGTCGGTAGGAAGGATGGAGCCATTTCAGCTCTTCACAACTTACATCTACAAAATTAATTTAAATAGCTATTATAACAAACCAAAAAAATTGAAAAATTTTATAAGAAAAATATAACTATATAAAAAGATAAAATACCTCAGAAATTGTGTGATAGAAAAAAAAATATAATTTTTATGAGATTCTTTAGTTATTGACATTTTTTATTTATTTTTTTTATAAATTCATTAATTAATTACTTTTTCAGAGAGTAAATATCGATACCAATAAAGAAATATATCAATATATAAAATGTTTTGGGTAAATTTATATTTATTCAACATCCTATATTGGATGCTTTCCGTCTTGCAGATAAATGTTCTCCATATAAGACTTTCAATTCATAAAAAAAGTTGGAGATGATGTAATTAAATAAGTTATTGAAGATGTATAGGTTAATACCATATCTGTAAGATACTTCCCTGTTTTGGGCAGATGCCTTACTACATCTTCCCATGTAACAAATTGAATGACTTATCTGTATAAGGTTGCCTTCTTGTCGCCATGTATACCACACAATGAAACTACTTAAAATAATTAAGTTAAATTTCCCCTTGGAAATGGCCTTATGTGATCCAACCTGTTGACGCAACTCATTTTTGCCAAAACTCAAAAGAGTTTGTCTTCTAGAACCACATTCTTTGCCAAAGAATACGCATTCCTGAAGCCTATTCTCTCTTCCCTGCATGTTTAGTGCCGACTAGTAAATTATTTCGTCAGTTCCATCTTACATTCAGATGAGACTTGGTTCCACGAGATCGCGTTTCCATTTTACGACAGGAAACGTGTCGAAGTCAACTTCTTTCGGATGATTTCCATTTAAGGCCCTCAGTTAAATGCGAGAGTGAAGAGGCTCCAGTACCGCAAACACTAATGTTCGCATCTTTAAGCGACCAGCTGATTTTTAAACAGGCCTATTACTATTTAAATCCGAATTTTATTCTCGAAAACATAAAGTTGTTACCTCGACTTGAATTCAGTTGGCCTATTTTCAGGTTAATTAAATGCTTTTCTGTTTATATTTGAGAGGAATTCGGATATTTTCAAAGTGTTTTTTTAAACTATATTCAATTGGTAATATTAATCACAAATTGATCTGATATATCTGCATTTAATCCTTATTATCTCCGTAAAATACTATTTCTATTTTTTCGAACGACAGGACGCGATGTTTGCTATTATTTGGCTAATTGAACACGATATCATCTCTTTATGGCCCAGCAAGTCTTACGGTGAATACGTGGGTAAGGAATGCTTAAACTCCAAGAAAATGTATGATCATTCAATCACGAAATGAGCTACCTTCAGGAAATATTTTGCCAACGTATGGAGATACTTGGAATCAAAAGGGATTCTCTCGGACAACTGCGTCTCTCAATTCCTTACGGGGCCTGGGGAGGTCCCCGCTATGTTAGACTGCCTTGGAATATATATGTAATCCCAACAAACTAGATTAAGAGTGGCGGAGACAGTTAGACAGGGTATAGTCGACTGATCTTCTTTGATTGACTGAGAGCAAGAATGCGGAGGAAAATCTAACGCTGTGTCCTAACGTTCAACACAGTTTCCTCAAAAAGTGACGGAGTAGAATTACTCATAGATATCCCAAAGATTTTGGATACGGGTGGAAAGCTGATCTGGGGGTAGCACCCTTCAATTTAGGAAGAAGAAGATTCACTCCAGGAATTTCGCCGGCATGTTGGAGCTGTCCTTTACCTGAATACTCGAACGAGAGTACAATGTTTTACGAAAGGGTTTGAAATCTTGTGCATTTAATAGCAGTGGTGTTATACATATAGTTGTTGGAAAGGATGGCTAAATAAATAAATGTTTGTAATTATATACAAATAGAAAAGTCCAAATCGTCTTTTTAGAACGAACATACATAATCTCCAGAGCCTCCATAGTCTCCAGTATCAGCCTCCAGGAATTCAAGACAACCTCAACCTCTTTTTCTCCACACTCCAGCAGCCCGAACCAGCAACGATCTTCTTTTTTTTTTTTTTTTTTTTTTTTTTTTTTTTTTTTTTTTTTTTTTTTTTTTTTTTTTTTTATTGAATAATACAATCAGCCACTGTTGGAGGGCTATAAGTATTAAGGCTAGAAGTTCTCATACAGTATATACAAGTAATACAGAAGTAACTATAAATATAAGAAGTAAATAAATAATACTTATAAAAAAAAGAAGAGAAAAAAAGTAATCAATAGGAAAAAAATAAATAAATAAATAAAATTAAAAAAAACATAAATAAACAAACAAAATAAAATAACAACTTCTAAACACATTCATACCTATATACAATATATACATTCGCCCAGGAATCTCCGAGCCAGGCTTTTCTCCCCACATGTGGAAAGCAAAGCAGGACTCCAGAGATCCCAGTGCCACTTTTCCAGCCGCATCACTAGTATTAAAAGCCAGTGGAGGCTGAAGGAGGGCACTAGAGCCACAGATGCTCAGGACTTGAGTGGAGAAGCTGGCCATTGCCAGGACTCCAGAAGCATATTTACAATAGATCTCGCGGCCACTGCCGTTTTAACCTTCGAGGGGGATTGTAGGGATGGTGGGAGCTGGATAGGGATTGAGCTAGAGGATTTGGATGATGGATAAGGTTCTGGTGAAAGTTTGAGAATCTGGATGGGATGATGTCGAGGACAAATGGGATGTTAAGGTCATGGTGTAGGGTCTTATTTGTGACATAATATGGGGCATTGACTATTGTTCTAAGTACTTTGGACTGGAAGGATTGGATGCGTTTGATATTCGAATGTTTAGCAGTTCCCCACAGTTCAAGTCCGTAGGTCCAGATAGGTTTCAGTATTGTCTTGTAGATTAAAAGTTTATTTTCAATCGAAAGATGAGATGTCCTGCTTAGTAGTCTATATAGCTGGCCATATCGTTAGTTAAGTTCTTGTCTTTTAAGTCTTGTAAGTGGGTTCCAAGTTAATCTTTTGTCTAGAAGGAAGCCAAGGTAACGGACTGTATCTGAGTAGGGAAGTGGTATTGAATTGAAAAGGATTGTGGGACAGGATCTGCGTCGCAGGGTGAAAGTAATATGTTTGCATTTTGCTTCATTGATTTTGATACGCCAGTTGTTGCACCACTGTTCAATCAAGGAGAGGTGAGATTGTAGGTTTAGAGATGCTATTTGAGGATCTGAGTGGGAAGAATAGAATGGCAGTATCATCAGCAAATGTAGCTAGGAAGGTATCGGGATTTGAAGGGATATCGGCAGTGAAAAGGATGTAGAGAACTGGACCCAAAACACTGCCTTGTGGAACACCAGCCTCAACTGGATAGTAAGTGGAGAATTCGGTGCAGCAACGGACTTGGAAGGAACGATTTGAGAGATAGGATTTGAGGACTAGGTATAAGGATTGGGGTAAATGGGTTTTGAGCTTGAAAAGCAAGCCATCGTGCCACACCCGGTCGAAAGCTTGCGCTACGTCCAGAAAGGCACCAGTACAATATTGCTTGTTTTCAAGTGCAGAGGATATATGGTCCACAACACGAAGGCCTTGTTGGACAGTGGAATGTCTTGAGCGGAATCCAAATTGATTAGAAGGGATGTTGTGAAATTCGAGTATGGGTAGGATGCGTTTGAGGAGGATTTTCTCAAAGATTTTTGAGAGGATAGGGAGTAAGCTTATCGGTCTGTAGGATGATGTGTTATTAACGGGTTTGCCTGGTTTTGGAAACAGCACGATAATGGAACGTTTCCACACCAAAGGAAAGTTGGTTGTGCGAAGGATGCAGTTGTATAGATAAGTATGAATATGATTGCTTTTTTGGGAAGTTGTCTGAGGATTTGTGACGTGAGGAGATCATATCCAGGGGATTTTCGGGGTTTTAATTTGTTTATGAGGAATTTTACCTCAGAGGGGTTAACAGGTTTTGGAGGTAGAGAGAGAATAATTGGTGAAGAGAGAAATTCTTTAACTTCAGCAGTGTGGGTGGGATGGAGTTCGGGATGGGGAGTGAATGTGTAGAATAGATGTTTAGCAAACTCTTCAGCTCTATTCGCATCTGACGAAGCCCAGGAACCATCATCACGGCGGAGGGGGTGGGAAATGGATTGGAATTTAAGGATTTTTTTAGTTACAGTCCAGAGGGAGTTATCACTAGATGATAATGAGGAAAGGTAGGAATTGTAGGATTGGTTTCTAAAGATATCCAGTTTCTTTTTTACCTGTTTGGAATAATAATTATACGATTTCCGGTCATCAGGATGCCTGGTTCTTTGCCAGAGGGCTCTAGAGCATCGTTTGCTATGGATAAGGTCCAATAGGTCTTGGGGTAGAGGATTTATACTGAGGTGTTTTTTTTGGGACGATCAGGTGAGGATGCAGTCCAAACTGCTTGCTGGATCAGTTTAGTGAAGGAGTCCACTGCATCGTCAAGATCTTCAGGTGTTTTTAAGAAAACTCTGAGGTCTATATTATCATCCAATATTTGACGGAAAAGGTTCCAGTTAACTGGTCCCCTGATAGATGAAGGAGGGGATGATTTAGGAATGGGTGATGTGGAAACGGTCAGGACTATAGGACTGTGGTCTGAGGAAAGATCATCAAGCCTTGAAATGGAACAGTGTAATGATCCTAGACCTTTGTGTAGGAAAAAGTCTAGAAGGTCGGGATTGCGGTTGGGATCTGTTGGCCAGTATGTGGGAGTATTAGGTGAAAGGATGTTGCTGCGATGGGAATTAAGTGCAGATAGCAATGTTCGCCCTCGGGAATTTGTGGATCTGGCTCCCCATTGCTGGTGTTTTGCATTTAAATCTGCACCTAGGATGAAATGGTGTCCTAAGGAATTCAGGAAGGAAATTATTTGGGATTCGGAAATGGCTATTTTAGGCGGGGAATATGCCGCAACTAATGTTATTGGGTAAAGGGAAGTTTGAATTATTACGGCAGTGGATTGTAGGAAATTATGTGTTGGTAAGGGAAATAAATGATGGGAGAGAGATCGGTGGATAATTATAGCAGTGCCAGCATGTGGTGTTCCATCAGGATGATCGGTTCTATAAATATTGTAGCCAGGAACGTTGATTTGTCGTTTGTTGGTTAGTCGGATTTCAGTTATTAGTGCTATGTCGATGTTTTTGTCATGTAATAAGATTGTCAGTTCGTTGATGTGATTTCGAACACCATTCGCATTCCATAGGAGAATGGAGAGGGATTTGGTTGAGGACATTTATGGATTTCTCGGCGGTGGAATGAGGTTGGATATAACATTGGTAAGTAATGAAATAAGAGGGGTGATGAGGGATCTAAATACAGAGAGGAAAGAAGTTAATAGGCTTGTGAGGTCAGCGGAATTGGAAGGAGGAGGAATGTATGTCTGGGTATTGAACCTAGGTTCAGGGATGGGTGGATATGGGTCTTGAGGTTGATGTGTGAATTCTCGAGGTTGAGGTTCTTGTAGCAGGGCCTGAGATTGAGTGTTTATAGTGTCTCCTTTGAACATCTGAGCATAGGTCACTCTTCCGTTCACTGTTCTAGAGGGTTGTCTTGGTGGCCTGGATGTCCCTTCTTCTCTAGGAGTTGCATACATTCTTCTTTTTAATTCTTTATATGTTTGACAACCCTTGTAGTTGGCAGGGTGCCCTTGGTGGCATAAGGCGCATAGTGCAGGTGAAGTTCTAAACTTCCTACATTCTTCTGTTTTGTGTTGCTCACCACACCTCACACATCTAGGAATGTGATGACAATATCTTTTCGTATGGCCATAAGCCTGACAGTTATGGCATTGAACGATGTCGCTCTTGGTGTAAGGCTTTTCTACTACAACGCTGGTGTAATAACGGCGTGTGACCTTGTAGATTTCTTCGACCTGGGGCGTTCGGTCAAGGTCAACGAAGAATAGTGGGAGCGGTATTTTACTTTTTATTCCAGGCCGTTCTCTATCCTCCTTGAATATGTTCACTATCTGGCGAACATGGAATCTCATACCCACGAGCTCTTCTTTTATAGCATCTGTTGGCGTAGATGGGTGGAGTCTTCTGATAACGACCCTGAGCGCCCTCTCTTGACGCAGTTGATACGTGTGGTAATCAGCCTTGGTGTCAGATAAATATTTTATAATTTTTCTGTATGTTTCTGGAGTGTCGGGCATTAATTTAGTGTCATTGGTGCGGCTTTGGCATAAATATTTTCCTGAGCCCACTATGTTATTCAATTGGTGACACATTAACTGAAAGTTATTAATATTCCTAAGGAATATTGGTGGGGGTTTGGGTTCCCTGGGGCTGGGTGCTGCTTCCATTTCTTCGTTTTGTGTATTTGATAGCACTTGAAATGGGTTCTGAGTGAAAAACGGCGATTCCTCACCAATCTGAGTTGTCTCATGATTGTTTTGTTGTTGTGAGGTACCAGGTTGGGGATCCACTTCTTCAACAGAGCTCCCTGGTGTGGCTGGTGGAGTATATCTTTTCGAACGTCTTGTTCTTTTTTTAATAGGAGAACTCATTGTAGTATCGAGGCTTCTGGACCTAGTATTTTTATCCTTGCTCGACATTAGCATATGCTAATATCGCATTTCATATTATAAATGATAGGAAAAATTGTTAAATGAGAAGCGATAACAATTTTTTTTTTTTTTTAAGCACGGAAATATATACGCGTGCTTAGAGAGGACTAGTCGGCACAGAACCTCCTCGGACGGAGAGCCAGAGCCCACTGGTGGGATTAGCGATGTTATGGCCGGCCGTTATCAGGAACTAACCTGAGGTCTATTTACACTGTTCACTATTGAGCTGTAAATAAGTGATTACTCACCTTATTCTTTTGTTCAGTAACAAACTTAATTGTTAATATAACAGGTAACACTGTTGTTTCGCATTGAAGTTGAACACTACCACTATTTAAATTTTTAAAATTAAAAAACACTTTATTCAGAAATATTACAATTTGTCACAGTTAAGGACACTTATAATAGAGTTCAGAGATTGCATTCATACCGTATATACAAAAATATAAATAAATAAAGTAATAACAAAAGAATAAGAAGAAAGAACAAAAGAGTAAAGAAAAAAATATATATATATACACATAAGTAAATAAAAATAGAAATAAAAGCCACTATTAATGAAGAATTTTGTAAGAGACGACCTGACGTATGTTTAACTTAGGCTAACGCATGCGCAGAACTGATCTTCTATTAAGTGTATACTTTTGTTGTGTAACACTAAGTTCATCACTTGGGAATCAATTTAGATATGTGAAATATTTCGGTATTTCAACGGACAATTTCAAACATAATATTGCAGAAAATAATAATATTAGCTACTTGCAGAATTTTTTACTCTTTTATTTTTGAAACATAAATTTTTTTATTCTAGGATCGCCTTTTTGGAAATATATTATTATAACTGAATACACTTGTATTAGGGTAGATTCAAGTCTATTTTTTTGGCTGTTTTTCAAGAACTTAATAAATTAGTGAAATAAATTTAAAATATGTAACATATTTCCTCTAAGGCTCTGGGACTATACATGATGTGGAGGTGGGATTTTGAAGGATAATAGATAAGACACCCATATGATAAAAATACTTCGGATTTTATTCTATTTTAAAGTAGTTACATTTTTAAAAAACGCTTTAGGAAGAATGAAAAACGTCCCATGCAATGATTATCATAGAGGAGCACTCGGTATAATGGACCTAACGCCGCAGAGACCTAAATCAGACACTTACCCTCTTAAGCCGCGGAGGAGTGTAATGGATACGACCAAGGAAGATCCTCCGTCATTGTCTGCTCTCTTCAATTATCTCTCTCCAGCTCCAGCTGTCCATTCTCACTCCCCCTTCAACTATTCTTTGGAATCTTTCAGGGTATTAGTACACTTAAATAAAAATAATAATAATAATAAATGCACTAAAGAAATTGTAAACAGTATCATTAATCTTTAATTATAAAAGAGTTTCATTAATCAACTTACCTAGATTAAGTAATTTGTTGGTGGTATGAAATAAACAACAAATGAATAACTCTTTGAAAAAAATCAAATGTATATCTCGTTGAATCACACTATATTAAATATATATATACATACACATTCATATATGAATTTTAAATCTTATTTGTAAAAATAATCGGTTTTCCTCTGCTACTGCAAAGCTACTCTTTTGTTAGCTGGTATACACGCTCATTTTTTTTTTTTTTTAAAAAGGTCTCCAAGCATGACTTCATCTTTTGTTTCTCGTAATTCAATATTTTTCAGCCCACGAAATCCTTTTACTTGGTTGTTTTAGGCCGTGGTATCTTCATTTATATCGACCCTTTTCACTGCATTCTCTTTTTGTTTTTATTATTAATATTTTATTAAGTAATATACAATTCTGTTACAATATAGACAACGGTTATAATGAGGAGTGAGTCAATTCACTCCATATTTACAGAAAATATAAATAAATGAAGTAAAAACAAAATACAGAAACAAAATAACAACTAAACAATAATCAATAATTATTTTTAAAAAATCACTTAAAATTAAGTAAAGAAAAAAATACAGATATACCTATATACAATATTTACAGTCGGGCTTGGAAACTCCGAGTCAGGCTTATCCCTCCATATATGGAGGACTCAAGAAGAACCCTGTGCTACTCTCTCAACCGCTTCATTGGTGGAAAGGCCAATGGAGATTAAGGGAGAGCGTAGATACACTCATTTCTTGATTAGAGAATTTGACAATTACCAGAACTCCGATACATACAAACTAAAAAAGGTCGCGAGGTCAATGCCGTTTCGTCCTTTTCGGACTAGTCCGGAGATGTGTAGATAAGAATTATGCTAATTGTTCTGATGAAATTTGAAGACTTTTTCTGGGATAAAGTTTAAGACAGATGAAATATTAAGGTTTTGGTGTAGGGCTTTGTTCGTTACTTAGATAATATTGCGTAAATTATATGTAACTATCAGGTAAAAAAAAAGCCATACAAACAGGCCGCTATTCAATTATTTTATTTCCATCTAATTGTATATTATATGTATATATAACTACAATCCTTTCAATCAAAAATTTTAAGACTAATAACTTGCGCTCCCTGGTATGTCAACAACAAGACTTTACATACCGACCTAAGACAACCAACCATTGACCAGCGCATACGTACTCTCTACTCCCGATTTCATTTTAAACTACACGGACATCACAATGGACTTATTAATGACATGGCCACGGCTGAAATGCTTATCAGGAGGCGACTGAAAAGGAACTGGATGAGAGATCTCCTTTCCTGATTTTAGGATGTAAACAGACCAGGGAAGAGATGCTGCTGGGTTCCATTCTTCGTCATGCCTATCATGACATTTTCTACATGACCACCAATTTGCTGATTGTCACTACCATGAAAGGTGCGGATGAAAAATTGAAGACAAAAAAAAAAAAAAAGCATCCCGAGTGGTTTGATTGATATTTTGGTACTGCCAATCTTTATAATTATTAGTATAATATATATACTTGGAGAATGGTGACCATTATGGCAGTTTCCAAAAGAAGCCTAAAATTGTCTTTAAATAAAGAGAGAAATCTTGGTAAACTAAAATAAACTTAAACTTACCGTTGATTAAAGGAAATAATACAAATACCCTAAATACACTTTATTTTATTCAAATATACCATTACAGTTTATACAATATATAATATATTAAAATTGTTTTATTCACTGCTACAATGGCATTTTGGACAGCGAATGTACCATGGATCTTTAATTATAAATATGTTGAATGCAGTGAAGCCATACTGTTCCATATCATAAAAACAAGGCGGTGGATTCGGAATAATTTCCTAAAAGAAACACACAAAAAATAATCTCAAATTGTCATATGTCATATTTCATTTATTTTTCGTATTTAATGATTTAAATATTGTATGTATCTTATTTTGTTTAATTTATCATATTACATCACTTCTCGATAATATGTTTGTATCATTTTTATTTAGTTTCTTTTTTTACTTATCTGTTTGAAGAGTGGAAATGCGTCTTTAAGTGGACAAAGAATTTTAAACACCTAGCAACTAACCAGAGGAAATTATTCTATAGCAATCCGTATAAATATCAAGAAATTGACTTTGTCATGTAACAAGAATTACAATATGAAACAATGAACATCGCTCCGAATCGATCAGATAAAATATAAAATAAATAAGGTGATTATTTGAAAAGATATATAAATAAATAAATAATAATAGTAATAGTAACAAAAATTGCAACGCTGTCAATTTATGTAGCAAAACAATAATTTTATTTTCAAAACATTTGATGACAATTTAGGGGACTTGTTTAAAAGTAAATAAATAGGAATATAAGAGTATAGACTAATCTTATATTTGAAAAACGAATATTGTAAAATTTTTGTAATTAAAAAAAAAACTACTTGCAAAAATACATGTTGTAAAAATCTACCTGTTCGTCATTAATAGAACGTGTTGTTAGTTGTAGTAGGAAATGTCCTTCATTAAAACGACCCAGAAGAGGAAGGATCATCTCAAGAACGGAAGATCTCCCAAACGATGCAGAATAAAAGAAATGTCCAAACAACTATGTTTTTGAAATAGTTTTTGGTCTATTTCTCAAAAACTATTTGAGCCAGAAAGCTGGAACAGGTGTCAACTTTTTCAGATGCTTATACTCTTTCTTTATTTTTCGATGATATACTGACTTACCATATTTTAAAAAAAAATCCAAGAAAACCTTCTTTTTTGAATTTTGAAAAAAACACCCATTCTAATTTTTATCAACATATAACAATTTTATTGTTTTTCTAACATATAGTGGCTAAAGCTGTGCCAAATTTCAATGTGAAGAAATAATGAATTCGCACGTGTGTGTGTAGTTTGAAGGCGTCAACCACCAGATTCATTATCTCCTTGTTTCTTTAATTAGTTAATATCATTGTCCAATTTCACACGTTTCAGATATTACAAGAGTTTGTCAACAATATTGGTATTGTCTTTTAAAATGGTATGTAGGTCGTTTAGCAAGCCAAATGCTCCAGCTTTCTAGCTAAAATAGTGTTAGAGGAATACCTTAAAATCTATTTTAAAACACGCAGTTTTCGGATTTTTCGATAATTTTTTAAATTTTATAATTCTATTTATAAGTTCAAAAAGTCTAATTTTTATTTACTTTTGTTTACATTAATGCATGTAACAAATAATAAACAAAATATCAAATTCCATGACCTTCTGGTTTAGCTCCCTGGTTGATTTGATATTGAATGACCCGACATATTTTTTATGAGGAAAATATTAAAAGATCTAGTAAGTCGTTGAATATTTGTAGTATTATACTTATTTTTTCGATTGTTTCATTGCCCAAAGAATATGACTACAAATTGAAAATAGAGAATAGTTTTTCTTTTACTTTTTAGAATAGAATAGAAAAATAATTTTATTCTAAATTAACAAATTGTACCAGAACGAAGGAGTACTTCTGGCCAAGATAACTAAATTAAGTAAAGAGAGTTACGTTTAATAAACAAAATACCTAATGTAAACTAACAAAATATAGAAAACAAACTGATGAAACTATATAAATAATTCTTAGAACCATGCAAATAAGAAATAATCACTGTTTACCTAAAAAATAAAGAAAGACATTATATATATATATATATATATATATATATATATATATATATATATATATATATATAATATATATATATATATATATATATATATATATATATATATATATATATATATATGTATGTGTTTGTGTGTGTGTGTGTGTGTGTGCGTGCGTGCGTGCCTTACAGCTCTAATACTCAATAGCCTTAAGTGTGGTAAAATGTATTATACCCCAATAAAAATATTTATTTCTATTAGATGAGCACCAAGTTAAAATAACTGACGTAAAGTAAAATATAAGTAAATAAAGTTTTATATATTCTATCTTAGTAAAAATTAACTTTTATAACTTTTATAGACAGAGTAAATAAAAAATATATGTACAATTTAATAAGCACACGTAAGTATATACACAAGTTCATGATAAGTATAACAATTTTTATTGAGAAAAAAAAATACATTTTGCCTCAATTAAGGTCATTGACTATTTATGATGAATGAAGTACAACCATATATACAATAAAAGAACAACAAGATTATAAGAAAATATAATAAAACTTGGACTAACAGAATAAATCAAACTGATACAACATTAAATAAAAACTAAAATAAAAAAAAAAAAAAATAAAAAATAAATAAAAACACATTCAAACTTATTTACAATATTTACAGTCAGCCGAGGGAGCTCCGAGTCGGGCCTTTTCCCCCACGTGTGGAGAGATCCCAGAGCTTCTTTCTCAGCCGCATCACTAGGATGGTAATCCAGTGGAGACTGAGAGAGGGCACTAAAGCCACATACGCTGATGACTTGAGTGGAGAAGCTGGCCATTGCCAGGACTCCAATGACGTCTTAACAAAAGATCTCGAGACCACTGCTGCTTCAACCTTCGAGGAGGATTGTAGGGATGACTGGAACGAGATAAGAATTGTGCTAAGGGATTAGGATGATAGGTTAGGTTCTGATGAAAATTTGAAAATCGGGATGGAATAACGTCAAGGACATAAGGGATGTTAAGGTCATGAAGTAAGGTTTTGTTCGTAACATAATAAGGAGCATTGACTATTATACGGAGGATTTTAGACTGGAAGGATTGGATGCGTTTGATGTTCGATAATTTAGTTGTCCCCCACAGTTCAAGTCCGTAGGTCCAGATGGGTTTCAGTATGGTCTTGTATATTAATAGTTTGTTTTCAATTGAGAGGTTAGATTTTCTGTTAAGTAGTCTGTATAACTGGCCAAGTCGTCGGTTAATCTCTTGCCTTTTAAGTCTGGTATGTGGGTTCCATGTTAGTCTTTTGTCTAAAAGGAATCCAAGTTACCGAACTGTGTCTGAGATGGGAAGAGGTACTGAGTTGAAAAGGATATGTGGACAGGATTTGCGTCGGAGGGTAAAGGTGACATGATTGCATTTGGATTCATTGATCTTGATACGCCAATTGTTGCACCATTGTTCTATTAGGGAGATGTGTCTTTGAAGGTTTAGGGATGCTGTTTCAGGGTCTGGGTGGGAAGATAGGATAGCGGTATCGTCAGCAAATGTTGCTAGAAGGGTATTAGGATGGGTTGGAATGTCAGCTGTGAAAAGGATGTAGAGTACTGGGCCCAAGACAATGCCTTGTGGAACACCTGCCTCAACTGGATAATAGTTGGAGAATTCAGTGCCGCAGCGGACTTGAAAGGAACGATTTGAGAGGTAGGATTTGAGGACTAGATACAAGGATTGGGGTAAGTTAGTTTTGAGCTTGAAAAGCAAGCCATCATGCCACACCCGTTCGAAAGCTTGCGCTACTTCCAGAAAGGCACTAGTGCAATATTGCTTGTTTTCAAGCGCAGAGGATATATAGTTAACAACGCGGATGCCTTGTTGAACAGTGGAATGTCTTGAGCGGAAACCAAACTGATGGGAGGGGATATTGTGGGTTTCGAGAATGGGTAGGATACGTTTGAGAAGGATTTTTTCAACATTTTCGAGAGGATCGGATGTAAGCTTATTGGTCTATACGATGAGGTATTATTAACAGGTTTACCTGGTTAAGAGAAGAGGATAATAATGGAGTGTTTCCATATGAGAGGAAAGTGAGTTGTGCGGAGGGTACAGTTATACAGGTATGTGAGGAACATGATTGCTTTTTTGGGAAGTTTTCTAAGGATCTGGGAAGTAAGGATCTTGTCCAGGGGATTTTCGAGGTTTCAGGTTGTTTATAATGAATTTGACCTCAGAGGGGTTGACAGCTTTAGGAGGCAAGGAGAGAGGAATCAGAGAAGAGAGGAGTTCTTTAACTTCAGCAGTGTGGGTGGGATGGAGTTCGGTGTGGGGAGTGAATGTTTTGGATAGATGTTTAGCAAACTCTTCAGCTCTAGTCTCATATGACGAAGCCCAGCTTCCATCATCTCGTCGGAGCGGGTGGGAAATAGATTGGTATTTAAGGATTTTTTTGGTCACTTTCCAGAAGGAGTTTTCATCGGTAGAGAGGGAAGAAAGGTAGGAATTGTAGGATTGGAATCTAAAGGTCGTCAGTTCTTTTTTAACCTGTTTGGAATAGTAATTATATAATTTCCGATCATCGGGATGCCTGGGTCTTTGCCAGAGGGTCCTAGATTGCCGTTTGGATTAAATAAGGTCAGTAAGGTTTTGGGGTAAGGGATTCTTTTTGAGGGATTTTTTGGAGGGGAGTGGTGAAGATGCAGTCCAGACTGCTTGTTGGATCAAGATGGTGAAAGAACTCACTGCATTATTTAGGTCTTGAGGGGTTTTTAGGGGTACTCCGAGGTCTATTGCATCTGTTATTGTTTGGCGGAAAAGGTTCCAGTTGACTGGGCCTCTGATGAATGAGGGAGGAGATAATTTGGAGATAGGCGATGTGGAAAGGGTCAGGTTTAGCGGACTATGGTCTGAGGAAAGGTCATCGAGCAGTGAAATTGAGAAATTTAGCGGCCCTAGACCTTTGTGAATGAAGAAGTCAAGGAGGTCAGAATTACGGTTAGGATCTGTTGGCCAGTATGTAGGAGTATCAGGAGAAAGGATGTTGCTATTATGGGAATTAAGAGCAGACAGCAATATTCGCCCGCGGGAATTCGTGGTTCTGGCTCCCCATTGCTGATGTTTGGCATTAAGTTCTGCACCTATAAGGAAGTGTTGTCCTGCTGAATTAAGAAAGGAAATTAAGTTAGTTTCAGGTATTGGTTTTTTAGGTGGAGAGTATGCTACGACAACTGTAACAGGAAAAGGTGAAGTTTGGATAGTTATTGCTGAGGTTTGTAGGAAATCGTGAACTGGTAGGGGATACAAATGATGGGAGAGGGATTGGTGGATGATGACAGCAGTGCCAGCATGTGCTGTTCCATCAGGGTGGTCAGTTCGATATATCTTTTAGCCAGGTATATTGAACTGTCTTTTGTTAGTTAGTCGGGTCTCAGTTATTAGGCCTATAGAAAGGCCTATAGTTATTGTCCTGTAGAAAAAAGGTTAGCTCATTAATGTGATTTCGAACACCATTCGCATTCCAAAGGAGAATGGAGAGGGGTTTTATTGAGGACATTCAAGGAATTCTTGGCGGTGGAGTAAGATTGGCTATGACGTTTGTAAATAAGGTGATGAGCGGGGTGATGAGGGATTTGATTTCGGAGAGGAATGATGTAAGGAGGCTGGTAAGGTCATTGGGGGAGGAATGTAGGATATTTGGTGAGGACTGAACTTTTGGGTGTTATTATGTTCGGGTGGTGAACCATGAGGTAGTGGCTGAGTTTGCGGCAGGGTCTGATGTTGAGAATGCTGTTCTATTTCTCCTAACATTTGAGCATAAGAGACTTCTTTGTTTGCAAATCTTGAGGGTTGCCTTGGTGGTCTGGGAGTACTGTAAGTCTCTTCATGTCTAGGTGCTGTCTGTAATCTTGATTTTAAGATTTTATATGCCTGGAATCGTTTGTAGTTTGCAGGGTGATCTTTCTGGCATAATGCGCATACCGCAGGAATTTCCTTGGACTTATTGCAATCTTCCGACTTATGTTGTTACCCGCACTTCACGCATCGCGGTAAGCGGTGGCAATAGCTTTTAGTATGGCCATATGATTGGCAATTATGACATTGGACTATTTCCCGTTTTGCATATGGTTTTTCGACAACTATACTATTATAGTACCTGCGTCTTAATTTATAGATGTTATCAACCCAAGTGGTGCGCTCTAGGTCTACAAAAAAAAAGTGATAGGGCTATTTTGTTGTTTGTTATCTTTACATACTTTGACAATTTGGCGGACACTGAAACCCAGTTCTGTCAATTCTTCTTTGATTGCCTCAGGTGGAGTTGATGGGTGGAGGCCTCTTATCACTACTCTTAGTGCTCTCTCTTGGAATAACTGATATGTATGGAATTCCGCCTTTGTATCAGTCAAGTATTTTACTATTTTTCTATAAAATTCAGGGGTATCTGGCATTAACTTGGTGTCATTGATTCGACATTGACATGTGTATTTACCATTGTCAAGTAATTTATTTAAATGCTGGCAAAATAACGGAAATTTTTTTATAAATATTGGAGGTGGTTTTGGCTCTCTGGGAGTTGATGTTATTTCCATAGTTTCTTCTGGAATATTAGATAGTAGTTGGTATGGGTTAGGAGTAAAAAAATGGTTATTCATCTGTTTCAATGTTTGTTTCGGTGGTCATAATTTCTGTTGAGGTACCAGATAGTGGTTCATTTGGTCTGTTAGGTGTAGATGGTGATGTTTTTCTGTTAGCACGCCTAGGCTTTTGTTTTAATGCCGAATTGAGAGAGCTATTATTGCTTAAGCTTCTCGATCTTTTGTTCTTATTAGACATTATCATATGATAATATCGCATTTCATGTCAACAACTATTGAAAAAGTTGTTTTTTATTTACGTAAAAATTACGCAGACCGATAGAGGACCGAGTGATATGAACCAGCTACTTAGACAACTCGACAGTTACTGAAACTGCAGGGCTCTAAGTGGGGGGACTGCAGATAAGAATGGCCACTGTATCTAATTCTATGGTTGTTTACACTATTGTTCAAACTTAATAAACAACCGTTGTTTATGGTTCTATTCAAGAATTAACTATATAATTGTTAATTACACTGATTTTTTAACATAACATTTCACAAATTCACTGATAATTAAGATACTTGTGAGAGACGATGTAGCAGGTGGGTTGTTAGATACTAGCGCATGCGCAGCAATCTGTTCATGATAAGAAAAGAAATAAACAATATATATATGTTCATAAAACATTGATTTTTAAACCAAACCACAGAAAATTAACACGTGGTTAGTCGTTTTCTGACTGGTTTTTAATTCCATTTCCTGGAATAGGAGGATTTTAAAGGTGGTTAAGGTTGGGGGATGCTGGATTTTTAAAGGGAGGGAAATCCAAAGATTAGCAGAGTTTTTGATAAGAGAGTGGACAGAAGACTTGATTTGGAGAAGATCATAAGCTTGCGAGGGACTTTGGCTATTGATAATCTTACAAAGAAATATGGTTAGGAAATATTGTCTAAGGAAAGAACTTAATAACCATCCTACCTCAGCTTAATGGTGGGAGACATTGGAACGTTTCGGGGTTTCACTGACAAATCTGACTAAGCCATTTTTACTATCAAAATCCTGGACATATTATACTTACTAATAATTTTAGTGTTTAAAATGACTAAATACCTCAAATACAGGTCCATTTGGGTTATTGTGCATAATCTTTTTCGGTCCTGGGGACACCTTGCCGGGTGCAGCATGCCCAAAGCCTATCATGTCTCCTTTTTCATAAAACAGATAATGGAAAAATCCATTTTGGCAAATGCTGTTTTTGTCGAAACGTCTCAGGTAAACCAGACCTATAAAAATGATTGAAATTATTATATTAATAATAATCACTAGGAAAAAAAAAATAAACAACACAGTAAGCTGTGACTGATGAGTATGCTGTGTTATTTAGCAACTCAAAGCACAGTTGAGCAGCCGTGCAATGTTGTATTTCTTTTCGGTTTTTCATCCTTTTTTTTTTTTTTTTAACAAATTCTTTATTGAGATATATAACAATCTGTCACATCTAAGGACAATAATAATTATAATGATAAAAGAGTAGCTCATGCACACTATTTATAATAAATAAACAGAAAAATAATAATAATAAAAGTAAATGTATATAAGCTAAATCATTCAAAATAATGACTTAAATATACACATGCTTTTATACATTATTTAAAAAATCCATTCTTTCAAGATCTCCGAGCCAAGCCTTTCTTTCCCCCTCACTTGCTGAATGAAAGGCAGGACTCTAGGAGATCCCAGCGTCTCTCACTCAGCCGCATTACTGGTATTAACGATCACTGGAGGCTGAACAGAGGCGGTATAACTAGACATGCATGGCTGAAGTGGAGAATCTGGCCAATGCTAGAACTTCAACATATTTTTATAACAGGTCTCTGAGCCACTGCCGCTTTAACCTTCGAGGAGAATTATAGGGATGGGTAGAGAAAGGGATTGTGCAAGTAGATTATATATATTTATTTATTTACATCCCTGCCGTGCCTGATGGGCAATACGGGTTTTAGCAGCAGTGAGATGTTAAACGTTTCCGCGTAACAACACACTGCTGCTAGAAAAACAATATTTATAGACTGGGTCCATATTTCGACTACATTTCTTCTAAGTTTGGTCATGGTTTTCTTCTGCTACTCCGTCAGGCGGTACAGCTCCTCTTCTTCCCAAAGAGAAATGAGTTGGGCCTATAATGGATTTCCATTTTGCAATAAAATCTTTAAAATGAGGATAGTTTTCCTCCCTCATGAGTTGAGGGAGATCTCTTTCAGTCAAAATGTAGAGACCGGTTTCTCTCAGCAGTTTTGCTCTCTGTGCCTCATAGGCAGTACATGCTACGACAATGTGCTCGGCAGTTTCTGGGACTCCGCAACTGGGGCACAAAGGGTCGATATTCTTTCCAAATTGGAAGAGCTTTGCTCGGAAGCCCCAGTGTCCAGTGAGTAGTTGGGAAACCCAATAACCAGGTTCCACCCATTTTGCTGCTAACCGGGAACCGATAGTGGGAAAATATTTTCTAAGAGTACTTCCTTTCGGAGTTGTTACCCATCGCTGGTTCCATTCGTCAAGCATGTACTCTTGTATTATCTTTTTCCATCTACCTGGCTCTTGGTTAATCTTCTCACGGAGATTCTCTGGTAGACCTGCCAAGCCTTCTCTTGAAAGCTGATGCTTTAACATGTCTTACTGCAACAGGAGGTCGAGAGGAACACTTGCCAGGACCTCTACTGCCTCATGAGACACTGTCTTGAAAGCTCTGGTAACGCGCAGCAGAGCCGTCCGCTGAATCGAAGCCAACCTCCTCTTCTGGTGGTGCGAGAGATGCAGAAACCAACCTGGGGACGCGTACCTCAGAATACCCAGAACTACACCTTTATAAATTGTCTTAGTCGCTGGGTATCTGAGGCCCCAAAATGCACCCCCGATACGACTGAGTCGATTAAGCGCTAGGGTCACCCTACTTCTTAAATAGTCTAAGTGAGGTGACACATTGAAATTTCTTCCTATTCTGACTCCGAGGTAGGTGACAACCTCACTCGGACGAATTCTCGATCCTTGGATAATCATTGTAATAGGGTGAGCCCTATCAATCTTGTCTTTCAAGAGGATAGCCTGTGTTTTAGCAGCTGCCATCCGCAGTTTCTTGATCTCGCACCATCTTTCGATCAGGTCGGCGCACCGCTCAGCTTCTTCTTTCAACCTGGCTCTGCTGTTCGACGCCACCGCAACGGCTAAATCATCCACAAAAGCTGTGGCGGAGAACTGCTCTTCTTCGAGTATACCCAGAAATTCGTCGAAGACAAGTTTCCACAGAGCGGGGCCAAGGACAGAGCCCTGTGGACAGCCTCTCTCCATACTATCTTCTACTTCGTAGAAATTACCTCTTATTTGGAGCGTTCTATCCTGAAGATAACTTCTCATCAAAGTGTATAAGTTCCTAGGAGTCTCGTATTTCTGCAGCTGCTGGAGTACGCTTGGCCACCATACGCTATCGAAGGCGGAGGTGATATCAAACAAGAGAAGCATGACATACTTCTCCGCCTTCTCTTCAACGTCATGGCGTACTCTCAGCAGGGCATCTGCAGTTCCTCTGCATTTGGTATATCCATACTGCCGTGGATGGGAAGCTCTTGAAAAAATAGGCTGTAGGCTCGTGACCATCAGGTTCTCCAACACCTTACTCATAACAGGGAGGAGACAGATAGGCCTATAAGACTTTGCCATTTGTTTATCCTTGTCACCTCCCTTGTAAATAAGTCTGAGATCGGCAATTTTCCACTTTTTTTGGAAGTAGCCCCTATCTAAGTAATCATTGAATATTGTCAGGAGTTGATCTTCAATATAGGGGATAATATTTCGGAGGATTGTCGTATCAATATTGTCAATACCTGGGGCACGACCAAGCCTTTGTCTTTCCACGGTAGTACGGAGATCCCATATGTCCCAGGGTGGGCAAAAGTCTGTACCGGGTGGACATACTGTAGTGCGTCTAATAAATGCGTCTTCCTCGTCATCTTGGGACGGGTCATCTCTGAGGTAGGTCTCTATAATGAAATTGTTCGCCGTCTCCTCCAGAGTGGTCGCCTGGGCATCGCCGCTCTTCATTGCAGCAATTACCTGTTGTGGACTCATCTTAGCCAGGGCCACTCTGTAAGGGATACCCCAGGGGTTTTTGGATGACTCCTCGACGATAAACTCGTCCCAAGACTTCCGCTTTAGTGACCGCACTTCGTTTCGGTATGTCCTGGGCTTAGACTTGTACTCGTCACGAGGTGTAGTGCGCCTCTCGTCACAACTACACCTCTGGTACGACCGCCGTGCCGTGGAGTTTTCTCTTCATAATAGTGAGGGCCGGCGTTCACCATGGGACTGGTCGAGCTCTCGCCTTCCGGTGCTGGAGGGTTTCCTCTGCAGCATCACAGATGATATCTGTTATCCTGGAGACTCTCTAATCTAGGTCATCAGTCAAATCCGTCTCCGCCGCTTCCCATTCATTGTCAACGAGTTTTCCCTCCAACGTAGACCGGAAGGCACTCCAGTTTCCTCTTTTTGTAATATAGCCTTTAGTTATGCCGTGGGAACTTGTAAGTGTCGCATTTTCTACGACACAAAACACTATTGAGTGATGGTCGGAACTCGTATAAGATCCGAGAGCCCAATCGGTGATGCAGTTAGCCAGCAGCGGTGATGCCAGAGTCACATTAATCCAACTCTGTCCCCTAGCACTAGAGAATGTAGGGATAGCAGAAGGATCGTTAATTACTACTAGCTGTCTCCTAGATATGAAATCATCGAGCTTAGTACTCCTTCTATTTGTTCGATTGGACACCCAAACCGTGTTCCAGGAGTTGGTATCTGAGTATATGATCACGTTTCGAGAACAAGCTGTGATCATCTTCATGGCGGATATGTCTTCGTTAATATCATTTCCATCAGGTAGGTAAGCAGATACTAGCGTAAAAGTAACGTTACTCCACCTGATGAAGCAAGCGACATTATCCGACGTGGTGTACTGTCTCAGATCCATCACATCGAGGTTTGGGTTTTTGACCACTATGGCAGCCCTGGGCCTCCTTTCTCCACTGCTCAGGGCGATAACCCTCGATGCGAGGCCGAACCCCGTGACCATGTTCCCACGGCAGCATGATTCTTGGACCGCCATGACGTCGAATCGCTGGGAGAGAGCTCGAAGGTCATCTGCCACGATGCGTCGGCGGCCCATATTCAGTTGGAGGATGGTGATTCTATTCATAAAAAGTCTTTTTTCCACCTCCTTGGCCCACTTTAAGTGCACAGGGCATTCACGACTGCCTGCCTTATGCTTCCGTTGGCTAGATGGTACATCGGCCCGCGCGCAGTTTATACAGGTCGGACCAGTCAACTCTTTTTTTTTTGGGGGGGGGGGCAGTCCTTAAGCATGTGGCCAATAGTTGCACAGCAGATACAGACTACGCCATCTACTGGGCAAGTTGCGTTAGTATGACCGTAGCCCTGATACTTAGTGCACCGTGGAGCGTCGATGTAGTCTTTAAAGAACATCGACCACCATCCTCCATCTAAGCTGGCTGTCTCTAAGAGTATAAATCTAACCATTGGATGAACTTCGATCACCCAATTCTTAGTAAAACCATTCCTTGCTAAAGAACAGAAAAGAGGCTGAATGTCATCAGGAACAAGTGGTGTGGTGCCCGATTTTTCAGATATTCTTCCCCACAGAAATTCCAACAGCTGCATATATGTCCAGCTTTGAGGCACACCTTTTACTTCCATCTTGGGCTTTTTCTTCATAGTAAGTTTTGCTTGTAGTCCTTTTTCACGCAGCCCCTGCCACCCGATTACTTTGGTGGCTACGGACCTATCATCCATGCGAACCAAGACAGAGCCTGCCTTCGTCGCTCGGACTATGGACGCCTTCACACCTATTTCATCCGGCGATGGCAAGCCATTAATAATGTCTACCGGAGTTTTGCCTACTCCGCTGATAGTGACATATGTAGGTCTTGGCGTTTGAGTCGGTTTAGCTGGCAATGATTTTACTATTTCCGCTATTGATTTTGGTTTTGTACCTTGTTTGTCGATTGGATTTTCCATTGCATCATGCTCTTTTTTTCTGGTAGCGTTGTTTCTCATCTTTTTCCTTTTACTTACCACCGTGAAGGATTCAGTGGCAGCTGAGGGCCTGATTAATGTTTTTTCGGCTTGTGTCTGAGGTTCCTTCGAACGTTTAGGTTCTCGGTGAGGTGCTACAATTGACGTGGTGAGTGTATCGGTAAATTTTGGCGGAGATTTATCTACTAAAATTTGTTTCAATACATCATGCACCTTCTGTGACGAAAGAGTGTCCAAAATAGCCTTTTGAACTACGGCCCAGACTCCAACTTGTTCATTTTCCTTTCCTGATTTTCAATAATATCAACAAGGCATTGTACTTTGACATTAATCTGGTCTCGGACGCTAGAACTTAATTTTTTTCCATTATTTTCAATGGCCATTTAGATGCTCTCCTTTATATCTTCAGCCTGGCAAAGTTTGCTTTTAGTACTAGTCTCTTCCAAATCCTCTGGTAAATGAGAAGAGCCTCTCCTTGGTCGTTTTGCCGCTGCTCTTGAGAGATTTCCTTCCTTTTGTACCCCCTCCATCTCGTTATTGACCATAGGGGTTATTGTAACTGAGATAACGTTATCTGCAACTTATAACCTTCCACTTTTAAACTATAACTAATAAAGAACTAAATGAAGTACTATATTCAGCTGAATTTTTTTTTCCTTTACCTTAAGGGGTCTCTAAATACACTTTTAAATGTCTTATTAGAATGCGCTTGCCCGAACAGCAGGAATCACTAGTGGTAAAAGTAAAAGTCTAGTACTCTATATATTTACTAAATTTGTTCCTACACAAGCAAGTAAATAAACTATCTTCACTAGGGCTTCCTATAGTGCTTTCCACCCACTGTAGAATAGTTCACAAGAATCTACTCTGTATAAAAGTTAATGAAATGCCCCACTCCTAACCTCGCTATTTATAATATTTACAATAAACTAAGCCATAACAACAAAACACATAAAAAAATAACACAAACTAACTAGAAAATTAATGATCGATAATAAACACGAAATAAACAAGAAAATAAGCACAGAAAACTAAATATTAGATAATCAGATTAGTACAAATGTGATATCGGTGCAAGTAGATTTGGATGATCTGTAAGGTTTTAATGGAATTTGAAAATAAAAGTTCAGAGATAAGGTATAGAACAGATGATTGTTTTTCATTCCGAACAAAATTGCTGGGCTCATTAGGCAAACGAAAATATTAAAAGAAAAAAAAGTACACAATTGCGAGATATGCACCTGGTTATTATACTTAGTAATTACATCGTGGCACATAAAATAAGCGAAATCACTACTTTCGTAGGAAAAAGTTTTTAATTCAATATTTTTTGGTTTTGATTGGTGAATTTCTATTATTAATGCTTAAATTGTTTTGCGAAAAATCCACACCGTTGTATTCATCGAGTGTTTTTACAAATGAATCGATACTTACTTATTCTTTTCTAGGCTCATTTAATGTTGATAATATTGTTACCTATTTGAGCGGTGCAGCCCTGCATTACGAATTCTCCTTTAGGTATGAACGGTGTGTTTGGCAGGCACTTTGAGTCATATCTCACCAACTCACCATCCAAAGTAGTCCATAGACCCTCGAATTTATCCTGCAATGAGCGACCGCATTCTTCTTCTGCCAGCTTATCTATATGATGAACAATAATCTTAATTTTACCATTGCAACTAGGTCAATTCTGTTCGTAATATAACTGAACTTAATTACTTGGATTCCTGAAATAAATTCTGACTGTGTAGGCTGGAATATCGTAATAGCAGGTTTCGATGAATTCAGGATTCGAAAAGTTATATATTTTTGGATCGACATGAGCCACATCACATTTTGGATACTGAAGATGAAACATTATTTATAGGTAAAATTATTTTGTAAGGTATAATTTGTAACTAATTACAGAGGCTACATGAACCTACTGAGAATTGCATTCCAGTGATATGTCCCTCTTTGTCAAACAGGAGGCAGAACTTAGGATCGCCACATAGACAAAAGAGGTCCAGTGAGTGTTTATAAGGAAAAGTTTTCTCCAGTTCGACTTTTTCATAATCCTCAATACCATGGTCTTCGATTGATTGGGGTATATGTATATTGGAATCTTGGGGTTCTTTGTCGAATCTGGAAGTCCTCGCCGTCACTGGACAAATATAAGTTTAAATAATTCTAATATAAATATAAATATCTAATTTAAAATAGATATGGGTACTTTTTGTCTAGCGGGCCGCCACTGACTGCTATCTGCCAATGTTTATAATCTGAACACTGATAACTCCCATAACGCAGTGATAAGCCTTCTCCTACTTCATATCTTCGTATTATTGTATTAAATTCGTATTATTGAAAGTGTAAACTGATACAAAAACAAATGTAATATAAAAAAAAATACTTTTATTTGACGACATATATATTAATGAAATGGGGCCGGTATAGCAGAGTGGTTAGCGCGCTATACTAGTAAAGCAAAGATGATAGGATCAAATCCAGACACTAATTCCCAATACGGCTGGTCCCCGCGAGAAGTTTGACCATTACCCTCTTTATCGGGGAGGCCTACAGGTGTAATACTTGTAAAAATAGGCTATACAAAAAAAATAAATAATGAAATAATAAAAAAACACTTTAAGAAGATATGTAGAATAACTGAACAACTGAAAACTAAACAATACAATTACTCAAAGATTTGGTGGGATAAGAAGAGGGAGGTTATGTGACGTGTCGTTTCAGGACGGCCCGCTAGACAAAAGTACCTGGATATGTTTTAGTTATAATTCTAATAAACCATTAATTACAAACATATAAAAATATAATTATACATATCCAAGGAGATTTTTGATGAATTGTAATGCCATCCTCTACAAGCAATATCTGCATCATAATCTAGAAAATATAAATTAAAATGACGATATAATTTGAGATATTTTTATTAAAAACTAATTGAGACAAGAAAATTATTGAATAGTAGCTAGAAATGAAACACATCTTAATTATATTTTATTGTAAATGAGTACATATGTTCTATAAGTATGAAAAGAAGCCAAAATAAGAATTAATAAATATACAACAATTACGTAAAGGGAATGATATTTGTATCATTAATTCTACGGAATATATTTAATAAATATATAAATGATTTATTGAGAACCAAAAGAAAGTTGTACTTAGTATTTAAAATAAAAAGAAGAAACCCAGTAAGGAGAGTATAGCATTGTTTTCTGGCAATCTATGTCCAGAATTAAATAAACACATTCAAATATGTTCAAGTCTAATCCACGTTTCAATAATCTTTAAATCTTCCTGAAGGAAAACCACAACTCGCTCTCTTTTCATATTTCTACATAAAAACTAATTCTAAAACCACGAAATTACTTTTCGAATTGAAGTATAATTGGAGTAATAATATAACATAAAACAGGTATAGAAAAAGTATCGGAAAGATTACCTGAAAAGCAAAAAGTTATCGTTGCGAAAAGTTTTCACACATATTCACACTTTAAATTCAAGGTACTCAAGTTCAGAATCAATATTAATTACAGAAATGATAAATAAAAACTTAAGAGTCATTAATTTTTATCACAATATTTAATTTACTTACAAATTACAGATTATTTTACAGCAGTGTAGGACCTGATAAATTTTTATGTAGTAAAAAAAAATTAGAAACAAAAGCTATTATGGTTTAGTCGAATATCTTTTTTTTATTTTAAAACCTATCCAAATTTTATTTTCAATAATCCTGATCAACCAACATAAATCCGAAAATTATATGGTCCCGTTTAATTACTTTTGATTATTTCAAGTTCTATTGTAAATTAAATAGAGAAATACATAACAGTTCTCAAATTGAATCTAAAGTTTGATAATGAAATTACATGCAGAGGCGTTGTTACGTCAACATTTATGTAGATGTAGCGAACATTTATGTAGCGACGAGAGCCAAAATCTGATATTTTACGAATTCTATAGTTGAAAAAAAATTCTTGTCGATTTAAATGGCTGTAATAAAATTCCCCGCAACATGAATTAAACAATTACAACGTATTTGTTTGAGTATGAGTTTTTCAATTTCATCTATTCTTTAGTATTGCACTATTTCACTTTTTTGAATAGTGACACTCGATCTTTTATTTTTTTTTTTAATTTAAACACTGTAATGTATAAAAAAAAATTTTGTAAAAAGAATTAATTTTCTACCTATGCTAGGTAAGGAAAGTATTGCGATCGGGTCCAATTTCAGACATGCAGTTTTCGACTGATCTATATGTTTGGTCTTTCTGTCTGTGCCAAGATTATCTCGGAAACTAGAGGACCGATTTTTATTCTTCTTTTTTGTGCTCCTCGCGCAATCGCTGCTGAATAATATCGCGCAATAAGTGAAAAATATATGTTTCTTTAGACTGTAGCACTAAAACGGCTCTAACGATTTTGATGGAACTTTCTTATAATCTAATTATTGCCCTTTCAATTTTCGTACATGTACTAAATTCTCGAGACAATTCAGAAAAAAAAAAAAGAAATAAATTAAAATGTTTTGAGTCCTAACTAACTAACTATGTATTCTATGGTAAAATTTATAATATAACTTTCGAAAGGTGATTAAATTACCTACGAAACAAAAATAAAATCAGGAAAATCGAACCATTATTAGCGATAATATAGGTATTCTGTTGTCTAAACATGTTTTCATTTATTACTTTCCTGCCTATACTAGTACTCCGGTCAAATTTCCGATCTATACGTTTCAGAGCCCCCTGAGTCCGAAAAATACATTTCACACTACAAAAATAGATAAAAATCGTTCATTTCGGATAACTATTAATGATAAGTTACGACTATTCAATTTCATATGTGCGAATACGGGTCTAAGCGGTAAATGAGAGAGAGAGAAAAAAAAGTAAATGAAAGGAAGAAAATCTGTTGCCCGCATCACATAAGTTTCCTTTCGACTTTTAACAGAAATTATCGTTTGACAAAATTGGGCTAAAGTAAAAAAGTTTTTGATTAGTAATATTAGAGTGTATTGATTTTTTTACTATGATCTTACACAAGCCGGTTTACATTTTTTTAGTTTATCTAAGAAATCGTACTCAATTACTTCTTTGATCAATTTTCAGGAAAATAAATCTAATTCAACTTTTTTTTTTGTTTCTTAATGGACATACTTGAAGATATAAAATCTTTTCTGAAATATGTAGGAAAGTTATGTGAGTGTCCACACCAGATTTTTTAAATTTTAGTACCTCTTTTAGTAAAACTTTGAATACAATTTTCAGAGTAGGAAGTTCAATCCCCCACATCATGAACAAATTCATAAAGTAACCAAAAAGTCCTGTCATTAAAACAACAGTACTATGAGAACATTTTCATAAAATAACTAAATCTACTTTATTAAACAAATTCCCATTTTTGCATTACACGTCCAAGACACGTGAGAGAGGTTTAGAATATGTAATTACTCACCCTTTAATTAAGATTTTTTTTATTCATTTATTTTTTTTATTTCTTAATGATATTTACAACTGTATTAAAGAAGTACATTTAGTATATTTGAACATATAGATATAATGAAAACACTTGTTGAGAAACTACCCAATGGTAGTAATCTAGTGATATGTTTACATTAGGATATTACGGGGCCATCTTCTTTTCAGGGTTATCAGGAATTGAAGAGAAAGCAAAGTTAGAAACGATAAGGTAGGGATTATAATGAAGTTTATTATGGAAGAATAGGTATCTGGATTGGGCCAGATCTGAAACATAGGATACATTAAGGTCATTATGGACGGTTTTATTTGTAACAAAGTAGGGAGCATTGAGGATTTTACGAAGGATTTTGGATTGTAAAGATTGGATAAGAGAGGAATTCGATGGTTTAGTGGAGCCCTATAACTCAACTCCGTCCTAATAGTCCAATATCCAAATAGGCCTTATTATAGCCATTTATATCAGTTTTTTGTAATTAATTGGAAGTTTATAGCGTTTGTCTAATAAGTGCTGAAGTAATCGGAAACGTCGAGCAGTTTCTTGTCGCTTCAGTCTGGTATGAGGATTAATTAAGATAAAATAACAATCATCAGAAATGAGTGGTGTGTAAAATGCCTTACATACCTCTGTAGTAGACGCACTTCAATAAATTATTTCCGTTCAAATAATTACAACATACTATAAAGCAATTATGAATATCTAGCAACATTTTTATAACATAAAATTCCGTTTTCTATGCACTGACTATTTTTCACTTTTTTTGCCAAGGTCTATCAAAATGAGATTGCTATGACATTAAGATCTCAAAATCAAAAGAAACTTAACTAACTTTGGTTTCGTGAAAAAAAAATCTCATAAAAATTAAAAATTTTAGTTACACAGTTTAAAATATGAACAATACATGTATGCCACTTTAGCTCTGGGTAAGAAACATATCTGAAACTATTATTGATACAGTAATAATGCATTTTTTGATACTTCACAAATTCATTCTTCACTACAATATTGGCTAGTCCTCTTTGGTTCTAACTTCCTTAAAGAGATTTTACATTTTTTGTTTCTGCTAAATTTTGGGTCTAAATATTCCAATACGCAATCTACACTTTTATATCTACTTATCATTAAGATGAGACGGAATGAATATTAATGTAACTTACTGCAAATAGCGAAATCTTCATCCTTCTTAATTTGAGTTGGAGTGAGTGAAAAATGTTTATCTACTTAAAAATTATCATCTAGAATTATTAGCACGTTCATTGAACATTTTCTTATCATCTATGGGCATTTACTGGTTACCGTGACAACAATTTGTGAAGGATGCGATATGAAGACTTGTATTTATTTGAAACATAATTAGTTCTTATAAATATTGTTAAATATGCCGTAATTGTTAATATTTTATAATGACTTTTAATATGTAACAATAATACATTACTCTAAATGTAAAAAAAAAGTATTTATAAAAATAAAAATATAAATGTGTAAGTATATTTAAGTACATTGCCTTATATCATACCATGGCATTCCAACCATGTCTTCCTCGTGTCTAATCCCATACCATCTCATCTGTTGATTTTCACAGACTGAGAGACAGCAGTAAATGTATTGTGAAATATTTAAAAATAACAATAATAAATCTTTTTTTTCATTGAAAAAATAACTAATTTCAATGTCTATAATCAGAGATTGAAAATTACAATTATTTTTTTTATTATTGATCGATAAGCAACAAATGTTATTTCTACAACGATTCATCCATACAAATTGTACGTATCAGGAAGAAAGACATATAAAAAGTTAAAAAATAAAACATTGCTAGTACTGGTACTGGTAGGAGAAATAATCTGGCAAGTGGGCCTGTCAGCGTCCTTTTTGCATACCGCTAACAGCTAGCTACCTTGAGGCTGCCGCCGCGTGGTTTCCAGAGTGGGAATGTCACGATTCATTTATCAGAGCCGCAGAGAAATGAAAAGTAACCGACCCAGATGGGAATCGAACCCACAACGTTCAGAACCGGGCACTCTGTAGACCCACGCCCGAACGTGCTCCGCCACTCTTCCCTCAAATAAAACAGTAAATAAGTAAAGTGAAATACGTAATATATTATTTATTTATGCCTCCCTTCCTTGCCTTTCGGCTACACGGGATTTTGCAGGGATGGCATATCACACACGTGCATGCCATTCCTGCTATTAAACCACAAATTAATTTTCAATTTTGTTTTGTTTTTTCAAACATCTTCTTTTTTTTTTCATTATTTTCAATATATTAGTCTGGTGGCCTTCTATTAGCAGGTTCTCTTCCTAGATTAAAGTGGGAGGGTCCCAGAGCAGCTTTCCACCCGTACACAAAATCTTTGTAATACGGGTAGTTCTGCTCCGTTACTAACTCGGGAAATTCATCATCCGTGAGGCCATAGATTCCCATTTTTCATATCATTTCGGCCCTTAGTCCATCAATGGCGGTGCAGTTGACGATAATATGCTCAGCCGTCTCCGGTACTCCGCAAGTGGGGCATAGGGGATCTATGTCTTTTCCAAAACTATGTAACTTAAGGCGGAAACCCCCATGCCCAGTAAGGCATTGAGAGACCCAGTAGTCCGGAAGAACCCACTTAGCTTTCAAGCGACTTCGGACGGTGGGGAAATATTTTCTTAAAGTTGCTCCTTTCAACGTTGTTACCCACCGCCGATTCCACTCATCTATGGTTTCTTCCCGGATAATCCTCTTCCATTTTCTTGGGTCTTCTGCAATCCTCACCCGGATATTCTCCGGAAGACCTGCTGAGCCTTCTCTTTTTAACTTAAATATTAGCGAGTCTTCTCGCAGGAGAAGGTCGAGAGGTACCCCTCCTGCTAAGATCTGCACCGCCTCGTGAGACACACTTCGGTATGATTTTGTGACTCACAACAGAGCCGTACGTTGAATTGTCGCCAATCTGCGTTTCTGGCGGTGTGAGAGATTCTGAGACCACGCAGGAGAGGCGTACCTCAGAATACCAACTATCATTCCAACGTAAATGGTCCTCGTAGCTGGGTATCTGAGGCCCCAAAATGCACCCCCTAGGCGACTAAGTCCATTCAAGGCTAGGGCCACCCTACTTCCTAAGTAATCCAAATGAGGGGTGATATTAAATCCTCTTCCAAACCTTATGCCAAGGTAGGTGACCACCTCACTTGGACGTATTCTCGTTCCCTGTATACACAGATTGATAGGGTGTGCCCTATCCGTCTTTCCTTTCAGCAGGATCGCCTGGGTCTTTGATGCGGCCATTCGTAACTTCATCTCCTCACACCATTGCCGGACCAGATTGGCGCACCGCTTTGCTTGTAGCTTTATTCCGGCTCTGCTGTTTGACGCTACCACTGCCGCCAAGTCATCGACGTAAGCCGTAGCAGGGAACCGCTCATTTTCGAGCACACCCAGCAACTCATCAAACACTAGCTTCCATAGAGTCGGACCAAGGACTGATCCCTGAGGGCATCCCATCTCTATGGAAGCTTCAGTTTCATAAGAGCTACCTCTGACCTTAACAAATCTGTCCTGGAGATAACTACTTATGAGGACGTATAGATTGCTGAGGGCATCGTACTTCTGTAGCTGCTGAAGTGCTCGCGGCCACCAGACACTATCGAAGGCGGAGGATATGTCAAAAAGCAGCAACATGACATACCGCTCAGCCTTCTGTTCAACGTCCGCTTGTACTCGAAGCAGGGCATCAGCGGTTCCCTTTCCCTTGGTACTACCGTATTGCCGCGGATGGCTAGCCCTTGCGAGAACTGGTCGTAGGCTGGTTAAGATGAGATTCTCCAGGACCTTGCTCATTATAGGGAGGAGACATATAGATCTATATGACTTTGGGAGCTGCTTATCCCTGCCTCCTCCCTTGTAGAGGAGTCTCAAATCGGCGATCTTCCACATTTTTGGAAAGTATCCCCGATCCAGAAAATCATTGAAAATCCTCAATAATCGCTCATCAATGTAGGGGATACTGTTCTTTAAGATCGCCGCATCTATTGAATCGAGTCCTGGAGCACGTCCTGTTCTCTGCTTTTCCACGGCAATACGTAGATCATGTATGTCCCACGGTGGGCATAAGTCCGTGCCAGGAGGGTATAACGTAGAACGTCGCACGAAAGCTTCCTCTTCATTGTCCTGGGATGGATTATCTCTGGGGTATGTCGCCTTTATGAAGATGTTAGCCGCTTCCTCGAAGGTGGTTGCCTGCGCATCTCCATACTTAAGAGCTGCTATTGTCTGCGGAGGGTTGAACTTACCCATAGCGACTCTATATGGAATACCCCAAGGATTCTTCGAGGATTCTTCTGCAATAAATTCATCCCAGGACCTACGCTTTCGTGAACGTACCTCTCTTCGGTATACTTTGGCTTTGGACTTATACTCGTTGCGAAGTGCAGCGCGCCTCTCGTCACATCTGCACTTCTGGTACGACCGACATGCCTTGTAAAGCTCTCTCTTCATTGTTGTTAAGGCCGGCGTCCACCATGAAACTGATCGAGCTCTCGCTTTCCGATGTTGGAGGGAGTTTTCAGCGGCATCGAGGATAGCATTGGTGACCAGGGATACCCTGTAGTCCAGGTTATCTGTGATCTCCGATTCTGCTACTTCCCAATCTTCATCGGCGAGTTCTCCCTCCAACATGCAACGGAAAGCAGTCCAGTCATTTCTGCGGGTTATGTAGCCAGTGTTGATACCGTGGGAACCTTCTGAGTACTGAACCAGGCTGATTGCCAATACTTTGTGGTCAGAACTCGTTTCAGATCTGGTAGTCCAATCGACAATGTGCCCTATAAGTGTCGGCGAGGCCAGCGCGACGTCAATCCAGCTCTCACCCATACCTCCAGAGAACGTGGGTGGGGCAGAGACATCGTTTATGACGACTAGCTGGCCTCTAGAAATAAACTCGTTGAGTTTAGCACCTCTCCTGTCTGTTCGATTGGACCCCCAGACCGTGTTCCAGGAGTTGGTGTCTGAGCAAATGATCACATTTCTAGAGTGAGCTGTGATAACTTCCAAGGCAGAAATGTCTTCTTCAATATCTCTTCCGTTAGGAAGATAGGCCGAAACCAGGGTAAAAGATACATTACCCCACCTAACATAACATGCCACACTATCTGCCATAGAGTATTGCCTCAGATCCATCACGTCGAGGTTAGGATTGTTTATCACAATAGCAGCCCTAGGCCTCCTCTCTGCACTGCCTAGAGCTATAACCCTCGACGTGAGACCAAAACCTGTGACCACGTTCCCACGGCAGGTCGGTTCCTGGACCGCCATGATATCATATCGTTGGAAAAGAGCACGAAGCTCATCTGCCACAACTCTTCGCCGGCCCATGTTTAACTGGAGGATGTTGATCTTAATCATAATATGTCCTTTTAGCCACCTCCTTGCACCACGTTAAGTGCACAGGGCACTCCCGGCTTCCCGACTTGTGCTTCATTTGGCTGGGATGGGTGTTCGCCCGCACACAGTTAATACAAGTCGGGTCAGCCATTACCTTTTTCTTTCGGCAATCATTTATCATATGACCACTATTCGAACACCAAATACATACAACAGCATCTGCCGTGCATGTGGCCTTTGTGTGGTCGTAGCCCTGACCCTTTGTGCACCGAGGGGCGTCGAGGTAGTCCTTAAATGTTAAAGACCACCACCCTCCATTCAAACTACCTTTGTCTAAAAACTGGAACCGAACCATTGGGTGCACCTCCAGCACCCAATTCTTAGTAAAACCGTTTTTAGCAGTTGAGGAAAAAAGAGGTCGGATGTCGTCATTAATCAATGGTGTTGGGACCGACTTCTCGGGTATTCTTTTCCAAAGAAATTTTGAAAGTTCATTTGCGCCCCAGGAGTGGGGTACACCCCTCACCTCCATCTTAGGCTTTTTCCTCAGCACTAACTTTGCTTGTAACCCTTTCTCCCGCAGGCCCTGCCATCCTATCACTCTGGTTGCATGAGAGCTGTCCTCTATGCGGACCAAAACTGAGCCTGCTTTAGTTGCCCGAACAATAGATGCATTTACACCTATGTCATTAGGTGACGGAAGTCCATTTATGATCTGCTGGGCTTTTACCCGAACCACTAATTGTAAGATATGTTGGTTTTGTTGTCAGGGTCGGCTTCATAGGCAGTGATTTTACGATATCTGCCATCGTCCTTGGCTTATCTTTTTTAGGGATGTTTCCAAGCACTGGTGTCTCATCTTTATTTTCTTGATCCTGAATTCCGTCTTTTCTTCTTTGCTGCAATTTAGATTTCCTCTTGCTTCTTTTGCTTTGAACGACTTCGAAGATTTTGTTTTCCTTCTGGTCTAGATTACAAGAATAAGCATTGTTTGCCTCCTTGGAAGTTCCGGCTATGGCTGCAGGCGGATGCTGGATTGGCTTATCTTCCTCCGGTAGCCTTGTTTTCGGTTTTTCCAAAATTTGGCTACTGATGAGTTCAAGTACATATGGAGATTCCAATGTTTGTTTAACCACTTTTTGGACAAGTGTTGTGATTGTATCTTCTTTTTATTGATCTCTAAGTTCCTTGGCTGTATTGTAAGTAACCTCAATAATATCAATTAATTTTTCGATTTTATCATTAATATAATTCCTCGTTGTGTTATTCATTTTTTGTAAAAATTCTTGAGGAACGTTTTTAGGTTGCTTTGAATGCTTTTTACCTCATGCAAGAAGCTCCTTTTACTCCCTTCTTCCGTTTCCTCGTCGGTGTCAGTCGATCTGTTTCTTGTTCGTTTGGCCGACGACCGATGATCCTAGTTTGTACTTCCTTCGATAGACACTTCTTCCATTTTGGAACTTTTACTATCCATCATAAAAAAAAAATATGTCAATTATTTGAAATATAATAATATTTCCATATTCAATTAACCTAAATAAATTTGATACGGTGGGAAAAATGTTATTGCACAATATACTTATATAAACGAATATACAGTCTTACCTGAAGCCCGTTTATAGTATTTCCCGAATTGTCTGTAGTATTCTATACTTTAGGCGTTAAACACTTCGTTGATAACCACTTGGTTACCTAACCTATAAAGTTCTTCTTATCACAAAAAACCAATTAAAAACAATAAATCATAACTGTAAACTAACGAAAACTATAAATAATAACGACAAAAACGATAAACAACACAAATATAAACACTTAAACTAATAATAGAACACAATAATACAAAATAATTGGCATAAACACAAATTGACACCTTATCACATCAAGCTACAATCGATTTATCAAATACGTAATATATGAATAAGTAAAATTATAATAAATCTTCTTAAACTCATATGTTTTTTTTTATTTTGTTATTATTATTTTTTTTTTTTTGTTCTTCCCTACCTCGCCTTTTAGGCTATACGGGATTTTCCTGGGCCGGAGGGTGAGGGCGGGGAATTTAAAATCCCATCCGGCACCGGGATGCGAACTCATACTTTTGTAATCTTCTCAAATCTCTTATCCGGTTGCCAGGCAACTCGCGGTGCAGTGCACACGCTTTAGCCCATTCGGCCACCCCGCCCCCTCTTAAACTCATATGTACAATATTTATATTTCCTCATGAAACTCTGATCCAACCTTTGTACCCCTCCATTGTACGGAAAAAACAGGCCTCAAGGAGATCCCTGCTCTTCTCTTCTAGCAATGTTTTTTTATTGGAAGCCAGTGGAGTCTGAGAGGAAACTAAAGCCTTAAAATATTTTGTAATTTAAATTGTTGTTCGTCTTACTAACAGCTAATGAAATTATTGTTTTGGACCATTTTAAGAAATTATAGTTCTAATTTAAATCATGATTTCAAATCTGATTCAATTAAAATGGATTGTTAAGAACTAGTTGGACCAGTTAGTGCATTTCCGTTTTCTCGCATTCAAAAGAAAACGATTTTGGCAAATGGGTTGTCAAAAAGAATCGGAATTTTATAGAGTTGTGACTGAATTTCATTCATTAAATTCGAAGCATAGCTATAACAAAAATGATTTTATATTGTAGATAATACCAACCCTTCAATAATAATAAGTTGGTAGACCAAGATGGAACAAGTCAGGCTTACAACTTTGACATCAATCCTCATTAAGGTGACGTTCCGGATCGTGGATTTTAAGGTCTTTAAATTTACCATTTTCGAAAAAACGTTACTGAGATATATATAAATCAAATCGTTTAGGTTTAAAAAAATCGATAAACCTTTATATTCTATTTCAAGTTTTCTATATTCCATTCTTTTTAATTTAGAAAACTGCAAACCAAGGATTCGGTTCTTCATAGCTAATGCAATAGATCTCAGCTAGAACAATACAGGGTTAGTGTAAGTTTATAGACAGCTGGGTCTCATTAATTAACTGTTCGATTGAAGAGTTGGACTTTAGATGTGTTGTTTATACTTTCTTGTTAATTTTACGGACGAACATGATTTCCTTGCATTAATGCCCGAATTATATTTTTTTAATTTATATTTAATAACGTTTGTTTTTAAGGGAGACCAGAGATTCCAGAGGTGAGTGCGAAGCGCTGGGATCTCCTAGAGTCCTACCTTTCCTTCCACAAGAGGGGAGGAAGACTTGGCTAGGAGTTCTTCTGAGTGAATGGATTCTGTAAATTGTATAGTATGCATGTGCTTTAGTTGTTATTTTGATTAGTTTAGTTTTTTCGTTTATATAAATTTACTTTTATTTTTATTAGTTTCTGTATTATTTAGTTTTATTTATTGTAAATGGAGAGTGAATGTGATCTCTGAACACTATTATAAATGTCCTTAATTGTGACAGATTGTAATATTTAAAAACAAATAAGAAAACAGGCTTTTGTGGGTCTGTCGATATATGAAGCGTTAATGCCGAATTTGATTTGTTGTCTCATCTAATTCAGTGTACAAAGGAAAACAATTTATTTTTATCATACGGCGAGAAGTACTAAAAATATATTTTTACAGATTTTTTGAAACGTACCATGTCCTGAGAAAAAGTTGTTACAATACAATTTAGCAACTAAATTTAAAAAAAATTAACATTCAGTGCCACTCCACGTCCAGAGGTATGATAGAAGAGAAAATTGGGGTAAATTATTGTGAGATTGTTCGGAGCTTATTATTTTCCTTCAGTTTTCTTTTATTGAACACCAACACACTACCAAACCCACCAGATACGGCTTATGTTTGAGTGTATCGCTCAGATAGCCATAGACTATCTAACTACCTATTTTATCAGGTAAATTCACAAATCAAGCTTGTATCGCTCATATTAACTTTTTTTTTGTTCTTCGTTTATATAGGCTAACATTTAAATTTCAAAACTTGTTACAGGACCATTCGACAAATACACAATTAAAAATTATATATTTTTTTTTCATTATTTTAAGAATAGCTTATTCAGGGCTTTCTTCATTTCGGATTCTAATTTTAGTTTTATCAAAGATTTTTTGTTTCATATTATATAATAATTAGAAGTTATATATTTGTAATAATTTATTTCTAATAATCACAATTTATTTATCTAATAATTATAATTTATACTGTTATACTGATGGTAATTCTTAGATTTTTTTTTCTTTAACAAAGTAATAATAAATCTACTAATTCATTAACAATTTCATTTAATTAACTAATAATATGTATGTTTTTAATACTGTAAAATCAGCTTATTGTAAGAAAGAAGAATACTGATTAATGCTATCACATTTTCCTATTCCTTATATCGCTTGTTCTTCTAAAAGAATACATAGGAAGAAGAAAGACATCTGGTTCGAGAGTTGTTGCTCGGGTATGTTTATTTTAATTTATGCAATCACTCACATCAATATGCAAGTTTTTATTATAATCTTCTAAAAAAAAGTGCATGAACGTATTTGTGTTAATAAAGTACGAAACATCAAACACCCATTTGATCCTGCGCGAGACAGATGAAGAGCTAACAGCGGTGGGTGTCCTGAGACGCAGGGACCCTGGCGAGGACATTATGACTGATGCCGGCACCACCATGAATCACAGTGGTCCGTGGAGCGGACCGCAACTGACATCTCATACGTCGGTAATGCCGCTGTCCATTAGGACTTCTATTCTGAATACTAAATTAACCACCCTATCTAATAAATTCATCTAATATTCTACGGAACGACTTTATAAATGGATTTAGGCGTCTGAGATTAATATTCAGCTTGGGTCGTAGATAATCCGTGTTGGGAAACCCGTGAAGGATAGATCTTTGATCTGTGTCATAGAAGGGTTGTTATAATGGAAACCGAATTTATGTTCCAATCATGTTTGCATTTTCCTAAGTGATGAAGTCTATGAACGGAGGGATTGCATCAATTACACCTTAGTTACAGTAGAGCGAAAAATATAATTTAATGTATTTGCGAAATAGGCAGATTGTATTGTTTTGGAAATATGTAAGAAAACTCTTTCACTGTACACTCTCTTTCATTCATATCATATTTTATTAACAGGTTTCGGTGCCGTGCACCATATTCATCTCTTTCTGTATAACTAGATGAATGGAAATGAAATATTGGAAAATAAGTTGCTTTCTCGTCCAATAGTAAAAGTTCTTTAATAAATGACAATCTAGTAATGATTGGAAAAAAAACAAACTAATTTTAAGAGAACGACATCCAAAAGTAGATGGAGCTAGTTTAGAAAAGTATGAATTTAGTGCAAGGAAAGCCACCGAAACCACCGAAAGCTCTGAGTAAGTTATGAAATATAAATAAATAAGACTGTACAATAAAATGATTTTCAACTAAATTTAACGAATATTCAAAACAAAACCAAAAATAATAATCGATTTTTTATTTCATTATTATTTCAAATTTGTAATATTTTATAGTGAAGTTTTACTGCTCGAAATTTGTTTAAATTTTTTATTAGAAAGTTTAACCACTATGGTCAATATTTTTTTTAAATATTTATAATAGAAAATAATTATAAACCAATATATATTAAGAGTTGACCCGTGCGAAAAAAAAATATTTTTAGGAAAATAATGTAAAAACCATATGTATGAAAATAAGTAGGATTCTATGGATTTTGTGATGGAGATATTAATTGTTTTTTCTTGTTCGATTACAATTTTCTATTTAACATAATACACATACATAATACATAATATTTGTACACATTGCTTTGCTAGGGCCTATTTTTAAACACTGTAAAAGTAATATTAAAAATAAAGTCATGATCATTTGGCATTTAAAATAAAGTCATTGAATTTTCTAAATTATCAAAAACTATAAAATTTACGGACGAAAAATTGCCTTTAAGAAATAATAAAGTATATATCAGTCAGGTAAAAAAGTGTAGCAGAATAGTAAATGCAGTATCTTTAAAAAGTAAGATATTATTAAGTATACCAAAACTAATGGGCTGTATCTTTTTTGTCCGATTTATTTTTTATTTGTAAGTAATTTAATAATCTTTCTAATTATCATGAGTACAAACCAGAAAAAAAAATTGAGTTATTCGCAAATAAATGTTCTTTTCTCTCATAACTTTTTTTTCTTCAATTCTTGGTGATGCCACTATTTTTCCATCTAAAGGAGAAGAAGATCATTAATATGAGGGCTTAATTGTTGGATTTGAAGAAACATTTACTAAGTTGCGGCGTTGTGAAAAAAATAAAAACACCTTTTGGAAATAACATATAAGATAATTCCTAGTAGATAAATCCTCTGTATAAATTTTTTGTTTTGTGAGTGTAGTAAAATAATAATTGTAATATTTACATATATGTTTTTGCTTTACTTAAATAGTAACTTCAGAAAAATTCATATTTTTTTTTCTTTACGTGGATTTTTATTTCTTCAAACCAGAGGAAAAATACTATTTATTTTTTGATAATTTATAAAGGACAGTCATGTCAGGTTAACGAAAAAATCTTTTCAGTAACATTTTATAGAATTAACTTAATAAGTACTTTGATACAGTTTCTCTCTTTGAAATAGACCATCATATCCTCTGAGTTAGTTCTATTATATTCAATTTGATATATAAAAGAATTTGTGTTTTTTCCAATACTCTTACTTCTTCTATCAAGTTTAGCTCCATGAAAAATGTTTTATGGTCCGCTATAGAGACTCCTTTTAACCAAATTATTTACATCGGTCTAAAACATCGTAGGTGGGTTCATGTTATCGTTCCCTACAACTTTTTTATTTAACGAAATTCTAGGAAACGGTTCGTTTTAAATCGGTAGATCGGTAAACTTTATCTATATGATGAGTCACTAAAACTCATAAACACGCATTTTATTTCTAAGTGAATTGTATCATAATTTGATCTCAACATCTAAGAAAAAAATGACCTCATTTGGTATGACCTCCATCTCCAACCTATCAAAGTAACGAGGTTATATAGGCTAAACGGTTCAATATTTTTATAGGCCACCCATTTCATCGATTTTGTGATCAAATTATATCGCGATTCAAGCGGCAATCAAAGGAGTATTCGTGAGTTTTTAATACATCAATAAATTAACTGATTAAATCAGAAAACACGCATTTGTGAGAATATATGTTGATAAAAAATTAGTTGGTTTCCATAAGACGAAGCCACTCACGAAGCATTAGAAAGAAATAAAAAATTTGATAAAAAGGGACGGCCTATGAATAATATAGGATTTATACAATATTTCACAGTAAATTTATTTGCATTGAATTATGTTTTTTTCTTTAGAAATCATATATATATATATATATATATATATATATATATATATATATATATATATATATATATATATATATATATATATATATATATATATATATATACATATTATATTATATTTTATTTTTTATATGATAGTAAAAAAAGTTTTATATTCAATCTCAACATCAAAAAGAAGACAATAATAAAATTCTTTTAACAAATTTAATTTTGAAAATAAAACTTTAAAAAAATGTACCATTCTGAGTAATGAGTCTTTTACTCAATTTCTGGTCATGTCTGAGTGCAATGGTATCTAACCACTACTTCAGTTGATGATTTAAGATCAAATTACGCACTGATTATGTAGTATGAATTTTCCTATATGTTTAAAATTAAAAAAAAGTTTTGCTTATCTCCGACTACACTAAGATTCAGTATACCAAGGGTTATATAAGTAGGTAATCTGGTTATGATCATGTTTAACCATATATGTATACATATATTTAGAGAGAGGGAGAGAGAGAGAGAGAGAAAAAGATAAAAGTTTGTAAATATTGTTTACAGCTATCAGTTTTCCAAAAGTTCCTGATAGGTCCATTAGTAAGGCTAAGACAAATTGGGTGATTGATGTTCTCATAGTGATGATTGTTGTGATGCATTGCTGTCTCTTCCTATAACTGTACTTAATTCTTCATCCTTCACACCATAGTAAAGTCACTAACAGAGAAAGACTTTAAGAGACAGAGAAAGAGACCTTCTGATATAGTTCAAAACATTCTCAATTCATATAAAATATGGCTACTTACACAAAATGAGAATTTTACCTTAGTATAATAATAAAAGTAGAGTAATAAAAAAAATCCTCAGCTGATATTATGTTACAACGTTACGTATATGCTACCGAATCAGATGAGAGTTTTATATAAACTGAATTAAATCATAACAATAATAACAAGGGAAATAAATTTTATTAAGTCTAAATCTGTAGTCCAGTTTCATCAACGGTTGAAGCCTAAAACTCCATGGAAGTAACGGGTGATAAAGGAAATAAAATAAACCGAATATTACATAATAACAGTAACTTGTAATGATAATATACAAAATCTATTTAGTAAGTAGATAATTTTAATAATGAATAAAGAAATATTTATAAATCAAATATAAATTCCAAAAGATAATGTACTATAACAATATCAATAAATCAAATTTGTATATTTTATATATGAATGAGTAAAAGTAAGTCTTAACTTAAGATTGTACAATAAAGATATCAGAGCTACAAAATATAATTAAATGATATATTCTTTTTCTGAAAATTATAGAAAGAAAAACTAAATAAAGTAAAAAATATTTCCATTTAAAATTATTGAAATTTCATAATGTTTCAAATATTGCTCAGTAATATGTTTTGTAAAAATAGATTCTTGGGGTTTTGTTTTTATGTTTTCAATTTATTTTTTGTCTATAAAAAAAAAACATGAATTTAAAAGTCTTACCCATACTATGAGTTATTGAGAATGCAACGAAAGAACAAACATATCTTATACATGGTGACTTCAAGGAATATATAAGCCCTCATACTTTCATTTTTTTTTTCTTTTTCTTTCAACGACGTTAAGAGCTGATTAGCTCTTGATCAAGTAATCTACAAATAACAATTTTTGTTTATTTATTTATTTAGACATATAATATTCTTTCTTTGTTTGTGGACAATAATTATAGTGATAAATCAATACATTCACACCATATATACAGAAAATATAAAATTAACAAAGATAAATAATAACTAATAATAATAACTAAATAATAATAAAAAACTATGTGCAATAAAAAATTAAATAACCTAAAGATAAGGAAATTAAAAACATAAAAATACAGTCATACCTATATAAAATACATCAGGCAGGGAACCCAAACCAGGCTTCTCTCTCCAACTATAGAAAGTAAAGCAGGACTCTAAGAGATCCCTACGTTACTCTCTCAACCACGTCACTGGTGCTGAAGCCAGTGGTAAATAACAATTAACAAAGATTATTTACAAAAATGGTCGCTCATTATCTGGTCATATAAAAAGTGAGAATTTACCGAAAAATTCCTATCTTCTAAAACGTACTTCTACATTATAATTGGCCTACATTATAGGTCAACATTATGTTGATCTATTAAATGAGATCAATCAGAATTAGATAGGGCATTGGAAAATAATAAACATCAACAGAGCTATCCTATTCACTTATCTATTTAATTCCTACAGAGACATACATCCCTAAAGAGTAGGTGCATTAAATGTGCAGTCAATGTTAAACAGTAGAGGGAATATGTAGTACCATACAGGGTGACCACACACTTTAAATAAACCAAAATAGAAATCAATAATACAAATAGATAAAGTTTTGAAACAACCGCATTCCTAAATTTGTATTATAGAATGACAAGCATCAATAAATAATAAATAAGGAAATGGGGAATATGCTTATTGTTTGTATTTGGTGTACTACAAATAGTTGCTCAATGAAATTATAATGTAGAATTACATTTAGTAGACAGGATTTTTTTTTATACATTCTCATTTTTTATATGATTAGATAATGACCGATCATTGTTGTAAATTATCTTTTTTAATTGTTATTTGTAGATGACTTGATGCTGAGCAAATCAGCTCGAAACGTCGTTGGAAGTAGAATAAACAAAATTGAAAGTATAAGGGATTATCTATTCCTTGAAGAAACCATATATAAGAACATTGAGTGCCATTGAAAAGTACTACTGTAGTAGCTAAATATAAACAAATATATCTTTTCTTCGGTTCTGTAATGTTTTTACGTATGTATAACATACGTTATAATGATGACGTTGATAAATGTCGCTCCCTCAAAGACATATGAGCTAACAATAATAATAAAAATAAATTAAGAATTTAATTGTAAAATCGTATAACAAATATATTGATTGTAACATTTATTGTTATGAAAATGTATTTATAGCATGTATTTCTCGGTTCTTTCTTCATAAATTATTCTCAACATGCGGCGGCATGTAGAGTTTAAAAAAAAATCTTTCTTTTATTTTTCCTTCTGCAGAAATTCTTTTGTTCATTGAGGACAGAACATAGCACAAGCCCTTGTCCTTAATGTAATGAACGAGGTGGGGAACCTAAGTTATTAAAACTTGCCCTTTAAAATATGTGTTCATTAAAAGGTATGCTTTGTTGTGAACTTTTGTTTTTATTTCTGAAATCATGAAAACGCTAGAATGAAAATAAAATAATATCAATGGTTTATTCATTTATATTTTCATTATATGGATGTAATATGTATTTTAAATAATAAACAGACTGGGTGAACATAACCCCGGTGGTTGAATGGCTTTCCTTTTTATATAAAAAAAATTATAAAATAAAATATATTAAACATTCACATTTAAATATGCCATTATAGTATCTATTTGTTATGATTAAACATACATGAACATTTTTTTGAAAACTCGGTTCGGGATATTTATATAATATAATCAAAAAATATTTATATAATCAGCAAATGTGAGCACAGAGAGATAATCGTTAACTTTGTCAAATTCTTGAAAGACGCATGAAAAGTCGTTGTGGTGGGATATATATGGGTTTATATTATAGTTTTAATTTATTATAAAAGATGTGATTTTCATCCATCTTTTAGTCATTATATTATCGTTCGTTTCTCATGATAACGAAAATTAAACCGTCTGCTGAACAACTTTTTAGCTAACTAGAAAAAAAAGAAAATTGTTTTGCGGTGACCGCATCACACAAAATTCTATTGCAATACTGCATTAATTAGAAGCAAGTATTTCTAAAAAAGACAGACTGGTAATTACGAGTTTTAATGCATCAGAACAGGATCGATTGTCGGGGTAAAGAAACCCTCCTGAAACAATTAGAGGAAAAACTTGGCGGTCGTGCGTGATGAAGCGTTCTCGTCAGTTCATGTTTTTTTTTTCTTCTTTTTTTCCAGATAATACACAAGCAAAAATCGATCTCATAGCAACATAATTAAAACAATAAAAATTATGTCTGACTATTCCCTACTACAGCAGCGTAGTTTCAGAAATATACATTTAAATACACGGAAAGTTATGTACCAAGCGTTTTTTTTTTTTGTTATTGTTATTTTTATATTGAAAAGGGTATACATTATATAAATGATAAAATTATGAAGATAAAACAGAGGTTTAGATCTTTTATAGAAGGACGTCTGCCTATTACTGATAAAAAGTTAAAATTATTGAATTTATTACATATCCCATGAAACTAATCATTAGGTATTAATTTTGTTTTATACCAATGAGAGAAAGAAGCAATGATCTTGTCGAATATAGCCATCTTAAAAGAAAATACATCCTGATAGAGTGCACCTTATGCAGATGTTCCCCGCAGGAGATCGCATGATAAAGGAGGAAACAGCGACAATTGAATATCTCAGATGGCAAGATAACATTCAGGACCGGATGAAAAATAATGCAATTGTTTGGACTCGAATGGGCGTCCTCGTTCATTTTGTTTCTTAGATTGTTTATCGGGGTTCGATTTCCAATCCTCCTGAGATCTGAAGTAGGTTGGTTCTTCGGCTTGATTGCAGCTAGCAGATATCAGATCGTGTAAGGAAAGTTTCTGCAAAACCGTTTGCTATTTAGAGGACAAGAAGTGTATACATAATATAATCACTTGAAACTGCACCATTCTATTTAGCAATGATGCTTCCATATTTATTTTATACATATTTACCATGGCTCAATCCATGTTGAGATTCTGCTAAATTTTAATGTTTTTTGTTTTAATGATTTAAAATTGTACGCTATATTTAATTAAAAGTTTATTCCCAATAAAGCTGCATGACAAATGAAATAACTCACCAAAGTTGTGGAAGCTGCACCTGCTTTTGATGCATAATGGCAGGAGAGATTTATTTTTAAACTCTGAAAGATTCAGTATGCACTATGTAATTAATGGATACTACATGAATGATCCTTGTTGGATCATTCTTTAGTATCACGATGGAAGGAATCATAGTAAAACTAGTTTTGAAAAAACAAATCTTCCTGTCAGAAGTACTAATATACAATAATAATATTTACCAAATTTCCTATTTTTTTATTATGCTTTTTTACAGCTCCTATGGACTTACGGTCCATCTCTTAATGTATGAGACTTTAAAATCCTGTCGGAACATAGCTGCAAAATATACAAGTTGAAGTGGCTAATTCATCCAACCGCCGTCTGTACTTCCTTGCTACCTTTCTATACCAAGCCATCAGAACTCAGCGACCTTCCTATATTTTTCTCAGCCTACAATTTAAATATTCCTTTCAATCCCGTCCCACTAGATCCCGTACTTCTGACCTCTACCCACCTTGTCACCGAACTGGTGCGTTTGACAAATCCTTTATAATTCAAGCCGCCTCAATCTGGAATACCATCCCTCCCGATATCCGAAATGCACAATCAGTTACCTCATTTAAATCTCTCCTTTTTAAGCACCTACTTCTTTCCCAACCCAACTGATCAAGAAAAGTAGATAAGAGAGCTTTTTAAGTTCTCCCAGAAATGATTTTGTTTACTTATATTATTTTATTTTCATATGTTTGTATTATATATATCTTTATATATTTATTGTTTTGTTTGAATTTTCTTCCAATATTTAATTTTAATGAGAATGTAAATATTTAATTTAATTTTATGGAGACACAGGCATTTTCACTGAATCTATAATTTGTCCTAAAGGAGCAACAGTCCCAGGATAATAAAAATCTATTTTCATTTCATTTCAAAATATTTAGGTGCAAGGAATCGAATAAATTTTGAATTGTTCTTTACATAATTCTTACAACGCCTTAAGAAATATTATATACCGACCCGTTAAGATATATCATGTCTGTAATAATTTCGGACTTGATTTAGGTAAACTTATTACATTCCTAGATACAAAATTGGTTACTATTTATTTTACACACCATGTTCCATCATTTTTTTTTTTTTGGTCTTCGCATTTTCATCCGTAATTGTCATAGTAGTGACTATTAGTATATTTGTAAATATTATGGTACAAAATGGAATGATAGGCATGATGAGGAATAGTATCTAGCAGCAACTCTTCACTCGTCCGTGTAGTTTAAGATGAAATCGGGAGTACGTATGTGCTGGTCAATGATTCTTTGTCATAGGTTGGTATGTAAAGTTTTGTTGTTGACTTACCAGAGGGCTGTAGTTATTACTTTTAAAATTTTAGATTGAAAAGATTGTAGTTCTTTAAGTGAATCTGTTGCTGAACCGTAAATATGTGTACCTGTATGTCCGAATGGGTTTGAGCAGGTAAGTATAAGTATTTGGTTTTGTCTAATTTTTAATTTTGATTTGGAAAAAATGAGTGTAGTATTTTCAGTCGCCTGTTAAACGTCTTTCGTTTCATTTTGACGTATGGACCTCAGGTCATCCTTCCGTCGAATATTATTCCGAGGTAACGTACAGTATCCGCCTAAGAAATTGAATTGTCGCTGATATAAATTGGTGGACATGCGTCTCGTAGAAGCGTAAATTTAAATATTTATAAAATAATTTTTTAAATGATTTAAGTGATTTTGTAAATTTAGTGAGGCTAGTCTGGACTCATGGTGTTTTGTTGTTGTGTCGTTAGGGTAAGTAAAAGTTAATGTTTCTATGGTCGACATGTGATGGGTATAGACAATATAGAGTAAAGGAGCCAATATTGATCATTGAGGCACCACTGCTGACATTGTTCGAATTGAAGAAGTGTCTAAGTTCTGTCGGACAGAGAAAAAGCTGTCGAAAAAGAAAGACCGAAGAATGAGATAGTATTTTATGAGGTAGTATAGTTTTGAGTTTAAAGAGAAGTCCCTGGTGCCAGACTTTATCGAATACCTGGGCAACATCCAGAAAAACGCCGGTTACATATTTTTATTTTGGAGCTCAAGTGCTCCAACAATGTAGTCAGTATCCCTTATATACTGATAATATCTATGCAAGTACTCTGGCCTTGATGACGAAGGAAGTGATGATATCCAATCAGCTTTTCGGACACTTTTGCTACATTTTTGCACCGTCTCATCTAGTTCTTCTTCAGTTTTAACCGAAACAGAGATTGATCCTGAGAGATTGGTTCTGAATCCAAAAATGCTCTATAAGCATCCCGATTCACTTTTTTCATTGGTGAGCTTTGGATTTCTCAATTGTAAAGGATAGCCAGATTCGATGGTTGGCCATATATCCAGAGAATCGATTCCGAAACACTTGTAGAAAATGAAGCTGGTGGAAAACATTATAGAGGAAGATCAGGCCTAAGATTGCTGGACGACGTTGAGAATATCATAAAAAGAATGGGAATCTGAAAAGGTTGAATGGTTGCTCAGGATAAAGAATAAAGGATGAAATGCTTATGAGTTTAAGCATGGATCGGGATCTAATCTAATTAAAATTAAAGCAATGGTTGAAATTCTCTCAACTTCCCTCAGCCTCCTTCAGAAATAGTTATCGGTGACGCCTTCAAGGCTTCAAATTCATTGAAATCTAAGCAGTTCATAAAGTTTAAATTAGACATTAAATCGGTGAAGTGAAAATGCTGCTAAGAGGAGCGACAATTAGCAAGTCTAATAGACGTGGTAGCATGACAGTGGGGGTAGGGGGAGGAGTATGGCACATACCGGCTCTCTTGTAATAATAGCTCCATCTCAGCCCGTTTAAATTTCAAATTAGATCTGGAGCTAGATTTAGCGGCACCGGCGGGATAAGATCTTTGAGAAGAACTGTTCGACATGGATGTCTTGGTGACGGTTTTGTAATTGAGTCGTTGAATTAAATAGTTCTCGGTAGCGGGGGCATCACATTACACACACAAAGGCAGCTTTTCTGTGTTGCAGAACAAACACCTTGAACGTTTTTACGCCCCGCCAAGAATGAACAACTACTATAGATTTATGGATATCAGTGTTTAAGGTAAGTGAATGATCATCAACACCAGTTGAATTGCATGAAACGAAAAAAAAAAAAAATTGTGTTTATTAATCTCAGCTGAGTTTCACAAAATGACTAACTCTATAACGGCTATATAGATATACGACTACATACCAAACAATTTTTTATAAGTAAATAAATATATGTTGCTTTCTAATTTTCTTTAAATTTACTTATTTGTAAATTACAAGATCAAAATTATAGAACGGGACAGCTTCCCGATTTTTCTGCTTTTTCTGAATATGCTTGAATAATAAACCAATATTTTATAATGAAATATGAATGAATCACTCAAATTGAAAAGAGCTTAATGTTTCTTGAATAAAAATCGAGTTGACTCTTCAAAATCAAACGAGAGAAAAAATGATACAAATTTAAAAGTATTAGCGTCATCTCCACACAGTAAAATCCTTGCATGTGTTTAAAAAAAAATGTAAGCAGCAGTACATGCAGTGGTCGTATTTTTGTTTAAAAAAAAAAACAGATGAAAAATTATTTAAATTTTTAATAATACTTACAAAAGAAAATTAAATCGAATATGAAGAATAATGGAAACTGGAAATCTTCGTTTTCTTTTTGAACATTTTATGATGAGGTTTGCCTCAAAAACATGAAGAAAAAAAATAACAATAAACTATAAGGGTGGAGCAAAAAGTTTATACTCCAAAAAGGTACTTATCTAAAACTAACTATATTTTGGTAGGCAGTTGAAGTACGTAATTTATACTGAATTTCAATTTTAGTTTTATTTAAACTCACTGAATTGGATAAAATTGGATATTTGAATGGTTATTGGAACGCGTATATTTGATTGATAAATAGAAAAAATATATATTATATATTTTATATGTGATATATAATATATAACTTATAGAATATATATATACCCCAATAAATTCTAGGCGTTCTAAAACAGATATAATATCTTCCTCCATCTCCTCCTTCAAGAATTTCGATATAACGAAAGTCGTCGATAAAATGCAATTTTGAATAAGATATGATTAAAAATAGAATCATTTTAAATTAAGGACCATTTTAATTTTTTTTTAATTGTAAACATTATTAATTTTTTATTATTTGAAAATGATTAATCATTATTAAATAAACAAAATTAAATCGCAAACATTAAGACACAGGTCACTAGACGTTTTGTTTATCTCTTCCTGATTTTGCTTGGAAAAAAAAAAAAAAAAGATGGAAACATTTCAATGAGTACTTTTGAAGCTTCTTTTTATGATTCAACTGTTTCCTCAGCCTCTGTTATTCTTAATTCAAGTTCCACAAGAAAAAAGAAAAATAATTAAGTAAAAGTTAAAATATTTAACAATATAGACCAAGCCCACGTGGAGTTTGGTGCCAGATTGTTTTCTCTTCACTAATTAGGTATGCTTTTCTGGTTCCAAACAATCGAGCGGATTTTCGAAAATCATCTCTAACTGCTTTATTTACACGAGTTCTTAATCTTTTAATGATCAGTTTTTATTTATAAGCCTTAAATTTATCGTGTTTTATTTTAATTAAATGGTATTATCTTCTTCCTCCATTGTGTGAACTTTTACTTTCTAACTTACATCTGAATGCCGCCATGTTCAAGCTGAGTGGCTACCAGACAGAATTAGTCTGTCAAGTCGGTGACTTATAGTTGTAGTCTTTAATTTAGTCGGGTAAATGGGGAGTAAGATTTATACTGGTTAAATTAAGTAGTTAGTAGAAGCCAAGTGAGTTCTCTCAAGTATTAAATACTTCATAAATGAATAACACCCATAGCAATCAACACCGCCAGCTAACCATACATCCTTCCATTTAACATTCCTTAATCAATCACGTCGATCCGATCACGTTTTAATATATTATTCTATCAGGTCAGTTCATACCTTCATATTAATCTTCAGTATTATTACTAAATATATACTTATACAACGAGAATAGATAAATACAATCCTCAACACTTTTTACAAATTCATTTCTTCTCTTAATGATAAAAGTTCTAAGTTGTGGTGTCTTTTGATTATCTTCTTGTGAGTTTTTTTTTAAGTGAAAACTTCTTTAGGCGTTTTTTCACTTCTTTGTGGAGAGTAAATTAGATTGAGCCGTCAGATTTCCGATGTGTAACGCTCGGATAAAGTCGACTAGAGTCGACTAATTGAAGTGTTTCTGCATATGGACTGCATACTGTAAATGAGTGAATTGTTCAGCATTTCATTTTCTCTGTAATGGGTTATTATTTTCAATTTATCATGCATATTATTAATCTCGCCCTGTTGATGTTTTCACTTCTATCGTGTGATCTAAAGCACACACCTTCGTTTTATTTTATTTTTATTTTTATTTAGACAATCGCAAATCATTTTTCGAAGTCCTGAAAAACAATTATAAAATACATTTTTTTTTTTTTTTTACATAGGCCTATGTTATAATACCTTTTCAACTGTTTAGTAAAATTCAATGACTTTCATTCAATGGTTATATCTTTTTATTGTACTATAATGTAATATTAAATTTATTACTCACTGGACACTCAAACATGCATATTTATTCAAGCATTAATCGTATAATAAATTTTCCAACTATCCGGAACTGAGAAAAATGCTGAAGAAAAGCAATAGAGTCGAAAAAAATTCTTCCATTGTAATTTCATGTTTTTAACATAACATTCTCAAACCGAAGTTTCGGTAATTTCCTCTATCATCTGGGCTCCAATCTGATTAAATTGCTAGAATGATTTACATTGTGGCAACATAACAAAAAAAAAAAAAAAAAATACAGAACATGATAAAACAGCCTATGTGATATTTGAATAGATAATGATACTAAGTATAGAGATAAATAGATAAATATAAGGGTAGATGAATTAAACAAAATATGTGTATTTTAAATTAGTACATGTTCTCATCCTTTTATACAATTGTTTAACTTATTGACATTATTGAGCCAATATCTAGAATAGCACACTGTTAAAAAAAATGGTATTTGGTATATTTTATTTATTGTAAGTAAATACTTTAATAATACTGATAATAATAATAATACTGATTTTAGATATTGTCAAAATCTATTATTATATTGTAAAAGACTATTTGCAATAATTATTCATAGTACTAGCTGTTAACGCCGCATACGCTCATTTCTTTATTTTTTTTTTTAATTATTATTTTTTCTCACCATTAACCGCTTTTTAATGTGAATATTGGAATAAATATTTTTTTTTTTTTGTAATAGGCCGAGGGTTATTGTCCCGAAAGTGTATTTAAAATTATATTATTATATATTTAGGCTTATTCTGCGATGTATTATCGCGTTTGTGTATCCGCTTCAGCCCGGCAGTAATACCCTGTCTCAGTGATTAACACAACAAAATACTGCGATAATACTGTTGGGTCCCCAGTCTGGAGATAGCGCTTGTCGACATTAGACCTACGTAGTGGAAGTCTACCCCCACCAGCCCAGACTCAGCACATCTCACCTAGCGCCATTTTCGAGAGTCAGATGTTGGGAGCAGCTGAGTAATCGACACATATCGATACCACCCCACCATCGATTGCTCGACAGCTGGACGTCGTAGAAGGTAACCAGGTGGAACCTCCAACCTGGCTCGTATTTTTGTTTATATCCTCACCATCACAAAAACATTTGAACATTGATTAAATTTTGTCTCAACTATAAATTAGTTTATTCTTTTCGGACAGTCATTTTTTTTTCTATAGTTTTAACTATAAATTTAGAAGTTGGATTTATTTATATATGTTTTTCCTAATGTTAATTTGTTTTATTTTCTCCGCATATTGTATTTATGTTTTATTTCTCTCGCAATTTTACACCAATATTTATTTTAACTTTTGTACATAATTAGATCTTTTTTTTATCTTAATAAACTGTAAACATTCAAAAGGGGATTTTTTATTTTCCATTTTTTTATTCATTGAAATATTTCTATTTTTTTAATATTCTCTTGTGCATGTATTTGTTTTTTATTTAATGTTTTACAGGTCTCATTATTCACTATTTTTTTTTCTCCTTCTTTCCCAACAAAATTTAATTTCACTCGAATTTTCCCCACCTTTGAGGAAACGCACCGGGGAAAGATCTGTACTTCGATTTTGAAATACCCCTGACCCCAACAGTGTTTCACTACAACACAACAGCCCCCTGACACAAACTTGCTAAAAGTGTTTCAAAAAATACAATGCGAATTGTGGTTCTGGAATTAATAATTACTGGTAGTGATTAATTTTGTTGACATTTTTTCTTAGATTGGTACTCTGATGATAGAATAAATTTCCGAAACGTCGGTTTGTTAATAGACGAACAATACAGTCATTTTTTTTTTCACAACATAAGTATATATGTATAAACCACTTTGACTACAGTTGGGTGGTGTATGATGGCCTCTCGTTGGAGCTCCGTGGTAGACTGAAAATATTAATGAATAGCTCCGCAAGATTTGTTATTCATGCCCCGAGGTACTACCATGTCTCTTACCACTACACTGAGTTAAGGTGGCTCTTCCCCTCCTTTCGAACACAATGTTTCCTAGGTACGTTCCTTTATCAAATCATCAAAAACCATCGTCCTACTCATGCTTACAACCTTCTCCAATTCAATTCCTCAGTCCATTCCCTTTCAACAAGATCTCGACCTTCTGACCTCTACATCCCTTCTCACAGATCTGCCTCATTTTAAAACTCATTTATTGATCGCGCTGTCAATTTCTGGAATTCCCTACATATCAAAATTCGGCATTCCCCCTCCATATCCACACTCAAAACCCTCCTATTCCAATTCCTATCCCAAAAACAATCAGGTGCTTGGTAAACTTTTAATATTATACATTTTTATTCATTCATCATAAAATGACAGTACTATTCCATACGGTAAACTTCACTAAGGATTTTAGAATATCTTCTTGCTCTCAATGCCACTGAATTCATCTATTGTTTGTTTTTTTATTATTATACAAATAAATTTGTACCTATAGTTACAATAAGATAATAATGTGTTTGGATATTATTTATTATTTAAATACTCTGACATTTTGTCTTTACTTTGTTAGCAGAAACACAGCTTATTTTAAATAAGAACTCAATGTATTTTTTATTACTTTATTGTTCAAAAGTGTATAATTATAATTTTTCCTACTGTACATAATTTAAGTGTCTCATCATAGTTTTAAGTGTTTTGTATATCGATTTTTTTTTTGTATATAGCTTTTTCAACTAATATTTTCTCTTCTTTTTCTTTTTTTATTATTGTTTTATTTTGGCCAGATGTAGTCTTTTAATTAAGTACTATTTTGTTATCCTAAAGGGACCTTTCCCAGAATAAAGTCTTTTTCGATTTCTATTTCTATTTCTAAACCCAAAGCTGAGGAAGGCTGTGTGCTTTATTCATGACTATGGGCAGATCAGTACTGGTAGAACTTCTATATAAAGTTTTTTCCAAGAGATATTTCTTTTAAAGGTTTAGGAGATTTGAGGTTCATCTCAAAGGGGATTTCTAAGTTTTTTTCCCGAGCTACTTGAAACTTTTCAAGCGAGATGGTATTTTCCAATCCCTTGGATCAAGCAATATTTTAATTCTCAAGCTAGATCGTATTTCGAAATGTATTGCTTTTATTCAATATAAATAGTGATATATTACACTCTATTTGTTTCACTTTTTCCTTTTAAGTTTCACTATTTCCTTTCAAGTTACGGAAAAAGTAAAATTTCATTTTCAAGTATTTTATTTGCATCTGTAATCCCCGTATCTTTCTGATGAGACAAAAAACAAAGTAATTCCGACTTCAGACCTTTTGTTCTTCTTTTATTTAATCCTTTTAAACTTTTGTGCTACAGAGAAAAATTATTACATAATAATAAAAAACTCGTAGAACACACTCATTTTCATTCATTCTGAAAATACCAAAACCCGCTCTTCGTGACATTTTAACAGAAAAAAAAACGGACTTCTGAAGATTCTAGCTCCTTGAGTTTAATTAGACTTGTCAATAGTACAAACACTCAACAATTATTTACTATCCGAAAATTAGATTTAAAAAAAATCCTCCCGCCGTACGCCAATCATGCCTTTTCTCCTAGACTAGTAGACCCATTGTAATCGTAATTTACTCCAAAATCGCTCTAATGATATTAATGTAATATACCTGAGATCTTCTCCTAGATGTTCTTTAAATTTATTAATCTAAATTACTAATCCAAATCACCCACCTGTCTGTGAGCTAATTGATAAACCTTATGGCATCGTAGGATGGACACCTCAAATGAAGGGATGAATCTCCAGACTTTGTGAGAGAAAGAAATACTAACGGACTGATGAGCATCTTATGGAGGGAAGAAATACTAACGGAGGGATGAACCTCCAGACTTTGTGGTGGGGGGGGGGAGAAATACTACCGGAGGGATGAGCCTCCAGACTTTGTGGGGAGAAGAAATACTAACTGAGGGATGAACCTCCAGAATTTTTGGAGGGGAGGGGGGAGAAATACTAAGGGAGGGATGAGCCTCCAGACATTGTGGGGGGAAGAAATACTGACGGAGGGATGAGCCTCCAGACTTTGTGGAGGGAAGAAATACTAACGGAGGGATGAACCTCCAGACTTTGTGGGGAGGAGGGGGGAGAAATACTAACGGAGGGATAAGCCTCCAGACTTTGTGGGGGGAAGAAATACTAATGGAGGGATCAACCTCCATACTTTGTGGGGGGAAGAAATATTAACGGAGGGATGAACCTTCAGACTTTGTGGAGGGAAAAAATACTAACGGAGGGATGAGCCTCCAGACATTGTGGGGGGAAGAAATAATAATGGAGGGATGAACCTCCATACTTTGTGGGTGGAAGAAATATTAACGGAGGGATGAACCTCCAGACTTAGTGTATAGAAATAAAAGTGGACGGATGAGGATCCATACCTTGTACGGAGAGGGAACAGGAGGAAAGGATAAAGGGGTATAGAGGGAATTAATAATCTGATTGTTAGAGAACTTAAAACGTTTATATAAAATATACTAAAAATATCAATCTAAACGTAGACCTAGAGAACTTAAAACTTAGATGAGCTAATTTTCAGCTACAATATAAATATATGTACAAAATTTAACGAAATGGAGTGTGTGCTTAATTTCAGTTGCAATTAAATCAAAAAGCTCTACCCTTTTGGTCAATTATGTTAAATTTATTTGGCAAGTAATGAAATTTTCTAAAAATAAATATATCGAAATTTCCATTTCTATTTATGCAGAAATATGGCTTTCTGAACTTTTTACATGTATTCTAATAAGTTGTTTGTATCGAATTTTTCTCCGATGCATTTTTTTTAACTTGATTTATCTTAATTACTTAAGAGAATAAGCAATTCAAAAATTATTCCACAATACGAAAATATACTGTCTGGTTTGCAATGCAGCGGTATTCTGTGCTTTTCAGACCAGAATACCACACATTCTATCCTCGACCACAATTGTACTGTTTAATGGTTGACGACTCTCAGGGAATCCCAATAAGACCATTGCTGGGCAAGAGCAAAGAATACCAGCATCAATTGTGGCAATGCAATCTTGTATCAGGTATTTTTATAAAGTACATCTTATTGTAGTACTAGTTTGTTATGTATCACTTTGTTCGTTTTTTGCCTGTCTTGCCTAAAGACTTCTTCTTGAAGCCCTTTAAATTTGTTGCCACTTATATACACATACTACGCTTTTACAATATAATAGATAGCTATAGAGTTTCTGTTAAAGACATATGACTGAATATGACTTGATAAATCATTAAATAAATTTAAATATGTTTTTCTGTTTCTAATACAGGCTTGTTTGATATTTAGCCTCCTAATTAGCCTTTTCTATATTTTTCAGTTATCTGCATGTTGCTCTGTTGCATCATTCTTCGATCATCTTGATTCGATTTATCTATCGGGATTTTCATTCTTCCACGTAGCCTACTATGGGTATTCATTGTTGTGTTGAGGCTCAGAACTACATATTAACTTATCTGTTCATATTAACCTCCTCGTCTTCATATCATGAGATATTAATTGACCAGTTTTTATAAACAGTTGGTTTATTGGTCTTTATTTTAATTTTATTGGTCCTTATTTTTATGTTGTTAGTAGTTGAGTAATTTATTGATGTTAGTACTCTGATGCCAGATCACGCAGGATATGTTAAGGATTTCTCTCTCAAATCTGTCAATACTTATTTACTTTCCTACCTATACTAGGTAAGGAAAGTATTGCGATCGTGTAAAATTTCCTATATGCGGTTTTCGAAGTGTCTATACGTTTCAGAGCCTCCTGAATCCGAAAAACACATTTTTAGCCATTGGTCTGTCTGTCTGTCTGTGCCAAGATTTTCTCGGGAACTAGTTATTTTGTTGCTTCATTTTTTAAGGTTTTGACTACTGATACCTGTGACACAAATTGAATGCTCCGTGCGCCATAGCTGCTGAGAAATAAATGGATAACATTTTTTTCTGTAGACTGTAGGGCGTTTATCAAATAAACTGTACTCAAATATTTTCTTTCATCAATTTTCAGGAAAATAAATCTAATTAAATTTTTTTTTGTTTCTTGATGGACATATGCAAAGATATAAAAAACTTCTCTGAAATAGGTAGGAAAGTCTTGTGAGTGGACACAACAGATTTTTTATAATCTTTCTGCATTTCTTATGTAAAAAACAAAAAGACACATATAATTTACTTAATAAGTGTAAAAAGTAGGACATGATAGTTTTGAAAATGATTCGATGAGCCGAAACGTCGTCATTCCATAATAAGGATTGGAAATAAAAACATTGGTATACTAGTGGTTACTACGAAGTGACTAGGAGGAAATGCTTGTGGGATGAAATGCTTTAGGTGGAAGAGACATTTGGAGAGGAGTATCCAGTTCTGCCTCAATACATTCCAGGTGAGTTGAATTAAGGATATCAGGATGAGGATTGAAAGTTTGGAAGAGGTGTTGACTAAATATTTGGGATTTTTCTTCGTCAAATTTGGACCAGGTTTGGGATTCAGTAAGTAGTGGGTGATTAAAGTCTTTAAACTTTAGAAGTTTTTTGGTGATCATCCATAGTGATTATCAGTAGTTGTAATATTTTAATCAGGGTAAGTAATTTTTGAGTTTTGAATTTTCTAATTTCTACTTTTAGCTCTGCTTTTTTTCATTAATAAGATTCAAATATGTTGTGGCAGATTTATATATCGTGTACTTTTGTTTTTTATTAATGGATGTATTACCATTTATACTGATTTCTATTGCTATGGTTAGTTTTTTAATAGCTTTGACTATGTCTTGGTTTGTCTTAAGCGGAATTTTTAAGTCCGGTTTGTTTTCTAAATCACAATGAAATTTATCTCCGTCAACCCGACCTGTAATCAATTTCGGAGGGGAGGGCTTAGGAGCGAATTAATAAAGAAGAAAAGGAGCGAAGGAGGGCTTAGGTTGATTGTAGTGAAAGCAGAACTGGACTATGATCTGAAGAAAGATCATCCAGGAATTTGATTGTGACATGCGAAAAGGAAATCTGGGAGGTGACAAATATGTCCAGGATATCATGGCGTTTTTGAGGGATGTTGGCCAATAGATAGGATTAATGGGATAAATAGGATTGGGGGGTGCGGTCAAATAAATACTAAATTAAACAAATATATTTAATTTTTGCCTTAATTATTTAATTATATTATATTTAATTTTCTTAACACATCTATCCTTCAACTATACACCTTCTTATTATCTTCATGCAGCCTACTATTCCATTACCTCTTTCAAAAAACTGAATGTCAATAGTCATCTATATATAGTACAACTTGTTTTTATCATCATAATCTTGTTTTACATTTGTACTTACATTCTAAATTTCTCTTCTTATTTTTTTTTCTTATATAGTTATTTATACCTAATAATCTATCCTAACGATATCACACTAATGTTATCCTATTAATCTTTCCATTTCTTTACTTCTTAACCTTTAGTCCCGTTATCTATTTACCTACAGTTATCAAATGTAACCTCTACTAGCTAGTTATCCACTGATATCTTATTATTATGTTATCTTATTCTTATTTTAACTTGACTTTATCAATACTTATTCAATTTACAATCTATGTATTCGTTAACTTTCATTTTCTTTATCTGTTAACCGGTAGTTATCAAATGAAATCTTTATTAGTGTGTTATACACTCATTCCTTATCTTTTATCGCAATCTGTTTACTTTCAACTTACAAGCTATATTCTTTATTTTCTATTTTTATTCATACTTATTTTCCATTTTTGTTTGTATCTTCTACATATCATATTTGATATTTTTACTACATTGTCACCCACTATATCTCTGTTATCATCACTTTATTTCTGTATCAGACAACTTCTTCTTATTTTATTTTACTTATATTCATTTATTTTATTTTCACCATGTTTTGTATTTTTGTAGCCCTGATGAAGACCTGCAAAGTGGGTCGAGACGTCGGCAAAAATAAATATATTTGTTTAATTTAGTATTTATTTGACCGCAGTCCCCGAACAACTCCTTCTCATATTATATCTACGGTCAACCATCTCTACATCGTTAAAGATTTATATGTGTAGAATGGAATTTTTTTTTTTTTTATTGTTACCTTTCGCATCTACCCGAGCGGGTCATTAGCGGCTTTGTATGGAATTAAATTAATTGGACAAATTTAATGTCTTTTATAAATTCAAATACTTTTTGTAACTTTTCTTCGTCATCTGAAAGTGCGTCAGATATGTTGGAACGTATATTATGTTTTTTCTGGTGTCAGAGTATAGTCTGCAAGTTGTTAAAATGTGTTTAAGTGTAGATGTGTTGTATGTTTTTCAAAATGGTGGCTCCAGGGCTCTCATTAGTAGCTCTCATGGGTAAAAACCGTATGTCAAATTCTAAGTCGAGTTAAAATTATTTCCTCTCTTCAGTTCTTTCTGAAAGAGGACATCCATGGTTGGATAGAATAATTGTTTTATTTATATATTTTATAGAGATATCGAAAAGCTTAAAACATCGCATTCCTTAAAAAAATATGTGAACTGAACAAAAATTTAAGAGTTTAAAGATTTAGAAAATTTTAATTTTAGGAACCCAAATACTTCCATCAATTTGTGAAAAAAAGGTCAATAATACTGTCTCAAATAGTGCCTATCTTTAATCTATAGTCATGGTTTTGTTAATTAGTATAGAAAACTAATTAAGTTTATGATTATTCCGACAGAAAGAAACTCTTCCAATCCTTTTAAATTCTACACCCCTCCCCTTTAATTGAACTTCTACAATTAGAGGACCAAAGTACTTGGAGGTAGAGATGGCTAAAGAGTTAGAGGGGGATTAACAAGAGGGTTTAGTGGGATAGTCCGCACTAAATGGTGGGATTAGCAAGAGCCACGTGAGCTTTTAGTTCGCTGGTGGACACACTACGTTGTGCCGTGACATATCACGAGTATAAAGTACACTTGAGCTTCCGGCGAATATGCATTACACAGGCTTTATACTAGAAAGGGGTAGTGAAATATTAATTCTGAAAAACATAAATTATTACATTTTTAGTTATATTAATATTATATTTTATAACTTTAATAATATGTATTAAATATAAAAACGTTGCGAAATAATAATTCATTGTGTAATAACAATGATTTATTTTCTCATAATACCTGAAATAGGATTTTTTTAATATAAGGTATTAAATTATTAATGATAGATTTGTTGTTTTAAGTTATCAAAAACCAAAACGAACGATTCTATTAAGAAATTGGCCAACAAGTTTTAACGTCATATCGTTGCCCAAAAAAGTCCGGTTCTAAGTTTTTTTTTTGTTATGATATTTGGTTATAAATTAGATAAGTTTATTTTAAACATAATAAACTATGAGCTTTTCGAGTTTTCGAAAATAAATTTCAATATTCATCGTAACTTTTTAGCCTCATTTCGGGTTACATGTATATTTTATGTATACAATTCAAGGGCTTGAAGGAGAAGATTGTAGATAATTTTTATTTAAATCGTTTCACCCTTTTTGGTGTAGTAGCTCATAGAAAATTCAATTTTTAATTGAAAACTAACTGGATTCAATTTAGTACATTGGAAAAAATCGATAAATCCGATCTACAGATATACATGATTTCCTAGTGGTGGTAAGAAAGTATAATTCAATACTACAAGGAGTCGAGGAGGAATATTTCTTTCCCAAATGTTTCTTTGTTGATGTCCACGAAGAACATAGACAGCAAGAAAATCCTTAATTCCGAATGCCGCGTTCAAAATGTAATTGGCTTCATAGTCCAATTTTTCATATTCTTCTTTGATGATATAATGCAAGTTTTTTATGAGCACTCTTGTACATCTGTCTTAAAGGAACTAGTAAGCATAAAGTGTACTTCTTCAGATTGCTAGCGTCAATGATCTTCTTTGTAAATGTCAGGTATCAATAAGTATTTTGTGACTTTCTCTATCGCTTATTTTGTCTAAAATATTTTAGGGTCGCCAATTCTTCTTACAGACAACAATAGGCAAGAAAAATGTCTACTTATTTGATTAAAATAGATGGAAATTGGTTTTTTTGGTGAGTTTTTTTTTTCTTCTGTTTAATTGGAATTTATTGTAAGATTTCAAAGCAGACTGACGTTTATATAAGTTGTTTACTTTAGTGGGTCGCCGTTCGCAAGTATTATCCTTTAAGGTCAATTGTTGTTGTTTAGGGCTTAGAGGCGTAAACCTCCGAGCTAATCAACGCCTATCTAATGTTCATTTCAATTAATTTAGTAATATATTATTGTAATAATAAAAAAATAATAATAAGTTTTAAAAAATGTTTCATTGAAATCGGCACTACAATCTACAGCAACACAGGTTTTTCTGTCGCCATCTTGAAAGGAAAAGGCAAATGGTAATGTCAATAAAGGAGGATCATTTTCGGGTGACCTCTAAATTAAAATCCAAATTTGAAAATGCACGGACGACGGATGTTTATTCGAACGAAAAAAATGTTTATTCGTTTTTCGAATTCTGCGTATCCTGAAACGTTAAACCTCAAATTTTGAGAAAGAATAAGTTTTTGAATTTTTCGTTCGATTAAAATGGTTCATTATTGTTTTGTTTTGTTTTTTCGATGTCTAGGAGCAAAACATCTAGGTCATCAACGCCCGATCAACTAAATAATACTATTTTTATACTGTTTAGATGGTTGGTACAAACAATACAAATAAAAAAAAGGATTGATAGAATAAAATAAATAAACAATAAAATAACAATTGCCCTTAAACTATGTGGACTGTATGGCTCATTATTGAAAATAACAAACAAAACAAAAAAATTAAATTTTGTTTAATGAATCATTATCTATAAGAAATTTTATCACCGATTGTATTCTAGCTTCGTTATTAATTAAAACTTCTGATCATTTTTGTACGGATCCCAATTTGGTTAGAATCAATACGTAATAAGGCCACTCTTGGAGAATGTGGCTAACTGTGAGATATGATTTCGTGAACGCTGTTTGCTTATCAAATAGGAATGCGTCAGGTTCGTATGTCCTATCCTTAGTCTCGACAAGGCAATCTCTTCTCTACGAACAGGGCGGTTATAGGTGGACCATGGTTTCACTGATACTTTCATTTCCTTCAATTTTCTCTTTGGGCTATCATTCCACATGGATTGCCAGCCAAGATCTATATTCTTACCACCAGTAATTAACTCTTTAAAACCATCAAGAGTTCATATGACTTTCTTCAGGTTGAGACGGCACATCCATCTTTAGCAAGTTCTGTCCATCTCCTTAAGCTTTAGTAGCAACAATCCTGAGTGTTCTTAACTAAAAACACATTTTGTCAAAACTAATAATTTTTGTTATTTGGAAGAATATTTGGAGGAGATTGATGGAAATTGGGGAAGACGGACAAATACCGAAATTCACTCAACTTTTAATGCTCAAGATGCCGTTCTGAGGATGGAGCTTGGAAGACTGAGATGGGCTGGTCATGTGGCAAGGATAGAGAATGATGCAATCGCTAGGATGATCCTGACAGAAACTCTCTACGGCATAAGAAGAAGAGGGAGACCAAAACTAGGATGGTCAGACGGTGTGGCAAGAGATTCGAGGGATGTCCTGGGAGTCAGAAGCTGGATGATGGCCGCACTGAACAGAGATGACTGGAGGAAGCTGGTGGAGGAGGCCAAGACTCGTCAGCGAGTTGTGGCGCCGTGATAATAATAATAATATTTTTGTAAAATAGCAAAATAGGTCAACTACTGAAACAGTTAACAAATGCATGTTCCTCAAAGAAAAGATGAATATACTTATTGATTTAATTATTACTTTCCAAATTTTGAACCAGTCATTTAATCTTGTTAAATACTGTTGTAGGGTCCCTGAGGCGTATGTTGGATTTTTGTGTCTTGCTAAAATTGCTGTGTCAAAATCAAGACAAATCACAGCACATCACATTTACGCTTCGACATGAAACATGCCCTCCAGTTTTCCTTGACAATACGCAGATTCCACAAACAGACACTGTTCACTATCTTGGTCTGACATTTGACAGAAAAATGACGTGGGGCCCACGTTTAATCAAAAAACGAAAAACGTTAAATCAAAGATTAAGAATTCTGAGTTCACTTCTTTCGAAAAATTCAAAACTAAAACTTAGACAGAAATTGAACACATACAATTATTTACTAAAACCTATTTGGACTTACGCATCACAGATATTTGGAACTGCTAAAAAGACTCACTTAAACAAACTTCAAATCTTTCAAGCAAAAACATTCAGAACAATTACAAAAGCACATTGGTACGTTAGCAACATAACCGTACATACTGACCTCCATATGCCGACTGTTAACGAACACATACGTACTCATTACAAACGATTCCATGACAACTTACAAGGACATCCTAAGACACTTATAAACGACATGGCCACTACGAATATGCTAGGTAACGTCTGTAGAAGATTGAAGAGGAGCTGGATGAGGGATCTCCTCGACTAAGGTAGAGTGAGGTGCCGCTGGGCACTGATCCTCCTCATGCCTTTCATGACATTATATTTAGCAATCGATTCACTGGTTGTCATTACCATTATGACAGGTGTGAATAAAACATTAAAACTAAAAAAAAAAAATATTACTACATATTGCATTATTATATCACATGTATTTGATATTTCTTTTTATAATACATTTTATTGATACGAAAGTTTGAAATTTTATTGGACTGTGAACTTTGTCACTTTTAAATTAGCAAAGTTAATAGAGCATTCGGTTATTATAAGGAACGGTAAAATTGCCGTTTAGAATTACCAGTATGATTATCAACTATAAAAAGAACTATTAGCGCAATCCTTAAACAAAATTATTTGCTAAGTATATATTGTCCTTAAACAATTTAAACTTCTCGTCATTACCATGATAAGTTTTAATTATTATTAATCGTTAAAGAAACAAATAATTATAACATGGGAAAAAGGCTCTGATAGCTAAGAAATAAATAATTTATTTTCTGATCGCTAACAGTTTCCAAAAATAATTAAGAAGCCCTCGTAAGATCACAAGAGAGTGGGGACAGGCGCAAGGAGGCCCTCCGCGGCACACGCCAGCACAAAGTCATTGTTGGTACAGCGCCATTCTCGATCACTTTGATCAAGGTGTTTCATCATTGTGTCGATTGTTTTTCAATCAGCTCCTTATCAATGGCAGTCATTCCGACCATGACAAGCAGCTTGTGACAGGAAATGAGTGATTTAATGTATCCGTTGTCATGTCTGGGGGGAGAGGCAGTCTCATCTGACGGGCTCCTCGATCAATCTCACTGTAAGAAAATTTCAAATTAAATCAAAATAGTGCTCGTCACTTGAGGCCACTTCGAATTTATTTCATAAACTCTTTAAGCTTTCTATCAATTACAAAAGGCTGCTTTACATAACTCAGACCTGATTGTACATACATAGATTAGCTGTTGGGCTTCCATTCATTAAATTTATTAATATTAAAGTTAGTGTTTAATATTTTTTGCTGAATATCCTTTAACTGTATATCAGACCCAATTAAAGATTTTTCTGATCAATCCTATCTACCTTGATTTATTCTTCTAAGTCTTCTTTAAATTCTAACTTCTAGGTAGAAGGTGACTAAATATAGGTATATCTGTCGTATCTGTATTCATCTGCGAGAAGCCAGCGGGAATATGAAAATATTAAATTTTATGTTCATTAGATATTGTAAGAAATCTTCTATTGATAAATTCCTCAAATTTAGTTAAATTTAAAAAGACATAGAATTTGTCATACTTCAATATACGTGTTTTAGCAGTTTTCTTTTAATGCCATTTGGGAATTAAGCTCCTGCTTGTATTCTCTTAAATGAGAGATAAGCTCATACACGCCTTGCCCATGGATACCTGATGGCCCGTGATTCTTCGGCAACATGCCAAACCTGTGCGACTCCTCTGACAGTGAAACACATTTTAACAGAATGCAGAGCTTATGAAACATTTAGACTCTTTTGTGACTTGACAAACGATCTACACGTCATTTTTCAGGACAATACGAATAAAATTGATAAACTAGTTTCTTTTATGAAATGTTCTAACCTTGAAAATACAATCTGATTCTCAATGAAAATAAGGCAATAATGACCCTAGTGGCTGAAGCCTTTAAAAAAAAATGTAAGAAAGAAGCAAAGGATCGTAGAGAAGACAAGGACGAAAAATACTTTTGTAAATGAGTAGTTTTATTCTGAAACTGAGGTTCGGAGAGTTGAACGGCTTCATTATTATTCAATTATTACAATATTCGTATTAAAATGCTATTTAACTGGTCCGTAATACAAGACTTCTTCTACCTTCTGTCTCTTTAAAGTCATACAAGATTGAATTTTCAAGAAAATGCTTGTCTCGAACTTCTTCCGTTTTTCTCTGACAATTTAGATACCAAGCCTCTTTTGGCCCAATGTGGTCCAACAAATAATTGAATAATAAGTTCGATTGTACGATCGATAGTCTTCATTCTCCAACAATCTATTGATACTAATTAGAATATCGATAGGAAATATTGTTGGAATAACACATTTTTATCCAAAAGTCAAATTAAAAAAAAAGATATGTCCTCACTATAACTAATGTCCAAGTGACAGATTGTTGTATCATTAAAAAAAAATAGACAAAGGGGAAATTAAGGAAATGATTGGATGAAACTCTTATTATTAATGATCCAATGCTTCATGGGATATGCAAAATAATATTTAGTGTATACTGTTACAACTGTATGGTTTGGGACTGTAGAGGAGGTTAAGGAAACAACTAAATTAAATATGAATAAAATTACATGCATAACGCAATGCAATGCCTCTTGACGAATCACTTGGCCCTGTATGGTTTCAGATACTCTGGTTTACTTTCCGAATTCTATCTAATGTGTGATTGGTCTGATCTTGACCTTACTTTTAAAGTGGCACTGGTTAATTTTGTCCTTTTACAGAATAAATAACCACTGTACATTGAACCAGTTGATATAATTACGAGGTGAACCGAAATGTATTTAGGAGAACTGTGTTTTTACGCCTCGTACGTTTATTTTGACGGAGTGTGGATGTTTAAAAATACTATTTATTATTGTTATTAAAAACAGAACATTGTTTCCCTTTCCTAATTATACTTTGCCTTTTTTATACCTAGCACTGGAAATCAGTGCATTAAATCAATATGCGTACTGTTATAAAAATGTATTTACCAAATGCCAAGATTGCAGATCCTAGAGACAAATAGGCAGATTACATGTAAATATATTGGTCTTTCACAAGAAATGCACCTCACGATTTTAAACGGCAATTCTCCTCAAGAAGGTTAGAAGCATTCCATTCAATATATTTTATCTCTTCTTTCTATAAGGAAGCCCTTAAGATTCTGCAGACAGATCAGCGTCGAAGCTAGTTACAAATTTCAGAATTACATCACCATTATCCAAGTTTCACAATGTTTCCCTGGGATTTCCAGGATAAATTAAAAGTTATGACTATTGAGTCATTTCTTAAGGATTATGACTAGCTTATTAAACAGCTGTAGCTTATTATTTGAGAGTGAGTTTCTTTCTCCGTTTTTTTTTGTTTTGTTTTTTTTGTTTTTTGGACATTTATTAATTTGTTTCTGAATTAAACTTTTTTAAAAGCGGTGATGGACACCGACTTAAATATCTACTCAATTCATATACAGCACCAAAATCTACGATAAAAACGGCTGAGAAACGGAAAAATTGACCTACGAAAGGTAAAATTATAAATCCAAATTAATTTACATAAAAAAAGTCAATCATATAGTATAATTAAAATGGTCTGAGAGGAGTGTAAAATATTTTTAAATTATTAAGCCGACAAACCACTGAAAATAGATATGAAAAAATGGAAGAAACTTTACCAACTTACGTTAAATGTCCAGCACTATCCAGATATTCATTCCGAAGCCAAATCCTACTGAATATGTTTCCATTAAGGCGGGTTGGTCTAGTGGTCTACCGCGTTCCGGCAAACTGATAGGAGATATTTGATTAAATAATAACGGGTTCCTGTCCCGGTTAGAGGGGCTTTTATTACGTTATTACGAGGCATTTTTTTTTAACGAATTACTACTATTGATGGAAATATTATGATATCATTACTAATAATTATATTATTACTATTAATTAATAATAATTACTACTATTATAATATTATTACTACTATTGATGAAAATATTACTACTATTGATGTATTTATAACATCCTCATTCAATTTTCGTTGATTCAATAATTGGCTCTGGACAGAGTTGATAAAGGTCAATTGACGACACACATCTGTCTGCGGGTAGTGATGAATTAGGTTCGTTGATGGATTTAGAGGTGAAGTGGGGAACAAATATTAATTATTGAAATAATATTATTTTATATAATCGATATTTGTTTTCTAAACCAAACCAGATTTTTAATACAATAGACTAAGTAGTTATTTTATATTTTCACACTCAATCCTCCGAAAAAATTCTACCATTCGTAGTCTTGAATGTCATTAATAGTATCATATCAAACTGTAGTTCCTAGTTTGGATTCCAGGTAAGACAGTTGGATTCCTTCCTTCTTTGTATTTTAATTATAATAATACAGCCTTATAAAGAGCCCGCCCAAAGACAATATCACGATCCATCCCTATACGTATTTAGTTTTCTGAGAACTCTATAAATGATATGTATCACATTTTACTTAATCGTTCAGTCCCTTTTTTAATGTCATCTTTGATTTGTTACCATTTATTTTTTCTGTTGGCATTGCACATCTAGTAGAACTTTATGTCTATCTTGAGCCATTGCTTTCCAGTTATCTGCATGCAGCTCTATTGCACCATTGTTTCAATTCGATCTATTCATCTGCTTTTTGGCCTTCTACGTGGTCTTTTGTCTACTATTTAGACATTTATTGTCGTGTATCGGCTTCAAATGGATTGCTCTCAGTTATATGCCCCGCCCATCTTAAAATCCTTGCTTACATATCTTGAGATATTGAATGACTAGTTTCTGTGAGCAGCTCTTTATTCGTCTTTCTTCTCCATGTGTAAGTATTCTGATCCCAAATCGCTCTGGTTATGGTGTTAACGATTTTTTTCTCAAAATTTTCAATACATTTTTCTGGCTTTATCAGTGTATTGTACAAACATAATTTGAAATTTCTTGAAATTTGATTTTGAGACTAATATCTATTTATCTAATATGCCTGTATCTATTTATCTAATATGAATATTAATAAGGAAAACAAATTAAGTTTGAAAATTGTTTTGGAAAACATCTACATCAGCAAACAACAGAAAATGTCCTTCCGATTAAATGCATTTTTCTCTATTTATTATCAGGCTGCTTATTATAACATAATTATAACATCATATATTTATAATGAAGATAACTTGATAACCGAGTACCATTGTTAACCAAAACAACTATTTTACACAGCCAAGGCGAGGACAGTGACGGAATATTATTAGAGGGATTTACATCGATATTAGTGCGAGGAATAGTTGCCTCTTCCCATTTATATGTATATCAACTTTGATCGAAAATTCCACTAACGGTATGATCAATGAGAGAGCCATTAATGGATTCCCTGTCTTTGTTTGATAATAATCGACTCCAATTACTGTAAAATCTATCCTCCATCTTTATTGTACTCAATTATCATGGAATCGGTGTCAATCAGGTTTCTGGCGCAGTGAAATCTCTTAAGATCAAATTTGAGGGAATTGACCTATGGAGATTGTTTGATGTATAAGGAGATTGGAGACTGTATGTATAAGGAAATTATACATAATTTAGTAGGATTCTCCGCTGGCTTTCAATGCCAGTGAAATGGTTGAGGAAGAAGCGCAGGGATCTCCTGAAGCCTTGCTTTCCCTCCACGTGTGGGGGGATAAGAATGGTTCGGAGTTCCTATGACCGACTGTAAATAGTGTAAATAGGTATGCCTGTATTTAAGATGTTTATTTTCATTACTTTTTTTTTCACTATGATATTTTATTTTGTTCTTTTGTAGCTTTATATTATTTGAAGTTAGCTTATTTATTTTTTTTTTAATTTGTAAATATGGTGTGAATGTGCTCTCAGAACTCTATTATAAATGCCCTTTATTGAGACAGATTGTAATATTTATCAATAAACAAATAAAAAAAAATTTAGTAGGCAAGTCCTTTCGGTTATTCGGGTTAAAAAAAAACTCTATGTATTATAGACATAAAATTTATTTTAATCTATAATTCATTGAACTTTATTTAATATGACTTTTTCATATTTTCCCACTAACTGCATAATGCCACGCTCATACCATGTATGGAGTTTATTGTTAAAAAAACTATTCCAAGTAATTTTTTATATCCTCTTCCTTTTTGAATTTCTTTCCATGTCAGAGACCCAAACAAGTCTTGAAACAGAGCCAAATACTACGCTTGTTCTAGGCTTGTCCAAATTCTACGCTTGTGTTAGACACATTTAGGGCCATAGCAATCTCTCGCACTGATTTTGATGGGATTGTTGAGATTTTAATCAACAATAATTATTTCACCTTCATTTTCATTTTCATTTAACCTTAACATTCCTCGTTTCAGTTTCATGTGGGCGACCAGACAGCTGAGTATCATTGATGTCAACATTTCCTGAATGAAATTTGGGAAACCAATTTTGACAGGTGCGTACGGTTATTACATCATTAACATAAACACTGCAATTTTTTCTTTGAGCATCTACAGCACTCTTACCTTTTTTAAAATAATGCAACAAAATATACCGATAATAAATGATATTTTCTTCCATACTCACAGTGCAATAGGAAACAAGATACTAAGCTAGTTTCAACAAGAGTTAACAGACATAGTTTTTGACATATAACAAATAGGATAAACAATCGACCTTATAGATTAATTCTTCAGATAAGAAGTGTATCATAGTGGCATAAAAATAAACGGAAAACCCGGAAGGAATTATATGCCAACCCAATTCATTACTTATTTTTCTTCTTACCTCTTCTTGTGTGCCTTCTAGCGTGGAAGATCCTCCTGCAGCTTTGACCATACATCCCTGTCTCTCACCAATTCCTTCATATGACCTAGGATTTTCCCTAATATCTCACCTAGTCGCTGGGCATGTTCTTCTAGACCTACCCCGTGTTCTTCTGCCGGTTGGCCTCGCTTCCATGCATTTCCTTGGAACTCTGATTTCTCCCATTCTACACATGTGTCCATAACATCGAAGTTGCTTTCAGTGGGGATATCAGGAATTCCTCTATTATTATTTTATTCCTTACTCTTTCTCTTCTGTTTTTTCTCAAAATTCTTCGCAAAAATTTCATTTCTGCAGCCGTGCTAATATTGCTTAAGTGCTTTTCTTGGCTAATCCAGCTTTCGCTGCCATATAGGGAGGTATATAGGGATGTAGACTGCTTTATAGATGTGAAGTTTGAAATTCCTTCCTACATCTCTCTATTCCACAATTATGTTGAAAATCTGATAATATATACTATTTGATTTATTTATCCTGTTGGAAACTTCTTGTTCTATTTTCTAAGATTTGTTAAAAATTGTCCAAGCGTAGGTGTCCAAGGTAGGGCTACATTCTCCAGATATTCTCCATTGCATGACATTTTTATATCTTCCACATCCCGTTTATCACTTGCTACTGTCATGACCTTACTCTTGCGGCTGTAGATACTCATTCCTCAGTTAAGGCAGCTTTAAAATCAAAGAAAGCGATATAAATACTTCGATTTCTCCCTTATGCCTTTTCTACAATATTTCTGAAAGCAAAAATGTGGTCTTGCGTTTTCTGCTCTGGTAGGAAACCAGCCTGATCTTCTTCTATCTTGGTTCTATCAGTGGCCTTAACCTGTTTTCTAGTGTAGTAGTGTACATTTTTTAGGTTTTAGGAACAGCATCTGACGTCTTCTTCAAAAATAAAGTAATCGCTAACACTGTTTCTTTTATGTACTGGAATATTTATTTTATGAACTTATGGGAAAAAAAGATGTTACCAATAAACATGTTATTATCAACTCAAAAATCTATAAATCTCTGACTATTCATTATTCGTCGCATCTTCCCCATGCTTTCTTATGACTCCATGCACATCTCTAAAATTCCATCCAGCCCTTTCATTGAAGCATCCACAACAGATAATATTCCTGTTCATCCTTTTGAACTTGTTTGTGATTATTTCTAGGTCCGAGTAAAATTGTTCATTTATGTAGAATAAGAGCATAAATTTGTACTATAGTGTTTTTATACGGAGATAGCTGGAAATTCGCTGTTATTATCCTAGGCAAGACCGCCTTCCATTCTTCATTTTTTAATGTGATTTTTCCTTAATAACAAAGCCGAATCCTTCTTTAGCATGTTCTCCTTTAGGAACCCCTGAATGAATGAGGGTGTAATCCTTATCCAGAATCGGTCTATCCATCTAGTTTTTGGTCTTTTACTTTGCCTTTTATGTATTATTGAGGCATTCTTTGTTGTGCAGAGGTTTCTGACGGATCGCCTCATGCCACGTTTCCGACCCACATTAACCTCCTTGTTTCATATCAGGAGATATTGATTAACTAATTTCTAAACTAATTCAATTAAATTGATCCCATATTGCTCCGGTTATGGTGCAGAGTATTGTCCTTTCAAATCTTTCAATATCCCTTTCAAAGGTGTTAGCTAATGTCCAGATTTTGCCTCCTTATATCAGAAGTGGACACTTGGAAGTGGACATTCTACTATATCATTTTACACACTTAATTTGAGATTTCAAGAAATGTTTCGGGATTTCCTTATTTGTGCTTGTTATGTACTCATTTTACATATAAACATTATTTCTGATACATTTTTTTTTAATTATTTATATTAATTCCTCTTTAATATTTTAATATTGTATGGTGAATGGACATTTACAGCCCTAATTTTGTCCTTGAGTGTAGCAGTGGGTATTATTATTTAATAAAAACGTTAGCCAACAAAAAATCATTAATTATGTTATAAATATGGAGTGAAGGTGGTCTCTATACTCTATTATAAATATCTTTTTTGGAGATAGATAGTTATATTTTTCAATAAACAAATAATCCAGAAAAAAATTATATTATGTTTAGAAAAAATATTACAAATAAATTTCATTGACATAATTTAACCTGTGCTTGATTGTTTTTGCATTTTTCCACATTTGATGGTAATTAACGCCCGTCATTATCCCGCCACCATTCCACTCTTTCTCTCTATTCTTATCCCTCTACTGTTCCTCAAAACTCAACAATTAACTTTATAATTAAGTACAACCGTCAATTATTTGAGAAGTTTTCATTCTGTTCACTATTAAAAATTAATTTCCACTAATAACCGACAAACTTGATTAGGCTCGAACCACAGAATGACTGGGATCTCCAAAAATAAAAATATATAAAAAAAAAACATCGTGGACTTCTTCGGCCGATGGTAGTCAAATATCCAAGATGATTTAGGAAGAGACCATACAGGGACACCACTCGAACAGGGACACCATTATTCATCTGCAGTGTTGAAGGCCTTCCAGGTAGACCATTAATTAGAATTAGCATAATTAATGTCTCATTTAAAGATTAAGTGTGTGAGTACTGGCAACGTTCGTTCCTCAGTGCATAGCTAGTTAGATGCAAGTCTATCACAGCATCTATAAATTCGTTTGAATTTATCTAGCACTTTGTAAACTATGCATAACCATTATAGCCTTTGAGAACCTTAACGCTTCGATTTTAAGAATCCATGTACTTGATATATGTTTCAAATTAATTACATTTTTCTGTACCAATTTTATAAAACTACATACAGTCCGAAAGTTTCTTATTCTTAATAATAATGAAAGGATTTTTAAATGAAGAATGAATTGGAAATCCCAAACAGGTATGGTATCAAAAAAATATCACACCTGACAAAACTACTATATAATCCTATGCATGTATGTTAGTGTAAATTTCAATACTATTAATCCAATTGTTAATCTTTATTTTCCTATTTTATAAAATATATAAAAGTATAAATTTTACAAAATGATCAGGTCTGAGAACTATTAAACTATTAAGAGGTCTGAGAACTATTATGCATGAGCCTAAAACTCATTCTCAACTATAGGCAGTAAGTACTTCACTAGCAACTATTCAATCTTTATATCTTAAGGTATTAATACTTGCAGCGATAATATAAAAATATATTCATAGCGTAGTTTTTTACCGATTATTTTCTGTTACAAATTTATTCATAAAATATACAAACTTTTATGTTTAGTTATTTCTTAATATTTTCTTATTTCTTTCTCAGACGCCTAAATATTACTGATTAATTATTATTTTAGTACATATATATATTTTTCATTATTACTTTTATACCTAAAAGAATCATTCAAATGTTAAACACACATATAGATCACAATTGTTAAAGATTGAGATTTTTTTCTTTAGAATATTTATCATGAATTATTTTTGGAGATCTGAGTTTAGTTTACGGAGCAAACGAAAATTTATCAATTAAATATATTAAGGAATAATTCTGAGTCGTTGTTACTTAAAGTAACTAATCTTCTATACGCACTTACTGTCTGCAGATATTGTTTATAATTTTATTTACAACGAGAGAAAAACTTTTTTTTGTTTTGTTTATTTAATGGAATTTACAACTGTATACAAATACAAATAGTAAATATGCGCAAATATAAATAATGGCATGTACAGGCTTGAAGAGTTACTACCCAGTGGTAGCACTCTCTAAATAATTTTAAGTAAGAAGATCACGAGGCCATCTCCTTTTCAGACGCCTAGGAGGATTATCAGGAATCGAGGAAGAAGCAAGAGTGGAAACAAGCGGATTTGGATGGGACTGAAGTTTATCATGAAAGGTGGAAGATCCGTTGATACAGTGGTCGATGGCCGTTGTTAGACGATTTTCGGTGTTGTCGGCAGTACTGGGAAAACATCCAGATTTTCAATTTCAGGCGGTTCTGTGTTACTGTTCTGAACAAGGTTCTGGCTTCTTACTGCTATGTTATGGGATCTTTGCTTGTGGAGACTTTTATAAACCTCACAACCTCTATAGCTCGCAGGGTGGGCTTCACCACAAAGAGCACATATCGCAGGCTCGTGCCTTGGTTTCTAACAAGTGTCTGATGCGTATGAACCTGCACATTTCACACATCTGGCCTAGTGAAAGCAGTAGGCTTTGGTATGTCCCAGATTTTGACAGTTTGTGCACTGCACTACTATGGGCATCTGTCTAGGTTCCTCAAAACGGACTGTTGAGTATACTAATCTCGTTACCTGAAATATTTCGGAATTGTTTTTTGCTGGTTCCAGATCCACGAAAAATAGTGGTAACGGATATTTTTCCCTAGGATGTAATACGGGTGAAATATTTCTGACACTGTGGCCTATTTCTTCCAATCCGATTTTAATAGCATTTGTGGTGGTACTTGAATGCAGACCTCTCATGATTACTCTATGCGCTTTTTCCTGTCTGAGTTGATAGCAGTGGAATTGGTATTTTCTTGATGTAAAATGCTCGATGAGTTTTTTTACAGTTTTCTTTAGAGTTACTGTTAATTTTTATATCATTAACTCTAGAAACATCGAAAATTAGGCTGTCCTATCAAGTCAGCAATTTCTTGCCCGAAGGAAATAAAATTTTCAATTTTTGGTACAAAAATAGGTGGTGGTTCTGGATCCGAAAATGTTTTTGGCTCCTGAGTTTTATTTTATGAAATATTGGTAGTAACAGAATTACTGATTGAGGTGGATGGTGGAACTGTTTCTAATTTGTTATCTGCAGTGGTTTTACTGCGGGTGTTTTGTGTAGATTTGCTATTTTCAGGTATTTTTTTTGATTTGGTAGCTTTATTTTTTTTCTTAGTAGGTGAGTTACCCGCCGATCCAGGGGCAGAATTTCTATTGCGCTTTTGGAGTGTTCTTCTTTTTAAATATTGCGAATCTGTATCGCTTATTTCGGGAAATGGTGTCTCTTCCTCCGATTCATCACCCGACTTATTAACAAGATCCATGATAACAAAATAATTAAAAGTCTATAAAAGTTATAATGGAAATAGAAGGGAAATAAAAGAAATTAATTCTTAAACCTAAGCTATTTACAAAAATATTTACAGGTAAAATAAAACATTTCTCAATGTACATAAATAAATAAAGCTAAAAGTCTCAAATAAAAATAATTGAAAAAAAAAAGTTCTTAGATACGAATTCGATATCACTCGAAGGAAGGTATGTTGGTACCAGGCGTTGACCGTGAATCTATCTTGATAAGAGAAGACCCGCAAAGGGAATTATCGGCCAGCTGAGCTGTTTCTACCGAACGTATATCAATTAAATAGTCAACATAATTTAAATAAATGTCTCTCACCTCAATATTTTAATGTGGAAATGTTCAAATGTACAAAAGCATACTATTCACACTGTATAGCACCAGAAATTGAAGCATTAACCTGATGAAAAGGAAACAACGACAGAGCGATGCAAGCATAGAGAGAAAAACTAAAAAAACTAAAAAAAAAAAAAAAAAAAAAAAAAAAAAAAACACGAGTGACTTCCGAGCTTTTTTCAGTTTCCTAAACTAAATGAATTTTACACATTAGCTGTGTCAACTTTTTGTCTCACTAACACTGTGTGAAGTACAACTTGAAATGTCTTTTTTATTTTTTCTTTCTATATCTTAATATTTTCTTTACCACATTTTTTTTTTTTTGGTTTACATATGGCTGGTCGAAAATAAAAAAGTCTATTACTCCACTGATAGACAAGCTCAGCCCTTCATTTCTAAACAATCAATAAATCGATTCTAGAAAAATAATCGTAATTCATTTCTTAATCATAAATTCAAATTCAGAACTAATGACATACTGCCCACATTTCACTGTTCCGATGTAGGCGTTGAGTAAATAAGTGCAGTCCTCCAGTTATCGAAATTAGCCATTTCAAATTATTGTTTAACTTTTTAATTTGATTCATGAGTTCATGCGGTCGTGGCGAATCTTAAATTTGAATTGCAGATGCCTTGGGAACAATGGGCAGAGTCAACAAGAAGAACTCTACGCGACGACAAATCGATTAATTAGCGAAAGAATGTAAAAGAACGCCGTAGCCACGAAGGAAGCTTATAAGAAGGCTTATGAGGTCCTGGGAAAAAGGAAGACTTCGAAGAGATTCCTCTGCCGACCTTGGCAGACGAACATGTCATTAGCGATGGTGATGCCCGGGGTGGCGAATGATGGTGGGACAATGAAGTAATGAATCCGTTAACTAATTGCTGGATCTGTCCTTCGGAAATTCGGAGAGTAGAGTCTATGAGTCAGAGTTCGCTCATTGAGCAGGTGTGGGTTCATTTGTCTACTATTAGAAGGTCAGGTGCAGTAGTATCTTTATTGTTTTTCAGCAGGAGAAAAAGTAAAACAAATTTATAAAATAAAAAAATATTTCTTGATTATTCAATATAAAGTGTATAGCTATATATTTATTCTATCATATATTTTTTATTAATGAAAAAAGGTTTATATTACCCATTTATTAGTGATTATCTAAGAAATAAGTTAAAATATTTAACAAAAATTTACGATAATGACAAAAATTGATATTCAAAAGATGCATAAAGTTCGTTAAATGTTTAGATTATCCCAAGCTAACCGCAAATAAAGTATCACAAGAATATGTTATTTATATAGTCTTTCATGTTTAGTTATGGTTCTGTAATTTAAAAAATATACTATAAGTAGAAATAAACGAGGAATAGAATAACAAAATAAAACAAATGGTACAAAAATTATCATTAAGAGGTGTAGTAATTGGAATTCAATACATTTTAAAAATGTGTTAAGGGACTGGCTCTCACCCTCCAGTGCAGGTTGAACTTATAAGGCATGTGATTTATGGTAATGTCCTTCCATACTAATTAATTACTCTTTTCTTTTCTGGAAGATGTATTCCCAGTCTTTACGAAGTCTTGTTATGGAGCTCCATTTTAATTGGTGTTCCTGTCTTTCTACGTTCTTACACATCTTTGCTGTTCTTTCTGTAGGTAAAAAATAAATAAATAAATAATCAAACCAAATTACCTATAATGAAGCGTTTAATAAGGCAAAATATAATTTTCAATTCTATTGCCTCAAAAAATAAGCAATTATGCATTCATAAATATCAATATTAATAGAGAATTGCGATTTACTTCATATTAATGTATTAAGAAAACCAAAACAGAAATTTTCTATTTTTTTTTTTTAAATTGTTGAATTTTGAAGTGACTTGGTCTTTTATAATGTTATAATCCCACAAATATAGAAAAATTATGAATTCTATAACTTTTTGCAACATATATAAGTTAATTTACATAGCCATTTCTCGCCAACTTGTGTTAAAAGGGGTGCGGTGTTATAAGGCCAAAAAAGCTGATTTGAAGAAATTTCGTAAATTTACTAACAAAGCAGTTGAAGTTATCTTGATTCACGATATTAAATTTTTTTTTTTTTACTTTCCTACCTATATTGGGTAAGGAAAGTATTGCGATCGGGTCAAATTCCGAAATGCGGTTTTCGAAGGATCTATACGTTTAAGAGCCTCCTGAGTACGAAAACACATATTTAGCCATTCTTCTGGTTGTGTGTGTAACTGTGCCAAAATTTTCTCGGGAACTACTGAACCCATTTTGTTTCTTCTTTTTTTATTTTGTAGGGTCTTGACTACTGATGCCTGTGACAGAAATTGAGTCCTCCGTGCGCAATAGCTGCTGTGGAATAAATTCAAAACATGTTTCTCTATAGACTGTAGCGCGAAAACGCCTCTAACGATTTTGATGAAATTTTCCTATAATGTTCTAATAATTGTCTTTTCAATTTTTGTACATGGACTAAATTCCCAAAAAAAAAATCTATAAAGAAAAGAAAAATGTTCTGGGGCCTAACTCACTAAGTATATATTCTATGGTAAAATGTATAAGACAACTTTTGAAAGGTAATTAAATTACTAGCAAAACAGAAAAAAAAAATCATCGGAATCGAATCTGTATTAGCGATGATACAGCGTATTCTATTTTCTTCATATGTTTTAATGTATTACTTTTCTACCTATACTAGGTAAGGAAAGTATAGCGATCGGATCAAATTTCCGATATGCGGTTTTCGACGGATCTATACCTTTCAGAGCCCTATAATTCCGAAAAACACATTTTTAGCCATTGGTCTGTCTATCTAGCCTGTTTATTTGCTATTGAAATTCCCTACAAAACTAAATAAACATCGGTCATTTCGAAACTATTAACGAAGTTACAGCTATTCAATTTCCAATGTAAGATTACAAGTACATGTGGTGTCAGAAAGGGATGAATGAGAGAAAAAAATATAACTTAGTGAAAGTAAGAAAATCGGTTGCCTGCTTCACTCAAGCTTCACTATTCCCTCTACATTTAACAGAAATTATTGTTTGACAAAATTAGGTTATGGTAAAAAGTTTTTAATCAATAATATTAGAGGACATTGAAATTTTTACATTGATTTACCTTAAGCCGGTTTAAATTGCTTTATTCTATCAAATAAACCCTGCTCAAATCTTTTCTTTGATCAATTTTCAGGAAGAAAATCTAATTCATTTTTTTTTTTTGTTTCTTGATGGACATATGTAATGATATAAAACCTCTTCTGAAATAGGTAGGAAAGTCCTGTGTGTAGACACACCAGATATCTTATTAAGTAATATAATATATTGTCATCTGGAAAATGGTTATAGTGAGGTAAGATTACATTCACATTATATTTAAAGAAATAATACGCAACAACAACCACAACAAAAAACATAAACAAAAATATAAACAACTAAACGATGATCAAAAAGTACATACATAAACGTAATATAACTTATAAATAAATTTAAAAAAAAAAACACGGACATACTTATAAACACTACTTCCAAAAAATAAATTGAATTGTATCTGAATCCGTTAATGTCGTGCAATTAATTATATAAATAAATACCAATATATAGATAATTTGAATAATTAATTTTAATTACCTTAGAGGTAAAGTTGAAATTCTAGCCATCAGGGAACTACAAGGAACCTATTCCTAAGGATCTAAAGAAATTAGTTTACTAAAACACTCAATTTTGTTATAATTACTCAAATGAAATAGAGCCCGAATTTTTATACATAAGAGATATCATTAAACTCTTGATATATTAGAATAGAAATGAGGTAATAGTTATTAAGAGGAATCCACTAGAGGTGAAAGGTTAAAACTAAAAATATTTTTAATGTAATTATTAAGATTTTATGAAAAAAGAAAATAATAAACTTTTATGTTACAACCCTAGATAGTTTTCAACTTAATTTAACTCATTCAGGTATGTGCTAATGCTTTTTTAGATGATGTAATATATTACTAAAGCATTACTTGATATGTATCTTTATTTAATAGTTATATAGGCAATAGACATCGTTTTATTATTTACCGATTATGTATTGATAATTTCTTCTCTAGATATTTTCATATGTTGCAATAGCTTAGTGGAATGTAACATAGTTAAAAAATTTGGTAGTAAAATAAACTCCTAAAGTAAAATAAATATACAGTAATATTCAATAAATAAACCAACATAAAGTTTCTTGAAATACAAGACTTTATTTTAATAAATGAAACTTAAAAGGAAAATAAAAAGGTTATATGGAAGTAAAAAAAGTTCAAAAAAATAAAAGTCCGCTCTAATTCCTACTAAAAGAGTCAGTATCTCATCCAGTTTTTACGGTTAAACAGTTAGCTATATTTCATAGTCTTTGATTTATCATTTTTAGAAAAATCCCAACAATTGGCAAACATTTTTTTCAATAACTTATTACCAGCAAAAATTCCTAAACGTTGGCAACAAATCATATGAAATAGATGGTTTATTAATTTAGTTGTAAGCTCTAGAGGATGAGGTCAACTCAAGCCTGAGGTGAGCCCCATCACCTTTTATATTACAGATGAAGAACAGAAACGACAAGAAATACACCTTACAATGCTTTTAGGACATGAAAATCATCAAGACTGATGAAGACAATGAAAATCCAAGGATTAAAGACAAAAATAAGTAAAAAGGGGCTATGGAAAAAAAAACCATTTGAGAATTATAGTTTTTGACGGATAATATAGAAGTATAGTCTTGTCAATGAATAACTCTGAAATAGACTGAATACGATAAAATCTATACTACACATCAAATTCCCATTAATTTTTAGTTAACTGGAATAAGCCGTTTTTTAAGTAGCAAAGAAAATATATTTGTGCATCTGTAAGCGAAAGTATTTTTTGACCAGTTGATGGAATTAGATAAAATTCATACCTCCTTCTTACTTTTTCCCAAATACTTATATTTCTTCCAGCTTTGGGCTAAATAGAACGAACGATTTTGGATAGCCAGGCGTATCAAGGAAAATACGTCTGAGCAGATGTAAAAGGGTATAGTGTATAAGGTATTCAAATAAAATTAATACTAATAATTTTTTACTTGTCCCATATTTCTCCAATTTTGACCCGAATCGAATGAGCAGTTTTGAGATATTTATGTGTCTGAAAATTCATTTTCTCACATACGTAGAATCAGCGAATGGGATTTGAATTTATATTAGGCACTAACTTGCACAATCGCTGAAAATTTCATAAAATTAGATTAATGCAACTTTTTTTATATTGTGTAGTGCATTTTTTTTCAATATGGATGATTTATTTAACATGGTCACCAACTCATTAACTTTTCGAAACATAAAAAACTACAGTTAGGTTGGGTTGTGTGTCAATATGCATATTAAGGTTTTATAAACAGCGCTTGATCCTCTAAAAAAAGGATAAAATGTATAACGTCAGACTAAAAAAAAGAAGATTTATTTAATAAAAGATGGGGATTTTTTAATCTTAGTAGTTATATTGTACTTTAAGATTTTCTTCTATAGCTTTTATTTAACTAGAATTAAATAAAAGCTATAGTTTTAATTAAATTACAATTTACAAACATTTGTAAAGCTATGATTATAGTTGCATATATAATGTAATTTTGCGATATAGCAGTATAACCAAAACACCACTAAAATGGAACTGGAGTGGGATAAAATTACCATTTCAATGTGGAATATGAGGAGAAGAAACTCAGAGAACCCACAAAATTACTGGTTGTTGACATCTCAACAAGAAGCGAGGAGTCGGTCTCTGAGGGAGAAGAAAACTTTGTTATAGAAAAAGCCGCTGGAAATATCTTTTCGGACTATATATCAGATCGGAAGAATTCTTTTGATGAAAAATAGTGACTTTCTATATTAAGTCGCCAACTTAGTATATTATAATACAGTGGGCTGTTAGCATTCTTAAATGTCACTGGAACATTAATATCCATTTAAAAAACATGCTATCTTCCATATATGGAAGATATGATAATTTGGACCTTGAATGGCCGAAGTCATTCGATGAGTACTTTTCATATGACCGACAGGTGAGATGTAACTGGGGAGCCCAGATTCGACCAAACTAATCTATACTTTAACTGAGTTGTCTATTTAAGATTTTTTTTTTTGAATCATGAGCTTTAATAAAGTTTCTTTACACTGCTTGGGAAAATTGAATTAGTCCAATCGTATTCTGTATAAATATGCAAAAGGTTATCTAAGAAAACGAAGACCCAGGTGGAGTATTATGCATGTAAATATAAATTTGAAGAGGAAGCCTTTTTTCAATTATTTTTATACCATTTTAAAATAAACTTGAAAATGAATGTCAGACGATGGTTTATTAAACCTATGCAATTGTTGGTGTGTTCCGACTTCTATCTCACCAAAAAAAGAAAATTTAGAACAGTATATCTTTGTTTTTCTACATCGGAATTGCAAGCAATATAAAATATTCACCTGTGTTGTACTATTTTTTTTTTTTTAGGATGATTTTTCCACATACACATTTTACTTTCACTCACGTATATATATAATATATTGTAACAGTAAGTATGACGATCGAAAAAAATTTTGAATCTGAGTTTTCAACGGAAATACACGTTTTGGGGTACCCTAAGTCCAAATAACCAAGTCCCGAAAAATGGTCCGTGTGTCTGTGTATTTGTATGTTAGCAGTCTAGCTCAAAAACGAAAAGTCCTGCGAAAATGATATTACGTATTATAGTTTTTTTAAAAGTTTACAGAATTCCTTAAAAAACAAAAAAAATCGTTAGAATCGGACAATTAGGAAAAAAAATATGGTCTCTACTTTTTTAAATATGTTCTGCTGCGATAGAATGGAATCCTACAATTCATAATCAGCTGGTGACATAATAAATAGGACCTTTGTTATTTTAATAGTATTTATGATATGTTAGGTGAAATTTTTTAGCTTTAGCTCAGTTAAAAATGCAATTAAAAATTTTTATAATAGTCCAAAATGGCCAGAAAACAATTTCTATTCAAAGTTGAGCAAAGTTCAAAGAGAAAGTTTTTTTAAATAAGAGGTCATTTTTTTTTCAAAACGGATAAAATTCATTTTCGCAACTCTCCCTCCGCTGATGATTATTAATACAGTGCAAATATCTGTTAGTTTCAAGACAAATAAGTAATTAAGGATTACTTCGTTACAAAGATTCACAGCATTCAAACCTGCAACACTAATAAGACAATTCAAATCTATACTAATAAATTTTTTAAGTAATCCCTTTTACCAAAATATAATCAAATTATAATTTGAATAGATTGGAGAATAAAAATATGAAACTCGCATACAACATAAACTATCATACGATTCATCAAGAAAATATACAATGGCTATTTTTAGAAGCCTTTCAGAGTACAGACTTTAGTAGTTTTATTTAAACAAAATAGGGGTAAAGAATGAAAAAACGTGCCCATTCAGCAACGACGGGAACATTGTGACAACATGGACACGTGCCTTGAATTGGCAGACATAAGGGAAAAAATAACAACCGTAGAAGGATATCTAAACTTTATTTTGCTTCTACAAGCCCTATGGCTAACAATCCTCTATGACAGCATAAAAAAAAAAAAATTCTCAAGTTCTGAGAAATATAATATATATAAATAGTATTCCAAAGTACAAATCGCAATAATTTGGTACCAACCATGCCTTGTTGGATTTTTTCAAAACTTTTTTTCTCAATTATTTGTACTATCCAAAACATCATTTTTTCATTAAAATAATTAGCCAGGTTATTTTAAATTATCCAATTATGTGAAAATACTAATATTGTTTTTTCGATAAAAAAAAAACTTGTAATCGACCAAGAAAAACAAAAATTAACCATTCCCTACTAAAAATTTGAGATTTTCGTTTAAATGTAGTAGAAAGCGAACAAAAAAAAATCTATCCATCCCCCGTTCTTCTATCCTCCGAACTCGACACTGCATTTTCATTTCAAGATAACGGCCGAAAAATGTGTGTCGCTATCAAATTTATTGCCTAAACGGGTTTAACGAGTTTAATGAATGTAATTATATATCATACTTCATCGAGAATCATCAGAAAGAAAAATGAGAGATATGCAAAATTAGATTTACTAACAACTCAAAAAGCACTTTTTTGTGTGATTTTTATAATAAACTAAGTTTTGAAATTTGAAAGTTTACAAAATTTCCATTAAAAAAAATAGGTTCCTCGCAACACACAACTTTCACTTACCTTTCTACTTTGAATAGAAATTATTTTCTGGCAATGTTGAGTAATTATAAAATGATTGAAATGCACTTTTGGTGGAGCTATAGCTTAAAGTTAACAGCTTACAAGCCATTAACACCATAAAAATAATAAAAACCCTATTAATTATATCAAGCGGAGACAACAAAAACCTTGGTACTCCATCAGTTTTTGTAAACCACATAAATCCAGTCGCTGAGCAATATATATGTATAAGCCAATAGAGATTTGAAAGTTTATCTCTATATTTAACCTATAAATGATTATGAATTTTAAGCCTATTTGTTATTATACTGTTATTTTATACTGTAAAGTTTACTACAATTAAAAGATTACAGATAATAAACGGACTTTGACCCATAATTATTTAAATAAAATATCAGATATCAGATCAGATATTACTTAAATCAAATATCTAGAGTTATTAAACTACAGTAAATATATTTAAGGTTATAAACATATGCTTTATACATCCATGAAATATTTATTTATTTCACTTTTTCTTTCACATAAGTACTATAAAATAGTTCTTTAAACAATGCCATTCCATCGATTAGGTGGATTTTAAATGTTTTTTTTTCAACTTAAAAAAAGTTTACACTTGGTAAATTTCATTTAATTTCCTTGGATACATGTGACTTCCGTTAAATAATATTAGTTTTTACAAATAATTATTTATAATTTTTCGTCAGTTTCCATCGCTTTCTATATTAAATATTAATTATTTCTAAAATTCTCCGCTTGCCAACAATATACTTTAGGTATATTTTCTGACTAGTATTTCCTGAAAATAATTTTTGATCTAAATAAACATTTTCCATTTTTTCTCCAGTTTTCAAAATTATCATATTCTTTCAGAAGTTATACTTAGCATTTGTCCGTAATTCGTAATAATGCTAGATGATTAATTATTTAAAATAAACCAAATTAACGATACTTTAGGAGAAAACATGTTGATAATTTACGCATTTTAGCCCTGTAAAGTGACATCAATGGTGATAAGACTTCAATTATATTAAAGACCACTTAATTATATAATATATAATTACAGAGTTTATTCAAAATCGTTGGAGCAGTTTTTGAGAATATTGTTAAAATGTGTATAACTGTTGATATAAAGTGGCACTTCCGGTCAGTAGATTTTAATGAAAAAGTTGCTGTGATATCCAAGACATTTATTTATGTTAAATACTTAATATCAGTTTCGAACGACATTTCGTTTTTGAGCTAGACTGCTAACATATACATACACAGACATACAGACATACAGACCGTATTTCGGGACTTGGTTTGTTTGGACGTCTAGGCGCAAAACATCTAGGTCATCAGCGCCCGATCAACTAAATAACTCTAATTTTATACTGTTTAGGTGGTTGGTACAAAAATTAAAAAAGGATAAAAAAAATAGCAATAAAATCAATAAATGAATTAAAATTAATAGATAAATGAACTTTTTTAAATAAAAAGTAAATAAAGAGAATAAAAAAATAAATCTGCAAAAGAAACAATAGTTCTAAACTTGTCGTATATGTTTTATAAGTCTTTCATTGTCTAGGAACTTCATAACTTTGGTCATGATTTCTTCTTGATTTCCCAGGGATGCTGATATATTCTGGGGTATTCCAAGATCTTTTAACCTCGCGGTACAAAAAGGCACTCTTCCAAAACATGTTTTATAGGTAATGATTGGTCACACTTTTGACGTTTGATATCTTTTGTTATGAGATGCATATGTGTCAGTCTAGTATGTCCGATCCTCAGCCACATGAGACTTACTTCTTCTCTACGATTGCTGCGTTTGGACTTGGTTATTTAGACTCAGTGGACATAAAAACGGGTATTTTCACTGAAAACTCAGATTCGAAAATTTTTAAGACCGCAAAACTTTCCCTTATTATGTATTACATATATAGGTAAGTAAAAGTAAAAACACTATCTTTAAAACCAGATGATTATAGGTGCAGAATTATAGCGTTCTAATTATTTATCACTTGTTCTAATGTAAAGCTACATCTTACATCATTTGGAGCGATCGAGATGGTTTTAAATGAAAATAAAAAATTCTTATGTAGGCCAATATTAACAAACATCTTTTCATTATTTTCCTATATGTGGCAATGAATGTAGTGAGACATTTGACATATTACTATAATAAAAGAGAAGTATAATAAAACTGTACAGCTGTTCAATTATGTTGAGTTGCTACAATGCCCAGCATGCTGATCAGTCCCAATAGACAATGTCTAATGAGGGAGACATCTGTGCTGATTTGTGCTGGACTATCATCCAAAGAACCGAATGTTATAATTTATTTTGTTATTGTTATACTTTCCCTCCCCCCTTACTTTGTACCTTCTCATCTTCCTCCGTGTCCGTAGGACCCATAACAAACTGGCCATAATTAATACATATGATAGTGCAGGATTCCCAATCATAAACAATAATGATAAAACATACTAAAATATGAACTCCACTTTTGATCAGAAAATTATAGAATGATTTCATATGAATATGAAAAGTTTTCAGTTGGCCCTTTTTAAGTTATACCAACAAGTAAGTGGAAATCCCAATAGCTTTACTATCGAGCGACCGATAAACGACACTTGGCCTGTTATTACCTAGAAGAGAAAGGAGAGATGTGAAGAACAAAGAAGAACCGGAAAGCCCCATCCTAAGCCACGTGTTTGTGCGGTCAGTGTTTCGACATCCTCAAGGGCGATCCCGTCCCTAGAGGGATAATTATCCTCCTACCAGTAATAAAGTACAGTCTGGTCAAGAAACCCTTCGTCTGGGAGCGGAAGGTCACCCGGAGGCTCTTGATTCACCCGGGCCGTTATGGCATTCAGAATGGAAATCAGAATCGCTTATGATCCTTATTCTAAAATTAGAAAAGGAATCCTGTGGGAGGAGGTGAGGCAACGCGACTGACTTGGCCTTTGGTTGTTCCATTCCCATCCCTTCCTCTGAATCATTTAATGATAAATGAACTCATTTTCACACGTTTAAAATATAAATTGAAAATAAATCGCATCTTTTCAATTGAATCGCTTATTTTCAAAGTGAGCCCTAATCGATTTTTTTGGGAAATCGATAAACGTATCGGCTCTTATATAAAAACACCCAACTATAGAAATAATAGTTGCTATACAACTGCCTCCCGCAGCGCTATATCCTACGTCCTAATGAAGACCTGCAAAGTGGGTCAAAACGTCGGCAAAAAAATTAAATAATACTATTTGTATAATTTGGTATTTATTTGATCGCACCCCCCGATCAACTCCTTCTCATATAGAAATAATAGAAAAATAAAATATGTTTTCAAAATTGTCTTTTTTTTTAAAATAAATATAATGATAATCGCATTTCCTAAGCTATTTTGCGTTTAAAAACAAATATAAAATTTATTTAAACCATTTTATTCGAATGAAAATCAATAGTAAATTTATTTGACACCACAAATAAAATATTAAATTTTTATAGTTCAATTTTTTAATCCAACACTTGTTTATTTAGAAATATTGATTACAAACTGTCTTAATTAAGGACATTTATAATAGAGTTCAGAGATCATATTCAAATCATATTGACAAAATCATAAATAAATACAATTAGTACAAATTATACAAACTATTAATAATGTAATAAACAGAAATTAGGATAGATAAAATTGATTTTAAAAAAATGTGTTTGTTTCGTTTTGAATGGAACTTATGATTAAATGTACAACTAAGCATAAATCTAATACTTTTTTTGATTTATTAAAATGCTACCAATGGGTAGTTTATCGAAAAAAAATTTCATGTTCTTGTATTACTATGGGTATGTCCACTTACCAGATGTATTTTTATTTTAATACAGTTTTTAATTTCAATAATTATTTGACCGCGGGGTGGCCGAATGGCCTTTGCACAGCACCACAAGTTGCCCCATAAACCAGATAACCGAAGTTCTGAGAGATTAAAAAGTACGAGTTCGAGTCCCTGTGCCGGAGGGGATTTTAAATTCCCTGCCCTCACCTCTTCCCCCTCCACGGGTCTAGGAAACCCCGTATAGCCTAAAAGACGAGGTAGGGAAGAATTAAAATTTAAAAATCATTAATTACCTTAATTTAAAAAATCTGGTGCGCACAACACACAACTTTCACTTACTCTTTGAACTTTGAATAAAAATTATTTTCTGGCCATGTTAGGCTATTATAAAGTGTTTTAAATTGCATTTTAAACTGAGCTAAAGCTAAAAAAACACAAATGATATTAAAATAACAAAAGTCCTATTTATTTATATCACTGGTTGATTATGGATTGTACGATTCGTTGATTATGGATTGTTCGATCCATTGATTATGGATTGTACGACTATAAGTAATTAAACTGTTATTTTCTATTGCAAAGTTTATTAAAACGGAATTAATAGATTTGCAGTGTCTGTCATATACAGGTCAAAAGTTGTCACACTAAGTGTAAGTGGATTCTGTTGGAATATCGCAAAAAGAAGAATTATCAAACTATTCACTAATTTAATTTTCTAAAAGGTTACATGATGATTTTTCGGAATAAACGGACGATAGATATCTAAATATTTAAATATATTATGAGATCTAGAGTTATTAAACTACAGTAAATATATTTAGGGTTATAAACGTATCTAGGAAATATTTTTGTATTTCACTTCTTTTTTCACACAAGTACAATGAAATGGTAGAGGAATATCACAAAGAGAAGGTCTATCGAATTATTCACTAATTTAGTTTTCTAAAAAGTTATATGACAATATTTTGGAATTAACTTAAATACCTAATTATTTATAGAGAAATACTTTATTAAAAGTAATGCTGCCCTACTACATAGGGTTGCTTCGTACACAGCATACTTATCAATCCATACGGACATTAATTTTATATTATATTTTTCTTTTTTTTTTCTCCCCTTTCGTAACAATACTCTTACAAATTATCAACAATAAGCCATATTAAACAATAGACATAGCATAATAAACACTTTCCCAAAATAAAAAAAAATTCCTTTTTTCTCTTCAAATTTTCAAACGCCAGGAACGCAATATAACATCTCACACATATATAACACAGCAATTCCTTGAATGTAGCCAAAAAGATAAGACGATTGTGGACCAATTTGAAATTTAATAAATAATTACTAAACTACAGTAAATGTATTTAATATTATAAACACATGATTTATACATTCATGAAATGATTTTATATTTTATTTCTTCTTTCACACAAGTACACTGAAATAGTTTTTTTTACAATGCCATCAAGTTGCTTAGGTGGATTTTAAGTACATTTAAAAAAAATTAGCATTACCTTATTAACACATTCCAAATTCAAAAACCGAAAAAAAGGATATAACCATTGCAGCAGAACGTATTAAAAAAAAACTAGAGACCATATCTTATCTCCTAATTATCCGATTTTAACGATTTTTTTTTTTTAGGCTATTCCATAAACTTTTAGAAAACCATTCCCAAAAAAGTGTATACTTTTTGAGTTATTCGGAATTTAATTTTACCATCCCTCGTAACTTTTTTTCAGCTTCTTTTCGCTGATGAATGTTATATAGATAAATTTTGAAGGGTGTCGAGAAAATGACATTAGCGAAGTTTCAATGAAATCGGTACATTCGTTTAGGCGCTACAGTCTATACCTACGTTTTTCTGCATTTTTATTTTCTCCTTTATTAACTTATCAAATTCTTCAAAAGTTATATTTAGCATTTTTTCGTAACTCTAAATAATGCGAAATAATTATCTTTTTAAAATAAACCATATTAAAGGTACTTTAGAGGAAGACGTATATGAACATTGGGCATTTAAGCCCTGTAAAGTGACATCAATGGAGATAAGACCTAATTTATATTAAAGACCACTTAATTATACAATGATAACCGAGTTTAATCAAAATCGTTAGAGCCGTTTTGGAGAAAACTGTGAAAATGTGTTTCAGCGTTGATATAAAGTGGCACTCCCGGTTAGCCGATTTTAAGGAAAAAGTTGCCGTCACAACTAAGGCATATATCTATCTTAAATACGTGATATCAGTTTCATAGGACTTTTCGTTTTTGAGCTAGACAGCTAACATACAAACACACAGACACACAGACCATTTGTCGGGACTTGGTCATTTCGACTCAGTCACTTCGAGGGTACCTCAAAACGAATAAATCCGTCGAAAACTCAGATTCAAAAATTTTCTCGATCGCAATACTTACACTTACTATATATTACATATATACGTAAGTGAAAGTGAAAATAATTAATTAAAAAATTAAATACCTGAAAAAAATGAACTTTTTGAGATATCTGCAAATATATTTTTTCCCCTTTTTCTAAACGGTGTGTTTATCTGTCTGCTTTAGTCAAGTTTCAATAGAGGTTGGTAGATAAAGGTATGCAGGCAACGACTGTTGGTTTGATTGGCATCGGAAATTCGTGTTCTCTAAATTTTTTTATTTACTGCTAAAAAAAAACGCGAATTGATTTAGGATAAGAAATTCTTTATAATTTATATCGTGTGTTTACTGCAGACAAAGGTATGAAGTAGCATTTCGTAAAATTGCATCACCATGTAGGTTGAAGAATTTTAATCTTTGTAAAACCAAACCATTGTGCATAGAATTTATAATTATTCTTCATTTCGAATTAATTTAAGAATGGTTCTAAATATTTTCAATGGCACTTGTAATTTAGAATTTTATTACTCTTAACTATATACAATAAATAAAACATAAAAATTCAATTTAAATTTACATGAGTGCTCATTTATTGTGTTTCATAAAAATAATGCAAGTGCTTTCCAGGAAAACATGTCGAATTTAGCATTTACTCTCCATGGAAAAAAACGTATATTATTTTATCTTATAAATTATACTATTTTTATTATTACCAACTCCATACAATTCATATGCAATAGTTTATTGTATACAAGTTACGAATTCATATCATCAGAACATAAAGTAATTATTAATAATAAGCTCTAGTGTGGATTAAATATAAACAATTTAAAACAAAGTAAAAACAAACTTTGTCGTCCTGGATGTTTTATTTTAGTTTTCTTTATAATCTTTATAGAATGATGATAAAAGTTTTGTTTTTGTATATTTAGAACCCACTCAATACGAGTGGATGCCCTAAGCGGGTAAAACTTTAAATGTTCCTTTCCACATAAAAGTTTGAAATCATGAAAATTAAACATTTTGATTTTTGAGTTGTTCAATTGTTTTTTAAACCTCATCAGTCATATCTAAAAAAAGTTGAGAAAGATGCTTAAGACAAAAGGAACCCTTCAAGGCACTAGCGGACGCTTAATCCGGATACCGCATAATCTGCCACTGGAAAAAAAACTTCCGCAATATTTTGTTTAAGGAAGAGTTTACATAAACTTTCTTTGATGCGTCGGTACACATTCTATAATATATGGGTTTTGTTCAAACAAGCCGTACAAGAACAATATTGTTTTTGAAATGAGATACTAAAGTAATGTTAGGGAAGATGGGTTTTCGGTATAGGTTTTTAACGAAGCTTTCCGACGACAGTTTCAACAAAGGTTTATTAAAACTTAAGATGTATATTAGTTGAATTTAAATCAAAATTGAAACCAGGCGAAAACTAAATACATGCCTACTTAACCCATATCCACTTATAAACTAACAATTAAAAAAAAAAATCAATAACAAAAATTAAAATATTTTCTATCCAAAATGTTAATACTAATAACAGAAACTTCCTTGGTACCTAAACAATAAAACTTAACAGACCAACTTACGAACTTAAGACGACAACCAACCAACGAACAACACATCCGTTCGGATTCCTACTGATTTCATATTGAACTACGCGGACACTACAATAGACTTATGTACGACATGTCCTCGGCTGAAACCCACAGATGGTATCTGAAAAGGAGTTGGATCAGAGATCTTTCCTAAATTAAGGAAGTCAACAGAGAACAGAAGAGGTGATGCTGGGTACTATCCTTCATCTTACCTAAAATGACATTTTCCTAAATCAACAACACATCTGTTCATGGTAACATTCGAGACAGTTGTGGATAAAGACTTAAAGATAAAAAAAATATAAATTATAATTTAAAGTCAAACAAAAATTCTTTTCTAAAACCAATTTGACAAAAATACGAGGACAGGAAGATCTATGACAGTACCAAATAGTGTTATATAACAATAAAAAAAATTAAATGAAAAAATAAATAAAGCTTTAAAACATGAGCTAAAAGGTAAAATCTACGACAGTAAATTCTATGACAGAACCTTAATCTCTTCTGTACAGAAAAAAAAATACTGAAAGAAAAAAAAACGTGTCTTCATTTCAGTGTAGGGTTTAAATGAATGGCGGCTTAGAGGCTAGGAATTTTACCGAAAGGAAAAAATCCGGTGGTTGCAACCAGCTCAACGACTAGGAAACCGGATTTTTCCGTCTGATAATATTCTTAGCTAGTTGTAGGGGATACAGTTTTCTTTTTTTTTTTGTGCGTGGCTATACAGTGCATTTTTGGTTTAATATATATCAACTCTTTATTTATTCGTACTAATTTATTAACTGCTATTACATGTGAATACAGCAAGTTTCTTAAAATGTAATCTGATTACATTTATGAATTATTTCAAGATAAGACAGAAATCATTTTTTTAATATTAAAAGCAATGTCTTATTCCAGTAAATGAGATTATTAATTATTGATAGTAAAGATTTTTTTTATATTGGTATCTACAACAGTGCTCATTTATTTGAATGTTTACATGTATCCGTACATATCCAACTTCGCTTCTTTTGAGGAAAATCGGCACAACTGAAAAAGTAACGATTCTCCACTATTACGTAATTATGATTATTAAGATTGTTTCAATTATGCAAAATTTGAATTTGGATCGGTGTGTTCTTCCTTGTAAACGATATATTGACAAATAAATCAAAATGAGAGTTAAATTTTCATATTAATGTCTTTTCTATTTGATTAATCATTCTTGATCTGTATTTATTCTTGTCATCTAAAAATCGAATCAATTTTTGAACAAAGGTCTCTTTTCGTAATTTTAAGGCACGAAATCCATACTTCATTTTTGTTAGGCAACTATGGTAAAATGATATTTTAAGATTAAACTTGTGATGTTGTACTTTACACTTACTGAATTTGAGTTTATGCTTCGATATCGTTTTCTTCTGAAATGTTGAACTCATCTACAATACTGTAGTTATCTTCTTTTGATTGTAAATTTTTTGGGTTTATATACAGTTTTTATAATTAGGTGTTTGTAACGATATAGGGAGCATCAAATTAATTTTTTTTTTTTATACAATATTGAGAAAAAAAAACAAGAAAAACAATTAAGCTTCGAATCTGATGCTCTAATAGATTTTTAGATACATTTTTTTTTTAAACTTTTTATTGAAAAATATTACAATTGGAGATTTATAATAGTGTTCAGAGATCACATCCACACTTTATGTACAATTAATAAAAATAAATTAAACACACACATATATATATACAATAAATAAGAATAAAATAGCTTTAAAATAAATAAATGAAAACATATATATAAAAAATTAATTTTTTTTAACCGCAGGTAAAAATGTGTAAATTGACAATAAACATTATATGAATATGAGTAAAAATTACAAGGTTTAAATGATTAAATAATTCAAATCAGAAGATTTTCAGATATATTTAGGATATTATTTAAGATATCCATTGATATATTTAACTATTTAAAGATTAATTGTTAAATTAAAACAATACTTAAATAAATAAAATAATTTAATGGAAACATTTAACTATTTCTTTAGAAACTCTGTGCGATAATCGTTGTAAAATATTTATAAGGAAATACTAGAAGATAACAGGCATTCTTCCCAACACGTTTCTTTGTTTATTCACTCAGTAAATTTTGAGATGATTTATTCGGGGCGTATCATTCAGATAAATGTTTCAGTTTGTTTCTAGGGGTACAAACCGCGGCTATATCAAACTGCTCTGACTAACAAAGGCCCTTATCTTGGACGGCAAACAACCCTCCATCCAGATCCTGCCACAACAATATCCTAAATCAGGGCTTTCACTAGCCCAGCGGCCCCATGCATATGGAAGGGGCAGTTCAGGTCTCCGTATTGTAACTAGCTTGTCAGGGAGTGCTCGTTATCACGCATAACAGTCATTTAGGGAAGTAGCCAGATATTTACATTAGCATTGTATAATACTACTTATTGAGCATTCCCAACAAATAATTTTACTTCATTTAAAAAAAAATAAACATTATTATTATTTAATTCAAGATTTTTTAATAACATTATATAAGGAGCTACATTACGGTGGTAGGTAAGAAGGTTAGCATTGGACAGAAACCTGGAAGTTACAAAGGGTTCTGACGCTAAGGTAGAGAGAGAAGAAAGGCACGCTGCTTTGCTCCCCGACTACCGATGGTAAAAAGACTGTCCTCATAATTTTCTCTTCGTTAAGGAACGAATTCGATGATTATAATAGGACGTGAATGTCGTCTATTATCGTTAAGGCGATTTCGATAATTATTTTAGGAATCGCGTAAGATTTGTCAATTTCCATACACCACTTTTGCTTACGCATGCGCTGATATATTTTTCTTGGTTAAAAAAGGCTCATCACGAATTTCTTAGTATCAAACGAAAAATTATTTTCTTTATAATGTAGGTGTTTATATTTTCGATTAATGTTGAGCAATCTATGCCGAACCCATTTAGAATACTTGTTTTCCACTTTTTAATTGACCATGAAGAGTGGTATGATACACTTGAGTTTTTTTTTTTTAATTCAAACAAAGGAGTCTCTTCCGTTTTGTGCTCTTAGACAATTTTTCTTATTTATATATATATTTTATAATGATTTTTCAACATTAGTGATGGAGAGCACTTATGTATTTCATTTAATGTATTTTTTTTTTTAATTGCAGAATTATACTTTTTAGACGAAGTTGCTAATCTAGTTTCCAATGTCATACTGCATCTGATCTCTCTATATATATTATATTTTATCATAATATAAACTTTCATAATACCAAAACCGTGTTTGGAAATGTTTATAGTTTTTACTCAGATGATTCGGAAATCCATTCATCAAATTTTATATTGCTATTTTTGCATACCATTTATTTTAATATTTACATATATACAGAGTTTCCAAGTGAAGGATGCCCCCTTTCTCGCATACCCTCGGGATAAACATGGATAGAATCAACTGTATTCAGAACCTTTGAAATATCAGTAAGCTGACCTTTCAGAACATAATGCCATATTCATAAGCGGGGATGCGTTCAGGGCAACGGAGTAATCGGTGGATAATGGTCGGAGGCGGAACTGGTAGCAGCTCTCCGAGGAATGCTGGCGAGCCATTAAATGTTTTGCAATGGGTCAACAACTGACGCCAGTGATTGGATTGTATACACTTAATTGATGGCCGCTAGGTATAAAATTATGTAATCAACAGACACCGATTTTAGTTATAAATTAATATCATAATTGCATGCCGTTTTGTTAATAAATTTTTAATTGACTCTAATAAAAAAAAAAACTAGAAGTAGAAATCCATCGCGTTTCCAAAGCATTTCCATTGGTTTGTGTGTATGAAAAAAAAAAATAGAATTCTTCTTACATCAACGATTACCTGAGGAAATGAAAGGATTTTAAAATCAAATTAACGGTTTAATTTCTTTCTAGTGTTTGTTTTTTAGTATTTTTAAACATTTATTTATTTAATTTAACATTTATTTAAAAAAATCTGATGCGCGCAACACACAACTTTCACTTACCGATCTACTATGAATAGAAATTATTTTCTGGCAGTGCTGGGCTATAATAAATTTTTTTGAAGTGCATTTTAAACTGAGCTAAAGCTTAAAGCTTACTGATAACAATTCATTAAAACCATTATAATTACAAAGTGTCTATTTAATATATCGACAACAGGCAATAAAAATCTAGTCACTCCATCTGCTTTTATAAACCACACAACTTTCTTTGCTTTTATAAACTTCAGAATGACTAACTCCAATTTCAATATTTTTAAGTGATATCATTTTAGTTGAAAGAGTTATCTATGCAGAATATGAGTAAGTTGATTCCGGAGGTTATGATTGCAATGTTGAAATATAGAACTAAAAATAAAGGTATAAGTTTAGGTACTTATTTCTTATGAAAAATGTTTATAGGAAAGATACTTTATTTAATATCTGTAGAAAAAAAGTTTTTTTAGTCTCAACAATTAAAATAGTATATTTTAAATTTATCCAAATATTCGCCTCTTCAGAGAAAAAAACTAGAGACCATATCTTTCCTCCTAATTTTCCGATCTTAACGATTTTTTTTAGGAAATTCCACAAACTTTTAAAAACTATATATATTATCACAAAAAAAGTACATACTTTTTGAGTTATTCGGAATTTAATTTTAACATCGCTCGTAACTTTTTTTCCAGCTCCTTTTCGTTGAAGTATGTTATATAGATAAATTTAAAGAGTGTCGAGAAAATGACTTTAGCGAAGTTTCATTGAAATCGGTACGTTCATTTAGGCGCTACAGTCTATAGCAACGTAGGTTTTTCTGCTTTTTTTTTTTTCCTCCTCTATTAACTTATCAAATTCTTTCAAACGTTATATTTAGCATTTTTTCATTACTTTGAATAATGTGGAATGATTAGCTTTTTAAATTAAACCATATTTAAGGTACTTTAGAGGAAGACGAATATGAACATTGGGCATTTAAGCCTTGTTAAGTGACATCAATGGGGATAAGACCTAATTGATATTAAAGACCACTTAATTATACAATGATACACCGAGTTTAATCAAAATCGTTAGTGCCGTTTTTGAGAAAATTGTGAAAATGTGTTTCAGCGTTGAAATAAAGTGGCACTTCTGGTTAGCCCATTTTAAGGAATAAGTTGCAGTCACATCTAAGGCATATATACTTAAATACGTAATATCAGTTTCGTAGGACTTTTCGTTTTTGAGCTAGACTGCTAACATACAAACACACAGACACACAGACCATTTTTCGGGACTTGGTCATTTCGACGCAGGGTACCTCAAAACGTCTATTTCCGTTGAAAACTCCGATTCAAAAATTTTCTCGATCGCAATACTTACACTTACTATATATTACATATATACGTAAGTGAAAGTAAAAATTGAAGACTCCTTTCTAAGACCAGCTCAATTTATATAAAATTTAAATTACTAAACTCATTAAGGTGGGGTGATGAATGTGTCCAAACCAGAAAATAAAAAATGGCAAACAGCAGAAAACGCCAACATTTTCACTTTCACATGTTTATGATTCTTAACAAACAATCCTACATATCGAATCTTGGCTCATTTGGAGGGAAATATTGAGGAGTTCTATCGAAGAGGCTTGCTATTTGGTTATTATCAATTACTATTTGGTTATTGCTACTCCTACCTATTACTATTGTTTGTCCATATGTCCTATGACACAAATAATAATAATTATTTAATAAAATAATAATTATATATATATATATATATACATTTATAAACTCTATACCTACGTTCCTCTATCCTCTATAATAAATAATTCTCTTTATGGATGTTTGTTTGTTGTTGTTTACGGCCATAAAACATTTAGGTCATCAACGCCTACGCTCTTTATGGACGTTCTATAATCCCTAAAAATCCATTTCCCCTTCTTTTCACACATAAACATAATACTAAGTTTCTATTTTAGTCTCTTGTCAACGTTCTTAGCAAGAGATCATATTTATGTTTATTTAAAATGCCAAAAATATATTTATTTTCATCAATGTTGAAATCTTTGATTGAAACTTAAAACAACAGACATGAAATAGTTTTTTACAACTGGTGGAAAAACAGCGGTACCAGTCCGAGTAAGTGAAACTTTAAATGAAAATAAAATATTCAAAGAAGAAGTTTTTATAAATCATTCAGGTCTCACAATTCTTTAATTTATTAATACAATTTTAAAGGGCGAAGATTCAATTGTTTCCAGCGACATTTGACATCAACTAGGTAATTTTAAGTGGTTATAATTTTCCTCTATCTTGCCTGTTGATGTGGAAAGATCATTTTCTAATTATAACAAATATATTATAAAAAGTTAAGCTTCACAGAAGCTCATTTATCAATGTTTCTGGTAACCAATCTTAATACTGAACATTTCTACAAAATAGAATAATTTAAACGTTTTATCTATGATACGTGATTTATTCCACTATTCGTTAATTAGTGTAAAAAAAAAACCAATGTTAGATTTTTATTCATTTACATACAAAATTGTACAGCGTTTACATACATGCTGTTTCATATTTGTTAAATTTTATTAATATGCTTATTTAGTTATATGTTAATACCATTATTGTTTTTTTTCTCGTTTGGATATACTAAATACTATTTCGATATATATATATTTTTAATGTGATTACCATTATAATGTATATACATAACCTTATTAGCCGCATATGATAAGTTATTTTTATTCTATATTATAGATTTTTAAAAACCATACAACAAACTGATATTATTGTTATTTACAACATCTTCATTATTTATTTTCGTTTTAAAACTTCTTATTTACGTCATTATATTTAAATAAGTTATTGATATATTAGTAATGAAGTGCTACGTTTGGTACGTAAGTTTGGTATATTTAGAAAATAGTTATTGCATGTTTCATGTTTTTTACTGCATATTTCAGGGGTTTTACTGGATATTGTATGGCATATTCTGTGGGATTTTACTGCATAAAAATCCGGACCTTGATGATAACTAATGAGAGATTTGATAGCTCCTTTATAAGTCTGGGAACAGTTTTCAGTGTATAAGAGAAGTATGGGATATAAAATTTAATAAATTCCTAATGGGTTTATTAGGAACAAAAACCCGGAAATATGTACAGCAAAAATGTTGAAATATACCGTTTAATGTACAATATGAGAAAAAAAACATCATATAGTTCATTTTTATATTTTAATATATTTTATGAAGATTGGATTCTGTGAAGCGGATGGAATAATCTACTTTCAAAGAAAACTAAGGAAGAGGCTACAGGAAAAGAAATAGATGAGAAGTTCAAAAAGAAAGGATTTGCCAAAGGATGAAATTAGATATATATAGAGAGAGTGGATTCTAGAGTTCAAAGACTAGATGGATATATATCTAAACAAGTTCATAAGTAAATTGAATTGCATTTATAGCTCTTGGAAAACTCTCCCACTTACGTGAAATATGCTAATATAAAAAGAGTTGTAGAAAATTAAAAAGAAAGGATATACGAATGTTTGAACCTGATTAAGGATAATGATGGGTTTTGAAAATATTTGAGAAGTATGATTACTCAAGGTAAGGTAAGGTGTTTATGTTGACCCCATCATTTCCAATTATGAATTGTGATTACTTCCCGTCAGAAAAGAAGAAGGAAGGTCAAATCTTCCGTGCTTAGGCTTCCGCATAAAGTTAAACAATTAACTAAAATATCTGTGGTATCAAAAAAAATTTTTTTTTTTGTCTACAAAGTATGTATTTGCGCCTGTCAACAATAAGTTGACAATCAGCAAATGTGATGGCGTTAATGATGTAATGACATGACAGGCATGGGGAAGAAAAGTACTCAGCAGTACCTCTTCCCTGACTTGTTCCAATTACTTAGGTTGTCTAAGGAAGAAGATCCCTCATCCAACGCCTTTTTAGTCTCCTGCTCATGTTCTGAGGTATGTCAGCTGTCGCCATGTCTCTTATAAGTCTGTTATTATGTCCATTTAAATTTGTGTAAAATCGTTGATATAGGGTCGTTATATGTTTGTCAACTGTTGGAAAGTGGAGGTCAGTATGTAGAGTTTTGTTAGTCACGTACCAAGGTGCTTTTGTTATGAGTCGCAATAATTTTGATTGGAACGTTTGAAGTTTTTGTAGGTGGGTCTTTTTAGCGATGCCGTATATTTGTGATGAGTATGTCCATATGGGCTTTTAGTTTTGAAGATTTGGCAAAAAGAGACTAAAGTAAAAAAAAAATTAAATCAATAAATGTTTAGACAGTTACTAAACAAATAATATATATTCATCTCAGTCTACAATAAATATCACTGTATTCAATAAACGATCACGAAGTTTTAATCATACTCAGAATGTGTAGCCTAATTTATAAGTGTTTTATATTTTTTCTACCTATACATGAAATTAATATAAGTTAGAAACAAATTAATAAGAGACAGAACATAAATGTTTGGTTATAATTTTAAAAATTCCAAACGACACAGAATTATGTCTACAAAATGCAGGCAAAGAAAAAAAAACCGTTAACGTTTCGCCAATTAAGGCATCATAAGGACATAAATTATACCCTTATATGAAATATTATCTCAGCAACAATTTGATGTATTATATGAAATTGGTTGTAAGCATTGCTCGAAGTTATTTTGTTGGTAATACTTTCCACACTGTGCATAGAAGAATGTATCAGTATCAATACTAATACAAGAATATTGACAGAAAAGAGTCTAAAATTGAATTAGCTCGACACTCTAAAATATTAAAACATGAACTTAATTTTGGTAATATCAGAGTGCTACTGAAAGAGAAGAATAGTTTAAGAGAATGATATTTGAGGCTGTTCATATTGCACAGAAGCTGGATAATGCAGGACTGACAGTAGAAACTTGAATAACTTTTATTCGGAACCGTTAAGCATCTTGGAAAAGTCTAAAAAACGAACCTAATTTGTTCTCATATTTCATCTTCGTCTGCGTTGTCAGCTGTTTTTTATGATGATAATAATAATAATAATAATAATAATAATAAATCCGGAAGCGGTCAGGAATATGAAAAATTGGAGGGAACCAGGACCTGACGGTATCCAAAATTACTGGATTAAAAGATTTCATTGCTTCCATGAATTGCTGGCCAAAGGTTACCAGGAAATACTTGAAGACAAACAGAGCCCCCCTGATGGTTTCTCTGATGGCATCACGTATATTCTTCCGAAAAAGAATGACTTAAACATGCGTCCTGAAGATTTTCGGCCGATAACGTGTTTAAATGGTCTGTATAAAATTCTAACTTCCATCTTGGCAACTAAGATATATGAGCATCTCGAAAGTGAGAATATGATACCCATAGAACAGTTAGGGTGCAAAAAAGGTGCTAGGGGTTGTAAAGAACTCCTAGTAATAGATTCGTTCATTGCAGCACAAGTTGCGAAAAAACAGCGAAACCTCTCTATGGCATGGATCGATTATAAAAAGGCCTTTGACTCGGTTCCTCACAGCTGGCTACTTAAAGTACTAGATATATACAAGGTTGAATCTAAAGTAAGCAGGCTGCTTTCAAACTTAATGACCGGATGGAAAACTACGCTGATAGCTGGAACTACCTGCACAGGGAATCAAATTAAAATATTGAGAGGAATATACCAAGGAGATTGTCTAAGCCCCTTATGGTTCTGTATGGCTTTGTTCCCACTAAGTAGGATTCTTCGAAAGAACAAGATGGGATACAAATTAATCATCAACGACGAAGCCACCACAGTCAGCCACAGCTGGTACATGGATGACCTTAAACTATATGCGAAAAACAAAGACCAATTACAAAGTATGGTTGAAGCCATTTCATCTTTTAGTAGTGATATAGGCATGTCACTCGGTCTGGATAAATGTGCGGTTCTCCATGTAACCAAAGGAAAAGTGGTTAGTATGCAGAATATTCTAATCAATGAAAAAGAGTACATCAGGGAGCTTGAAGACAATAGTTTATATAAATATCTGGGAATGCAGCAACATCTTAAAATTGCAAGAAAAGACATGCAACAAGACCTTCTGACAATGTTTAAAATTAGATTGCGGAGAGTGCTCAAAACCCAGCTAACCGGGAAACAAAAAATCAAGGCTATTAACACCTGGGCAATACCTGCTCTCCGTTATAGTTTCGGCATACTGCACTGGTCATAGACCAGCCTACAGGAGATCGACCGCCTTGTGCGAACAACTCTCACACAAGAACGGGCCCACCATCCAATATCCTCCAAAGCTCGTCTGTATTTGCCTAGGAAAGAAGGAGGACGTGGATTGCTAAATATCGAAGAAGCTTGCCGCAAGCAGGAAGCGGCCCTACGCCGATACTTTCTTACCAAAACAACTGAGGTTTACCTCGCAATCTCAAGATTGGATTATGGTCTAACCGCACTTAACCTGAGCAATCGTGAGGTCTCTACAATCGTGTCAGAAAATGAACGCTTGATAGAATGGAAAAATAAATCTCTGCACGGAAGATTCTACAGCAAATTAAATGATAACTCGATTGACAAGGAAATATCCATTGAATGGCTGAAAGCTGGAAAGATATTCTCCGAGACAGAAGGATTTCTGCTCGCCATCCAAGACCAAGTTATTGCTACTAGATCATATAGAAGGCATGTTCTTAAAGACGCAACAACTACGGATAAATGTCGATTATGCTCAGCGACGCTGGAATCAATCCAACATGTCACAGGTGGGTGTGGAGTGTTGGCTGGCACCGAGTATCTCCAGAGGCATAACAATGTGGCTAGAATTTTTCATCAGGCTCTGGCGGTGAAGTTCAACTTGTTAGATGACAAAACTCCATATTATAAGTACCACCCAAATAAACTCCTCCAAAAAGGTAGTCTCAAGCTCTACTGGGATGAATCGATTATAACTGACCATACTGTGCGTCACAATAAACCAGACATCCTTCTGATAGACATGAGAGAGAGAAGAGCAGAGCTTATTGATGTCGGGATCCCTAATGATAATAATATAAGCTCCACTGTTGGAGAAAAACTGAGAAAATACCAGGAACTGGCAATCGAACTGAAGGAATTGTATCATTTGGAAAACGTCACCACCACTCCAATTATAATATCCTCCAATGGATTGATACCAAAGACAACAGTGGCAGGCACGATGGGATTAAAATTACCTCTTGAAGTGCTGAAAGAGGCTCAACACTCAGTTCTCTTGGATACGGCACGTATTGTTCGAAAGTTTTTAAATATCTAAAAGGTAATAGATATTAATCTGAAGTGGCTGGACTTCTGGTCCCGATAATAAATAAAGATAATTGTTTTATAGATTCTAATTTCTAAGTTCCGGGACAAGAGGCGCGAACTAAGTAGTTCTGTCACAGAAAAATAACAAGCATTTCCCGCCTTCAGTCTAACCTTAATCTCTTCTTCAATTTCGTTTTTTCTAGTTATCGTAGAACCTAGATACCTAAATTTCTCTACCTGTTCAAACATATTCGATTATGCCATCTATATCGATACCACCAATAGTATCGCCATTATTGCAGCTAACCATATATTTTGTTTTATCCACGGTAAAACTACTTCCTTTTTTTATGATAGTTTTTTTTATTATTTTTTAAAAATATTTATATTTATTTTTTCTCATTATTAAGTATTTTCAATTTTTTTTTTTGAGGGGATGGGAGTGGGGCCTCCGTTTCCTCTCCTTTGAGGCTATGTTGGGTTTCCCTGGACAGGAAGTGTAGGCGGGGATTCAAACGACTCTCCCGGCACCGAGAATCGAACTCGTGACTGTTTTAAATCGTTTCATAGATCAGGCTGCCGGGCAACGGCGGTGCTGTTCACACACGTTTAGCCCGTTCGTTAATTTATTTTTTTAACAAACATTTATTTTATTTGTCTTGAAATGAAATGAAAAAGTAATTTTATTCTGGGACTACAGTCCCCTAAGAATAATAACAAAGTTACATAATTAAGAACGTTAGTCTGGCTTAGATGAATACAAAATGATGCCTAATTACCTGTTGATTGTTATTTTAATTGTGCAGTTGATTGAATTATACTTTGTACAGGCGCAAGATCATTTTACATGTTTGCGGAAGTTTGAATATATAGTAGGTGGTGGAACAGGAGTTGTTTGAAGGAATTTGTGGACGATTATTGATGATGTATGGAGTTAGTTAGCGAGTTCAAAAAGGAGGCAGCACGGATGACGAAGGATTCGCTGATGGAAGTAGTTTTATAGGAGGAGATATATAGATCTATAGGTTGAGACCTGGTATTGAGGGAGTGGATAGAGAAACGTAAAGTAAGAAGCTCCAGGATGTAGGGAGGTCTTTGGTTCTGAGGACTTGGAAAAGGAAAACATCAAAGTTTTTCTTCTGTAACATATTTATGATTTTTCGTTAGGTATTGCATATTTTTTAACAATCTTTTGTTTCCGTGATCAGCTGTTTGATTGCAACCATCCCTTGTTGTGTTGCCTTTACCTTCCTTCCAGTATGTCCTTGGATATCATGGAGTGTTGTTCGATCACCTGTTCTTTTCTGTCCTGAAGATGCCTGAATTGACGAAACTTTTACGGATTTTTTTCTCTGCCTGCATTTTGGAGACATATTACTGTGTGGTTATGATTTTTCCGATTATAACCTAACATATATAAAATGCTATATCAAGTGAAAATATTACAAAGTTTTTATGCCCTAAGAGTCCTTATAATCAAGTCTCGTAATATCTTCTACTCCATGTTAAAGTAACTATATGAAACGTCGGGTAGATTAACATACGTTACTTAAATATGCTTCCGACAAAATGATCAGTATGTATGGGTGAGTGTGTATGAAGAACTTAGCTTAAAACGAAATTGAAATTAAATATTTAAGTAATGTTTATGTCCAGACTGAAAAAGATCTTACAGAATTTTTTTTTTTTTTAATTGTATTACCGGAAGAGATACTTTTTAATATATATGTTTTTACAATTCTTTCTAGATTAGGTCTAACTGTGTTGATTTGACTCGTTACATCAGTTCAGAATTAAATTTTCTTCATTGAAGGTAATAAGATGATTGATATAGTTAAAACCTTGCCGAATTTCGAATGCTTATCTCAAATATATATTCATTTTTTTTATTTGAAATAATTAATCGTTTCACATTCAAAGTAAAAAAATTCAAAATGGATGAATATAAACTATGCTAAAAATAGATATATAACTACCTTTTTTTTCTTTTCTTAACCCCGATAATATGATACTTTGATCAATTTATTTTACAAGTTATTTTTGTGTTGAACGCCTTTTACTGTAACTGTGTTACATTTTAAGGCATTATTGAAATTGTGTTTATGTTTTGTTATAATAATAATTATTAAATGTATCAGTAAAGGGGAATAACTAACTGGAGAATCAGGGCTGGTAATATTGGAGCGAGGACTAATGAAACTGACATATGAGTATTTATAAAATAATAAATCAAGGGGTCAAATAAGCTTTCCATCAAGGAAGACTTTTGTTTAATCTCTAACCAACTTTTGTAATTCATTTAGTTAAGTTATATATGAATTTTCTGACATGTCTACATCAATATCGATATACTCAATATCAATGTCCTCTTATTTTCAGTTTATTTTACGAATTGGTTTGGTTAGGATTTCTGATATTGAATTATTATTTTCAATAATGAAACATTGTGATCGGCCGAAAAATTCGAAAACATAACCCTCTCTCAAAATTTGAGGTTTCACGTTTCAAGACGCGTAGAATTCGAAAAACGAATAAAAAAATTTTTGTCCGTCCGTCATCCGCCGTCCGCCGTTCGCGAATTTTCTCCGAAACTACTGGACCGATTTTTTTTTCAATTTTTGATATAAAATCAAAGGTCATGAAAGTAATAAAAGTAATAGAAATGAAAAAAAAATGTAATAGTAATAGGAATGAAAAAAAAAAAAGGTAATAAAACGATTTTACAGATTCCAATGAAACTTCGCTAAAGTCATTTTCTCGACGCCCTTTAAATTTATCTATATAACATACTTCAACGAAAAGAAGCTGGAAAAAAATTTACGAGGGATGGTAAAATTAAATTCCGAATAACTCGAAACGTTTTTACTTTTTTGTTGATATTGTATATAGTTTTTTAAAAGTTTACGAAATTTCCTAAAAAAAAAAAAAAAAAAAAAAAGTTAAAATCGGACATTTAAGAGCAAAGATATGGTCTCCGATTTTTTTTTATGTGCTCTACTCCAAATGTTATATGCTTGGTTTGGTTTTTAAATTTTAAATGTGTTTTTGAACTAACGCTATTTTTTTTTTTAGCATATTACTTATGATTAAAGAAAAACAGTTTAGTCCAATAATTGGAATCACCATTTGTTTTTTTTTTCTTTGTAACTCGGAAGGTAATGTTGCTTCAGATGTTTAATTGTTTGGAGATAATAAACCATTGTGAAATAATTTGCAGCGTTTTTTTTTTATTATGAGGAGATGAAGAAAAGAATAAAGATAGCGGAGTAACAACTTAATATATCCCTGCAGTATAATTAATAGGTTTACAAAAAATATTCATTATTCAGGAAAGATTTTTATGTCAGTTTAATGTTATTGAAATCATAATGGTATTTTCAAATACTTTATTTATTCCACAGTAAATATTAACATATTTATTTATTTATATATAAACAGTAAAATAATTTATTCAATGTTGATTCGTTAATTGAAAAAAAATATATGGTATTTACTTATTTCATTACTAACAAAGATGGAATTAAATTTAATTAGTGCATTCCTGCAATCAATAAGTTGAAAATGTAATATTTTTAGGCGGATAAGAACTTTTAGATTAATTTTAGCGTTGATTAGTTATGATTAGTGATTGACCTTTTTATTCATTTAAGTACTATAAGTAGCAAATACATCTATGATAACGATTAACGCTTATCCGCTAAAAACTTTCAGATATTAAGTATTGCGTAACTTATTCAGGCCAAAAGAGGACTTGTTTGCAAAACATTTTATAAAACTATATAAAACACAATTTTGTGACACATATCAGCGAATAATTGATATTATAGCAGCTCCGTCGTGTATTATTGTTAAATATAAACGCAATAAATTTATCATTTAAAATTATAATGTCTTTGAGATTGGACGAGAATTAAAACAGAGTATTTATTATCTTGTAAGTTGTGCCATGTGAAGGTAGGATGAAGATAGAATGAACATGAAAATTCAGCTTCCATGTACCTTGTCATTTCTACAGTTACGGCCGTGATGTATTAATTTATTTAACTTTCCATAATCTGTCCAATAATAAGACCTGCAACTTGCATCTGGTATCTTCCTTCAGCTTACTAATCTTTTATTAATTCAACTATTTCTGACAAGGGTCTACAAGTATGAGGGGTTAAGTATTCTATGTATAAGAACTGAAATATTTGTTATTTGAAGAAATACATTCCGCTAAAAACAATTATTCTAATTTAATTAAATCATTCAAAAACTTTTAATGACGAATCGTGTCTCGATGGACTCTCATAAAAAAGCTTAGTTCCATTTTTTTTATTTGTATCAAAATATAATGGAGTCCAGGGATGTAGCCAGAAGATGACTATGAAATGAAAATGAAGTGAAAATATATATTTTTTTTTTTTATTCTCGGACTGTTGTCCCTTTAGAACAAATTGTAAGTACAGAATAAATATAAGTGTGGCCATACATAAATTAAGTATCTATAAACTAATAGTTGAATAAAAATAAAAATACAGATACAAAGATAAAGATAGAGAAAGAAAAAAAAAACATATAAACATATATACATGACAAACATTGGAAACTAGAATAACATAAGTAAACCGGAACAGTCTCTTGAGTAGTGTTGCCCAAATGCGAGACCAAGACGAGTCTTGGTCTTGCAAACTCAGTCTTGGTCATGGTCTTGGTCTTGCGCAAGACTCTAGCAACGGTCTTGCAGTTACTTATTAGCTTATTATTATAGAGATACAACTATATTTTTTTAGATAGGAGAAACCTAACTAAGCCCAAATGAAAAATTAGAGGAGGTGAATGCAAAAGTATATTAGTTATATCAATTATTAACATACAGTAAATAAGATAGTCAAGTATTAGTAACTTTTTTGAATTACCTTTTATTAAAAAAGTTGATTTTTCTTACCAGTCCTGGTCTTGGCAACAGTTAAGCGGCCTTGGGCGATTTTGGGCAACACTACTCTTGAGTACATAACGAGTTCTCATAGGTACATTTTATGAACATTCTGATTGGAAAAGGACTAAGTATTTCGTAAATAGTTTTTTTCAGAATTATGTAATGAGTTTTAGGTTATACTAATAAACCAAATTGCCAAAAATGTTAATTTTTTTCAGAGATTCCTTTTTTTAAGAATGTATTTATTTATTTATTTTTTTTATTTGCAGTCAAAACTTCTTTGATGAGTTAGCCGCCGTTTCGACCCAAACATGTAGGTCATTATCAGGGCTACAAATTAAAAAAAAAAAAATCAGAAAAGAGATATATATAAAAGTATAACAGAAAAAAAAGGTAATTCAGTTGAAAATTTTTAAATAATTATGAAAGAAGGGAGGGCGTCGTTTGTTCAATTGAAAAAGCGTTTTTTTTTTCAACAATCATACAAATAAAAAAAATTCAAAATGCATAACGAATAGAAAAAGCCTGCAAGTAATTTCACAGTGTTAAATTCCAAATTGGTTACATTCACGTACAATAGAACAATGTTTCAGAATCATAATAAAAACTTTTAGTTACAAAATTATTTATATCCAAAATATTTGTATTTGTTGGTACAATTATTCAAAACACTATACATACTTTTTCTCTAATTCGTTAAATTTAAACCTTGTATTATTATTGAGAGAAATATGTTAGGTGTTGAGACCCGAAAAGAAGTCATACTTTCATAAAAGGTTCCAAATGTGTTGAAAACTTATTGTACAGGAATAATAAGTTTATTATAATGACTCTATTTCAATTCCTGTAGAAAAACATATTACTATAACGACCAACGTATCTCACGAAAGTAATCCAAGCATTAAAATTTTGATGACCCTTCGACCTAGGCTAGAGAAGTAGATGGGTTCACTAAATCTCGGGAAATAATGGCCCCTGTCAAAGATAGGATTACTCCGATAACTAGGATTTTCGTGGCATCTGTTAACTTTGTTCCGAAGATCAGCCCAGCAGGAGTTCTTATGCAACAACTTGCCTCATCGTGGAAGCGTCAGTCAAGTGTTAATTAAATATCGCTTTAAAACTAATTCAAATTAAACTTATATAAGAAATGTTTTTGGAAAGTGATCATTAATGTATTTTTTTTTTCAATTTTGTTGTTTTAGATAGTACATTAAAATTAAAATTTCGTACGTTGAAAAGTTGTAATAATTCTTTTTTTTTTTTAATATACGATGTAAATTTAAATCAGTAGGAACCATACTTAGAACTTCGAAAAACTTGCCACCGATCTAAAACAGCAAAATTTCAGCAAGTTTTTTAGTTCCTACAATCTCCAGAACTATGCGTCTGACAGAAAATCTTGTCTTATGTTTTTTTTTAAATAAAAAAAAATTACAAATTTATTCTTATTTGCTATCTTTTCCCTAAAATTGAACTTATTTCCATCAACAATTGGACCCTTCAATTATGTTATAGTAAAGAAAAAATGTTAGAATTATTTTTAAAAAATATGGTAGATTTGTCTAGTTTCTTTAACATACAATGACTAATCGACTGTGGAGGAAACACATCGGTAAAAAAAACAAACGAAAAAACAAAGAATAATAAATAAATACATAAATGCATGCGAGTGTGGAAATATATATTTTATATTGTTCGTTTTATATGTGTTAAAGGGAGGAGAGATAGAGATGAAAAATAATATATTCTATTGTTGCCCAAATGCGAGACCAAGACGAGTCTTGGTCTTGCAAACTCAGTCTTGGTCATGGTCTTGGTCTTGCGCAAGACTCTAGCAACGGTCTTGCAGTTACTTATTAGCTTATTATTATAGAGATACAACTATATTTTTTTAGATAGGAGAAACCTAACTAAGCCCAAATGAAAAATTAGAGGAGGTGAATGCAAAAGTATATTAGTTATATCAATTATTAACATACAGTAAATAAGATAGTCAAGTATTAGTAACTTTTTTGAATTACCTTTTATTAAAAAAGTTGATTTTTCTTACCAGTCCTGGTCTTGGCAACAGTTAAGCGGCCTTGGGCGATTTTGGGCAACACTACTCTTGAGTACATAACGAGTTCTCATAGGTACATTTTATGAACATTCTGATTGGAAAAGGACTAAGTATTTCGTAAATAGTTTTTTTCAGAATTATGTAATGAGTTTTAGGTTATACTAATAAACCAAATTGCCAAAAATGTTAATTTTTTTCAGAGATTCCTTTTTTTAAGAATGTATTTATTTATTTATTTTTTTTATTTGCAGTCAAAACTTCTTTGATGAGTTAGCCGCCGTTTCGACCTAAACATGTAGGTCATTATCAGGGCTACAAATTAAAAAAAAAAAAATCAGAAAAGAGATATATATAAAAGTATAACAGAAAAAAAAGGTAATTCAGTTGAAAATTTTTAAATAATTATGAAAGAAGGGAGGGCGTCGTTTGTTCAATTGAAAAAGCGTTTTTTTTTTCAACAATCATACAAATAAAAAAAATTCAAAATGCATAACGAATAGAAAAAGCCTGCAAGTAATTTCACAGTGTTAAATTCCAAATTGGTTACATTCACGTACAATAGAACAATGTTTCAGAATCATAATAAAAACTTTTAGTTACAAAATTATTTATATCCAAAATATTTGTATTTGTTGGTACAATTATTCAAAACACTATACATACTTTTTCTCTAATTCGTTAAATTTAAACCTTGTATTATTATTGAGAGAAATATGTTAGGTGTTGAGACCCGAAAAGAAGTCATACTTTCATAAAAGGTTCCAAATGTGTTGAAAACTTATTGTACAGGAATAATAAGTTTATTATAATGACTCTATTTCAATTCCTGTAGAAAAACATATTACTATAACGACCAACGTATCTCACGAAAGTAATCCAAGCATTAAAATTTTGATGACCCTTCGACCTAGGCTAGAGAAGTAGATGGGTTCACTAAATCTCGGGAAATAATGGCCCCTGTCAAAGATAGGATTACTCCGATAACTAGGATTTTCGTGGCATCTGTTAACTTTGTTCCGAAGATCAGCCCAGCAGGAGTTCTTATGCAACAACTTGCCTCATCGTGGAAGCGTCAGTCAAGTGTTAATTAAATATCGCTTTAAAACTAATTCAAATTAAACTTATATAAGAAATGTTTTTGGAAAGTGATCATTAATGTATTTTTTTTTTCAATTTTGTTGTTTTAGATAGTACATTAAAATTAAAATTTCGTACGTTGAAAAGTTGTAATAATTCTTTTTTTTTTTTAATATACGATGTAAATTTAAATCAGTAGGAACCATACTTAGAACTTCGAAAAACTTGCCACCGATCTAAAACAGCAAAATTTCAGCAAGTTTTTTAGTTCCTACAATCTCCAGAACTATGCGTCTGACAGAAAATCTTGTCTTATGTTTTTTTTTAAATAAAAAAAAATTACAAATTTATTCTTATTTGCTATCTTTTCCCTAAAATTGAACTTATTTCCATCAACAATTGGACCCTTCAATTATGTTATAGTAAAGAAAAAATGTTAGAATTATTTTTAAAAAATATGGTAGATTTGTCTAGTTTCTTTAACATACAATGACTAATCGACTGTGGAGGAAACACATCGGTAAAAAAAACAAACGAAAAAACAAAGAATAATAAATAAATACATAAATGCATGCGAGTGTGGAAATATATATTTTATATTGTTCGTTTTATATGTGTTAAAGGGAGGAGAGATAGAGATGAAAAATAATATATTCTATTGTTGCCCAAATGCGAGACCAAGACGAGTCTTGGTCTTGCAAACTCAGTCTTGGTCATGGTCTTGGTCTTGCGCAAGACTCTAGCAACGGTCTTGCAGTTACTTATTAGCTTATTATTATAGAGATACAACTATATTTTTTTAGATAGGAGAAACCTAACTAAGCCCAAATGAAAAATTAGAGGAGGTGAATGCAAAAGTATATTAGTTATATCAATTATTAACATACAGTAAATAAGATAGTCAAGTATTAGTAACTTTTTTGAATTACCTTTTATTAAAAAAGTTGATTTTTCTTACCAGTCCTGGTCTTGGCAACAGTTAAGCGGCCTTGGGCGATTTTGGGCAACACTACTCTTGAGTACATAACGAGTTCTCATAGGTACATTTTATGAACATTCTGATTGGAAAAGGACTAAGTATTTCGTAAATAGTTTTTTTCAGAATTATGTAATGAGTTTTAGGTTATACTAATAAACCAAATTGCCAAAAATGTTAATTTTTTTCAGAGATTCCTTTTTTTAAGAATGTATTTATTTATTTATTTTTTTTATTTGCAGTCAAAACTTCTTTGATGAGTTAGCCGCCGTTTCGACCCAAACATGTAGGTCATTATCAGGGCTACAAATTAAAAAAAAAAAAATCAGAAAAGAGATATATATAAAAGTATAACAGAAAAAAAAGGTAATTCAGTTGAAAATTTTTAAATAATTATGAAAGAAGGGAGGGCGTCGTTTGTTCAATTGAAAAAGCGTTTTTTTTTTCAACAATCATACAAATAAAAAAAATTCAAAATGCATAACGAATAGAAAAAGCCTGCAAGTAATTTCTTTACAAAGTACAATAAGAAGTTCTACTAAAAGAATTTCTATATCAGCAAGTTGGTATTTTGAAATCTTGTATTCATGGATGGATAATATCAAATATTACTTTTTGGATCCGAGATCAATCGGTATTATGATATTCTATATTCAGTTCCAGGGAGGCTTAAACGACAACTGATAAAAGTATTCCTCAATATCTTTTTTCATTTTTACTACTTTGCTCTTAATATAGGATGGATATGATGTAATGTAAATAAGCAGCACATCAAAGAACTTGTTAAACAGATAATCAAGTAGGTATAAGTTTTATGAAATTCTAGCCACTTCTAATAGAAAAAATACTTTCTCTTTCGGATCAGCAAACGTATTATTTGGCAAGCCTATAGTTTGAAAACTGCGCGTTCACTTTGACCCAAGCTTTGAGGAAATTTAGAGAATAGTATAGAAATTTAGTAATATAAATGTCATTGAATTTCATTTAATAATTAAAATTAGTATAAATAATTTTTAACAATATAATATATATATTAAACAATATTGGTTCCAGGACACTACCCTGAGGTACTCCTGCTTTGATAGATTTAATGTCTGAATGTTCTGTGCCTACTTTTACTACGAAATATCTGTCTGATAAATATGAGAATAGTATTAAATAATATGTGGGAGGAAGTAAAATTTTAAGTTTGGAAAGCAATCCTTCATGCCAAACTTTATCGAAAGCTTGACTGATGTCAAGAAAAACTCCAAGACAATAATTTTTAGATTCTAAATAATTAGAAATATAATCTATTAACCGATGGCATTGTTGAACAGTAGAATGATACTTTCTGAAACCGAATTGATGATTTGGAATAAATTTAAAGATATCCAGAGAATCGAGACGACGAAGAATAATTTTTTCAAATAATTCAGAAAAGCAAGGAAGAAGGCTGATTGGACGATAGGAATTGGGAGAGTCTAAAGATTTGTTAGCTTTTAACACCATGACAACTTCAGAATATTTCCAAAGGGTTAGAAAATAGGTGATTCTCAGTATAGAATTGTATATAACTGTTAGAAAAACGATTGCTTTCCAAGCTAAATTTTTAATGATGAAATTCGTAATTAAGTCAAATCCCGGAGCTTTATTCTGAGGCAAGCCCTGAATAAAATTTTGAACTTCGTAAGGATGAATTGAATTTGGTGGTAATGTCATTGGTAACGGTACGTTAAGGTAATTTTGAGCAATTATAGTAGATAGTTTGTCATTTATATCATCATGAGGTTTAAATGTTTCTTCGAGATGGTGAGAAAACAATTGTACTTTTCCCCAATAACCATCAGGATGTCTGAGAGGATGAGAGATAGCATGATGCTGGAGAATCCGTTTGGTTATATTCCAAAGTGGTTTCTCACAAGTTGCTAGAATTCAAAAAGTTGTCAAAATTTTCAGTCTTTGTACGTCGTATTTCTTAATGAAGCAGTCGAGTTAGTTTGTTAAACTTGTGTTTGTCAGAATGGTAACGAGTTCTTTGCCATAACTTACGAGCATGTTAACCCCACACTTGGTTCTTAGCGTTGTAATCTCCACCACATAAAACACAGTGACAACCTACTGGCTACTTTTGCTGACTATAACGCAATCCTCAGTTCAGATAAAAATCCTATTCGAGCATCCACCACTCTTCAAAACCACTTGAACGATATTTCTGATTGGGCCAAAATGTGGAAAATTGTAATGAATGAAAAAAAAAAGTGTGTACGTAGTATTCACTCTTAATGATACCCCTTCTCCCAAAATATATTTTAATGACATTGAAATTCCTGTACCCGAGGTAATTAAATGTTTGGGTTTTTATCTCGACAAAAGACTAGCTTGGAGGACACACATTAGACAAAAACTTGTAGAATTAAACAGACGATACGGTCTTTTATCTAGGTTACTTGACAGACATTCAAAATTATCTTTGACTAACAAACTAGCCCTATAAAGTTATAACTATATCTATAAAGTTTTACTAAAACCAATTTGGACTTATGGCATAGGACTGTGGGGTTCTGCTAAAACTTCTAATATTAAAAAAATCCAAAATTTTACGAAGAATAGTTGACGCGCCATTTTATGTCACAAACGATAGATTACATACGGACTTAAACATCCCAACGATTTCAGACACTGCAAAAAAAAAACTACAACAACTTTCACCAAAGACTAACTTACAACACAAATCCTCTGACAGAAAACCTTAAAAGCACTACAAACCCGTACAGCCCACCTCGACGATTACGTACGCGGTGGCGAAGAGACCAGCTGAACTGAACTATTTCCTGGATTATAATGGAACGCTGTGAAGCTGCCAAAAAATTTGCTCATTGCAAAGAAATTCGCAGATCGCAAATTTAATTTTTGTATGTCCACATTTATGTTATGTATTAATAAATCAATAAATAATATTATACAAGAATTAAAGCCTCAACAGTTGAAAAATATCCATTTTGATGTCCAAAAACGAGACGGATAAATCGAATTAACAAAAATAAAATGCATTTGCATGCAGAATACTGGGTAAATATTCCAAAATAAGCAGAGATGTAGAAGACTAGTTAAGGGAACATAGCAAACTTCTCATTTAAATTAAATAAAGAGTGAAAAACACAGCTACGATCTCGAGGATAATGATGCTATATCTTAAGTGTTAGGGGAATTCCGCCGAACTATTAATATAATATAAACTCAATAAATGACGATGCAAGAAGGTTAAGATGGGTGGTACATGTATCTCGAAGCCTCCAGCACAAAGCCGTTACGAAGCCTCTATACAAGAATTAAAGCCTCAACAGTCGAAAAATATCCATATGGATATCCAAAAACGAGACGGATAAATCGAATTAACAAAAATAAAATGCATTTGCATGCAGAATACTGGGTAAATATTCCAAAATAAGCAGAGATGTAGAAGACTTGTTAAGGGAACACAGCAAACTTCCCATTTAAATTTAATTTAAATTAAATAAAGAGTTAAAAAACACAGCTACGATCTCGAGCATAATGACGATATATCTTAGGTGTTGGGCAAATTCCGCCGAATAAAAACTCACTAGGCTGTCCAGTAAGAAAATTAAGACTCCTATTGATTTTATAAACATGGATTTATTAACTACAGCGGCCAACAAAGGGCCAAGAAAGAAAGTTTGAAGAAGAATGACCAATAGAAAAACGGAAAATCGCAAGTGTCCCAAGCCACCTAAATTTAAACAGCCTATAAATACCAAAATTGCCTAAAATAAAGCAATAAATTTTTTATCACCATTTATTTAGTCCAATAACTTCTTTAGTTTTACAGTCCTCGCAACTCAACCCATAAATACCATTCAAATCCACACACCTTATACACATACCACAACAATTCCTTACTCCCATTCCTGTTTTTACTTCCATCACCAACCCCTCTCCTTCACCCACTAAACCCCCCACCCAACAAAACCCTCAAACATTTACCAAACACCCTACCAACTCCTCACCATACTCCTCCACTAACCACTATTTCCCACTCTAACCCTCTCATAAACCAAACCCCCCTCCCCAACACACACACTACCCACCACCACCTAAATATCCCAACATCTCCCACCACACACACATCCCACCCCCCACCCCACCCCAACATAACCCACCCATAACCTCACCCCAACACCACCCACAAACCACCAACCTTACACTCATTACTATCACCTAATCCACCTCTAGCCCACCCCCCACCCATCAACCACCCTCTCAAACCCCACACCCACAAAACACCTACCATACCCTCCACACAACACCCTCACCTACCCAACCCACCCACCCAACTACACACCACACCCATATAAACATTCCCTCCATCCCCACACTACCACAACCATCCACAACACCCCCTCTCCACCTAATTACCCAACACACAACCACACCTCCAACTCACTAACTTAAATAAAACAATACATAACTAACACCCAACCAAACCCAAAACTACACAACACAACCAAAACCCAACACACAAACCCCACTCACACAATACCTAACCCCCCCCAATCACTAAATCCCATACCAACAAACCAAACCTCTTATCTATTAAATAATCACACCCATTAACCCTAATACAAATTCATCCCATTTCCAATCCCATCTTCCACTATTCCATACACTCACCCCACCCATTACAAAAAAAAAAACCTCGTAACTCTACCCACCCCAAATTACTATCAAACTAATCTATCCCTAACACACCAATACCCAAATTTAAAATCAATATACACCAACACCACATTCTACATCCAAACAAATTTCCCTACCATACACCCCATTACCACCTATAAACACCCCAAAATATCATCCCACTTACCCATTCAATCCACCCAACTCCAACAATACCAATCCTTAATTAGAAATAATATATAACAAATAAATTTTAATAAGGAAGTTTTTTTTGGTGGGATAGTGAAATCTTTCTCACATTATTTAACATAGAGGATAAGGTGATTCATTTGGGCCCATCCAAAGTTACAGACAACAACGCAATAAAACAAAAATTAGACCTGGTTTTTGCTTCAACACCAATTATAAAAATTCAACACCAATATCTATTGGTGACGCAGTACTATAAAATAAATAAAAAAAATTCCCCCTCTTACAATATGTAGGTCAGATTTTTAGTTTTTTAAATATTTTAAAATTGAGGTGATTACATCGTGGAGAATCAAATGGACTTTTAAAATAGTTGGGCTTAGTAACGAAAGAATCTCTAAAAGGTTGGTATTTGCTCTACAGAATGGTAAACATCCGAGATGTAGACCGAAGCGAAGGTGGGAAGATTGCGTTAAAACTGATCTGAAGGGACAGGTTTTGGACCGCGAACGGTCTAGGGAGGTGTGTAATGAGCGATTGGTGGTGTCGGTATCGAACCTTCGGGTTCACTAAGTCTTTTATTTATTTATTTTATTTATAACTATTTTAATCTATATCTTCAATAACAAACGCTCTAAACCTCCAATATTCTACAAAAAACTCATTTACACTACCATCATCAGGCCCATTTGGACATACGGTATTGAGCTTTGGGGCTCTACAAAAACATCGAATTCTTCCCGTATCCAATCCTTACAATTCAAAACCCTCCGTAAAATCCTAAATGCTCCTTATTATGTAACAAATAAAATTATCCATAAAGACCTCAACATTTTTCTTGTGGAAGACTTGGCCCGAACTAGATATACCTTTTTTCATTCCAAACACTTTGGTCACCCCAATCCTCTACTTTGTAACCTTTCATCCAACACGATTCCTGACAACCCTCCGAGGCGTCTGAAAAGTAGATGGCCAAGGGACCCCTAAACTAATTTAACTTTGAAGTGTTACCAATGGGTAGTTTCTTCACAAGTACCTTCATGTAGGATATCACTATAGCAAATTTACTGGTTGTATATATGTTTACAGTTGTAAATTTCAATAAAATATTTTTTTTTTTTAATATCTCCAATAAAACTCGTTATCATTGGGTTTTTGACACTATTTTATCCTTTTCGCCTCCTTTATGTAAAACGAGCCTAAAGAAGTTTTCACATCGAAAAAGCACTGTAGTCTATAAGAATTCCAAATATTTTTGTCGCTGTCGGGATTTTTGAATAGTTGAGATTTTTTAACAAACTAGCATTTATATTTTTATTTGCATACATTATTTCATGATTTTATTTATAGATAACACTAAAGCTCCAAAAACCATTACACAAAAAAATAAGGAAGAAAATCGGTTGAATAATAGAGGGAAAAAGGGGCTGAACCGTTTTGTGTTTGCCTATTGGTTTATTATTTTCACTCGAACCATTGCGATCAAATAATAAATTCAAAAACTTAACCCCCTTTCAAAATTTGAGATTTTAGGATTCAGGATACGTAGAATGCTGAAAACTAATAAAAGTTTTTGTGTCCATTTGCCGCCGGCACATTTTCTCCGAAACTGGATCGATTTTTTTCATATTTGGCTTAAAAATTAGAGGTCACCCGAAGATGATCATCTTTCATAGACTTTTCTATCCGCCTTTTCCTTTCGAAATGGCGACCGAAAAACCTGCGTTGCTACATACTGCATTTCCTAAAGGAATTTACTGATTTCAATGAAACTTCGGTAAAGTAATCTTCTCGATGTCCTTTAAATTTATCTATATAACATACTTCAACGAAAAGATGCTGGAAAAAAAGTTACGAGGGATGGTAAAATTAGGTTCCGAATAACTCAAAAAGTACACACTTTTTTGTTGATATTGTGATAAGATGATTCAAAGGTATTTATATTTCCTAAAAAAATGAAAGTTTCATGATAATTACGACAAGTTACAAATTTCTCGATAATAATTTGAAAAATTCATTTATTTCTATAACAGACGTCATAGGCGTGAATTCATAAGACTGCAAAATATGGCGTAGGAGTTTCTAAGAAGTTACAGCATCAACGTTTGCTGCGTCACGAAATGGATTTTCAGGTCATGGAGGGCGATGATGTCAGCCAGTAAATTGCTAGGACAATATTGAAGGGTTTCCTCTTCAAAATGAAAACCTTTTTCCTCTTTGTTTTCTGAATTACTCATTGTAAATGATGGAATATAACAAAGAAAAAATTAATGTTAGGTGGAATTGAAAACATGAACAAAATGTATCGTAAAATTCCTCTAGTGCCAATAACAGCGCCTTTTTAGTATCCTCCTCATATTCAGGGATAGGTCTACAGTTTCTCCTAATAAGCTGTTGGCATGTCCGTATAAATTTGTCAACAATCGTTAAAAAATGGTTGTTATATATTGGTCATCTGTGGGTGGGATGGCCGAACGGGCTAAAGTGTGTGAACAGCACCGCCGTTGCCCCGCAACCTGATCTATGAAACAATGGATTTAAAATAGTCACGAGTTCGCGTCCCGGTGGTGGGGGAGTCTTTTAAAACCCCGCCCACACCCTCTGGCCCGGGAAAACCCCGTATAGCCTTAAAGGCGAGGAAGGGGAGGACCCAAAAAAAATGTACTGGTCATCTGTTAAGAGGTGGAGTCAAGAATCTAGAGTTTTGTTAATAACATTCCAAGTTGCGTTTGTTATGAATCATAATTTTGAGTGGAAGGTAACATATTTTTAACCACGGGTTAATTGGATAGATACACTAGCGGATTCAGGATTTAATTTTTTGGGGAGGGGCTTCAGCCAGAAAGCTTTTTTTTCATAAAAATGACGATAATTACTTCTGAAAAAAAAAGAAACTGACTACCTATATTAAATGATTTCTAAAATCCCTTTAAATGTAATTAATTACACGAACAATAATATATTAAGAGATAATTTTTTCCTATAAAACATGGTTATATTTTACTATTTTGGGGAGGGGCTTCAGCCCCAAATCCTCCCTCCCCCGTAGTTTTGCCAGTGGATAGATAGATATATGTATTCAGTTTTAATTTTAGAGATTTGAAAAAATAGGAAATTTTTAAATAGAGTATAAAAATAAATCTTGTAGTTCAATTTTCTCGAAACCTATACTTTTTCTGAAAAACAATAGATACTCAATTGAAATATTACTGATTTCTATGCAGAATAAAAGAACTTGATAAATGTATTCAATTATATTTTAATTTATTTCTCCGTATTAGACAATCATAATAATTATAATGAAGAAGCGTTTGTCTTTGCAAGGGTTTTCAGCTGGTTTTGGCGTTATCCAACTTCTTGCAGTTATCTCCTTAGCTATACAATTCCAGTGTTGATGCTTTGGAATTCTATTTTCAGGTCTCGGCAGAAGTTGTGTCTCTAATTTCAATGCCTGTCAGAACCTTTGCAAAGGCAGTTCAGTTCTGACAGCTGTATTTCCCTTGTTATGTTTACAAGGTTGAGATTATTCAATGAGTTATTTTATTCTACATTTTTTGTTTACAGAGATGAACTTACGATTCTTTGGATGCTCATGTAAATCTTTATTTGGTCGCGTTTCTGTTATACGATATATCCTTTTGTAAACATTATTAAAAAATTACCAAGAATATGTTTAGTAAAATACATAATACATAAGACTATATTATTTTTTAAAAATTCGGCGACGAATTTGAATCAACAAATTTCATATCATTGTTTTTTGGCATATCTTTGGCCAGATTATCAGGTTATTATATGCCAATCGATATCTTCTTTTAGGTGAAATAAATAAAAATAATGTTGATAGTATTAATTAGCTCAAAAGTATCCGACCTTTATAAGACCGAAATAAGCCTGTCAAATATATTTTTTTTTATGAAAAAGCAAACTATTTAATACTCTTTAATGAGATTTTTTTTACAGAAATCGGAAAATTAAAAATGTTAATTTTTTTTCATTTCCTTTTGACAACTCCTTTAGGCTTTTCTGCAAATTCAACATTATTAAAACCGTTAAAAAGCTGAATTCCTGCTTTTCAAATTCATATCAATAACATTTTGATTTTATGCGTTTACAGGATTAAAATAAAGCTTTTTAAACGTTTTATTTTTATATCTCTGATTATAATTGGTCTACGGAGGTTGAGTTTATGCCTTACCAGCATTAAGGGTCCTTAAAAATTGTCTTGAGGATCGGTTGAGTCATCTTGAAATCATCAGTATTTTTGTTATTTTCAAAAAATGTCTCAGAAAGAATTTATAACCAAAATCTTATATTGTTCAATTCCTTTACAAATCCCTATTTAAGAATTTTTACATGAGTGAGAACGAATATTAATATTGTTTTAGATTACCATTAAAACAAAATTTAAAAGCCTTGTTTGGTTTTTTTTTTTTTTTTTTTTTTTTTTTTTTTTTTTTTTTTTTTTTTTTTTTTGTTAAATGGATTTTCTTGATAGATCCTAGAGTGAACCACAGATCATAAGAACATTTACTTTGATTATTACAAATAAAATACTAAGGTGAGTGCTTAAGACCACACGAAGTAAGTGAAAACGTCAACCATGGATTAATAATATGAAATTAATTTTGTTTGTTCTATATCTACAAGAGAGCGGGGTAGTTCCATGGGTGAACACTGACTTACAGAGCTCAAGGTCCCAAGTTCGATTCCGGCTGATGAAAAATGAGTAATTTTTCATTAGCAGTAGGTCGATCCTGGGGACGAAAGTCCCTCTTGGGGCTAATCCAGCCTCTATAAAGTGGGTACTCTTAATTAAATAATTAATTAAGGGGGTAAACCTGGCGGTTTAGCGTGATATCTGCCCATTACCTACCTGAACAACCGTTGGCCTTGTAACAGTTCTTCCTCACATTCTACTGAATTCAATACCCTTCAAGAGACATTAGTGGTACAGGTTTTTTTTTTTTTTTTTTTCTATATGTTAACAAAGTATAACAGTCTTTGTTACATATATATAAATAAAACTTCTGTAACGGAGGTCAGTAATTTTTTTAACACAACAAACGCAACGAAAAATCGAATAAAAATACTTTATTTCTTACTTTTAATTTTTACGCCTTATTAAAAAGAATAATGACTTCTGGTAATTGGTTTCTGAATTCTTCATGGTATTCAAATTTTGAAGTATTTTAGTACGAATGTTCAAAACAGTCATTATTTATATTTTTCATCGCTATCGTTTTCCCTTATTAACACGGCACATCGTGAGGTAACAATTTTGAATAATAGCTCATTACAAAGAGGATGAAATCTTGAACATTTCTCTTACATGAAAAATGTAATTCCGAATCCGAGCGTGACGGATAAAAACGTTTTCACATTAAAAATAAAAATCTGAAAATAATATTATTTTAATTATATTAAGAATAACGACCATTTCCTAATGACATAATGGTATTAATACTTACATCAGATTTTATATTGAAACCATCATCATTTCCTGAACAATTTTTTTTCCTACTAAAAGAAATAGTGAAGTACGAAACGCAAGATAAATAAGCGAGAGAAAATTTATTTATTTTACTGTAACAAATCTATACGGTATAGCAAGAGTAAACACGATGCCAGGAATCTGTACCATATGACAGACTTTGCAGAGAACCAGACGCAGCTGGCCAGGTGTGCGGGTGACATGAAAAGTGTTAATCAGCTAATTGGTTAGCGGTGGGGACCAATCCTCAGCGACACAGGGAATTGAAAAGGAAAAGGCTTTGGGACCTGGCCGCTTCGGCACTTCATTTAAAATGTTCGATCCAGCCACCCGAGCTAAAGTAATTAATTTTGGTCCGCTTGTCTTTGAAGCCGCCATGTGTGAGGCCCTCTGGTACCTACAATAATTAATGATAGTATTGTAAGGATAATTCATCCTATGAATGACAATTAATTTTCATTAATTTTTAATGTGTTATTAATTTCACTTGACGTCAGAAGACGTCTAAATAATGTTGATATACAGTTTTATAATTTGTTTTCGTGCCACTTCACATTTGAGGTAATGAGTGCACCAATAATAATCATGAATTATATAAAATTTAATCATAACTGAACTTCAGATTAAACACAAAATTAAGTTGTCAATTTTTCTGTATTTCAGGTATATCCAGAGGAATAAAGATCAGCTGGTATGACCTAGATGTGGTAACATTGGATACTTGGTTGTATGGTGGTTGCCTACAACTAGCTAAGAACACCAAGTATAGAAAATACTTGTATGGATGACTGCCAGACGGTGAAAGCAACCTTGCTAATATTTTTATATGCTACATATATATAATTGTAGAAGGAAATAGAAAGTGCCAAAAAACGAATTTATATACATATATGGGAAAACACACGAAAATTAATTGATTTAATAAATATGCTATACCGCTTATAAATGTTTACTTTCACTTACCTACATATGAATCCTATATATTAATTCTAAAAGGTGTTTTTTTGACGGCAACGCTATAACTTCGTCAATTCTTCATCAAATCCAATGATTGACCACTCATTTTGAAGATATTCTTCTTAACTTTCGAAAAATAGTTCTATTCCGCTGCAATTTCTGGAAAGTTATGAAGGCGAAGAAAGTTTATTTACGAATAACTCAAATAGCATGTATTCTTTCTTGATTGTACCCATGACAATTAGAAAGATTACTAAATTACCTTTAAAACAAAAAAGAAATTCTTAAAAATCAGACAATTATCAACAAAGATAAACTCAATTAGTTTTGGTATACTTATGGTGTCTTCCTGTTTAAAAATATTTCATTTAGGAGTAGACAAGTCTACTACACTTTTTTTTCCTGGCTGATATATTAACTTTATTATTTTATAAAAACATTTGGTTGTTCTTACATTTTCTTTTCTTTAATAATTTAGAAAATCCCATGATTCGGGCATTATTTTATCTTTATTAGTTTTATTATCTTTCCAATCAGCGTTTAAAAATAGGTCTTAGCAAAACAATATGTACAAATATTTTTGTCTATTATGTTAAATGGAATATCGAAATCGACCAAGGAAAATTACTAATTCCTTCCTTACATAATAAATAGGAACTAATTATTTCCATATTGCTTTGCTATTTCTTCCCTAAACAAAATTTTCTGCGAATGATTCGTACGGGCAAACTAGTATACCCTAAATACGCAATGTAAATACACACTTCACCATTTTTTCTTCTTTGTAACATTAATCTCAGTGCGAACCGCAAACCAGATTCTATGGAGCCGTGGTCGATTTGTTCTTTTGTCCTCCCAAGGATTATTCATGGAGATAGAAATAAGATGTTATCATTTCCAAGTACAACTTATCCTCGGTGAGGGGCCTAATTTATTACGACCTGGGGTGGGACAATAGCGTAGCATGGTCGCTATTAAGAAGAACCAAGGGCGTCGTAGCACGTAAACCGGTGAGTCATTTCAGTGCCAAAAAAACTGTTAGCGTTTTGATTAATAGTTTTTTTAATGTAGATTATATGCAAGAAAGAAGGGAGTAAAAATATCGGATCTCCGTGATAAGTTTTAAAAAAAAATATTTACCTTTCATTTTATTCATTTTTCTACCAATATTTTCTCATAGAAGCCCATGAAATTGTGATTGTTTTATATTTCAGTTATTTTATTACATAATAAATGACACATTTGTTCATTAGGAACTCAATTTTAGTTTATTTTATTTTTTTGTTTATGTAATATATTTTTGTAACAATAAAAAGTTGGAAAGTTTCTGGCCACATCTTTTTCTGGTTTTGGTTTTCATCTAATTTGATGAGAAATTTTAAAACAGTAATCTAATATTAAAAAGAAAATGGCGTGAAGTCTTTTTTCAAAGCTTACAAATTAAAAATTCTTCTGTAGTACGGGTAGTTTCCTTCTGTGACTTTCTGAGGGGAAGCAATCTCTTTGAAAACATTGAGACCGGTCTCACTCACCAATTTGGCCCTTAGCAACTTTAGCGGAGCTCAGAACTCTCCGGAATCCCACAGTCTGGGTATAGGGAATCGATGTCTTTTCCAAGGCTATGGTGCTTGGCTCGACAATCACCATGCCTTGTAAGGAATTGTGAGATCCAGTATTTTTACATTATTTATTTATAACCCTACCGTGTAAGTAAGTCATTAGGTAGGTTAGCTTAATATCTCACAACTGCAAGTAATGATTGATCATCTGTTCTGAATCTCTTTATTTTCTTAGTAATTCTTTTTGAATCAGAGATTTTTCAGACCTATGGTCCATTAGCTCCTCCTCTTCTTCTTAAATTGAAGTGGGCTGGGCCCACCACGGCTTTCCAACCATATACAAAATATTTATAGATTTTTTTTTTAACCCCATACGATGTTGTTTTTAGAACAGAGGGTAGGACGAGGCTTAAACGTGGCCTCTTGTGCACAGGGTGCAATTTAAGAGTGGGATGGAGAATTATGAGTACCGTGGTTTATAGTTATGGTGTGCCTTACAATTAGTGTTGCCCGGAATCGGTCTTGGTCTTGCACTTTGCCCTTTATTAATTGATGTTTTTATTCGTTTTTGCGAATAAAAATGAAAAATGAATTATTAATACTGGACAATTTTAGTTATTGTATGCAAAGAATTGGTATAAACAAATATCTTTTCATTGAACTTTTCCGGTTTTTCATTGGGGCTTAGTTAGGTTTTCGTTTCCTGAAAAGTTACAGTAATATAGAAGTAAGCTAATAGTTATGTGCAAGACTGATGTGAGACTCTTGCGCAAGACCAAGACCATGATTAAGACTGAGTGCTCAAGACCAAGACGAGTCTTGGTCTCACATTTGGGTAACACTACTTACAATTAATCTGGCGACAGGGCTCACTAGTGTTCTGTAAATGTCAACTAATTTTCTCGGTATAGTAATACGTTTTTAATCTGTATCTGCCATCTAATAGGTTTTTGAGTAAGTGGAGCAAGTGTTTTATAAAAGTGCTTTTGTCGAGTATTTAAGTCTATCAAAGAATTAGACATGCCGGTGTGTAATAAAGTCGCCCACTTTCCGTAATTCGAGGCTGGTAGGTCCGTAAGTGTTTTCGTAAAGTCGTGTGTCTTACTATTTTTCTTAGCACGCCGTTCTGAAACTGTTGGAGCTTTTTCGCTGTTGCTGGTGATATGTTAGTTAGGAGTGGTGCTCCATAAATCAGGGCCGGTCTTAAAATGCTCATTGTTATGAATTAAATATTCATTATTGAATATATATTATATTCAATATTCATATATTATATACAAATATTATTCAATATTCAGAAAAATTGAAATGAATGAATTGTTAATTTGAGGCGGAAGGATGAGTTGAGAGAAGTCAATAAGTGGTTAAGTCTATATCCCAATATTTAGCCCGGTTTGTTAGTGATTATTTCACAGGCCTCCTTCGCCTGCCTTAGAGCTGTCTCTGATTGGCTACTTGGTAGGTAGCATTGTCATCGACCTACGACGCTACACTTTCTTGTACTTTGTACTTCTTGTACTCCAACAGTTTCAGTAGTGTAAATTGAAAATAGTGTTGGGAGAGCACAGACCCATGGCGGATTCCGCAGGTGAGTGAGATGTTTCTGGTAACCCTTGTTTATATTTCAGTATTTTTAGAACTTCATTTGCATTTAAGGTAATAAGTTGAATTTTTTTTCTCCCTAAATTCAGGTAAAGAAACCACTATTATATATTCCGGTGATTTATTCATGTTTAGATGACAGACTAAAGTGAATGTTTATTAGGTTCAACAGAAAATTGAATTAGCACATAAATAACGGGTGCCAAAGTTTTTAATATTCCATTTATCGAGTTATTAAATGATTTCATAACAGAGGCAGAATGAAATTTATTCCATAATTTAGAAAAAGTGAGTGAAGATAATTTGAATAAATGATTGTTGATGTGGAATGCTAAAAATAGGAGATGTTTATCCTCCAAGGCGCCAAAACGATTTGCCACTGACGAGGTCCTCCTTCCTCGAAGGACTCCATCATTCAAATCTCTGGAATGCTGAAGGTGAATTCAAAACCTTCCACAATATCTCTTCATAATTTATTCAACCGTTCGCTTATAACTTTATTTTTTATCTTTTTTTTTTAAATACTGACTAATGTAACCTTCTGTCTCATGTATTATGTAGTGTTTTTACTAATGTAATAAGCAAGATATACAAATCTGGTTAGTTTAAAAATACATGCATCATAAATTTCTGAGATTGCTAATAAGAACTCCACCAATAAGCAGGTTTTTCTTCCCCTTGTCTTCTTTTCGGTTATTCTGTTTGTTTGCTTTTTTGGGAGAAGAGGAGGTCTGGTAAGAGGGCGGGGAAATAAAACCAGAATTAAAAGCCCTCCGCACCGAGATTCGAACTTGTAATCTTCAGTTTATCAGCTAGCTAGGCAACGTGTGGTTTCCACACGCATTAGCTCAGTCGGCTACTCCGTCCCAAGGGATTTTCCACAATCCTTTTGGATATTTTTATATTCCTCTTATCAGGCAGGATCTTCCTTGGTAAAGGCTTTCTTGTACATTATGCTTCACTTTTTACTTTGGTCAGATATTTTTTTTTATTTCTTTTAGTTTCAGTTCCATATTAATTTTGGTAATCAGTCTGGAGTCATGGAGACATGGTTTGACAGGTGACATAATAATAGGGTATTTCTAATTTGATTATATACATTTACTTTTTTTTACTTTCACTTACGTATATATGTAATGTATAGTAAAGGTAAGTATTGCGATCGATAAAATTTTTGAATTTGAGTTTTCAACGGATTTACAAGTTTTGAGGTACCCTGAGTCTAAATGACAAAGTCCCGAAAAATGGTCTGTGTGTTTGTATTTTAGCAGTCTAACTCAAAAACAAAAAGCCCTATGAAACTGATATCACGTATTTAAGATACGTATATGCCTTAGATGTGACAGCAACTTTTTCCTCAAAATCGGCTAACCGGAAGTACCAGTTTATATCGACGCTGAAACACATTTTCAAAATTTTCTCAAAAACGGCTCTAACGATTTTAATTATACTCGGTGTATCATTGTATAATTAAGTGGTCTTTGATATCAATTAGGTCTTATTCTCATTGATGTCACTTTACAGGGCTTAAATGTCCAATGTTCATATACGTCTTCCTCTAAAGTACCTTTAATATGGTTTATATTAAAAAGTTAATCATTTCAAATTATTCAAAATTACAAAAAAATGCTAAATATAACTTTTGAAAGAATTTGATAAGTTAATAAAGGAGAAAAAAATAAAAATGCAGAAAAACCTGTGTTGCTATAGACTGCAACACCTAAACAAATGTACCGATTTCATGAAACTTTGCTAAAGTCATTTTCTCGACACCCTTTAAATTTATCTATATAACATACTTCGACGAAAAGAAGCTGGAAAAAAAGTTACGAGGAATGTTAAAATTAAATTCTGAATAACCCAAAAAGTATACACTTTTTTGTCAATATTGTTATGGTTTTTTAAAAGCTTACGGAATTTCCTAAACATAACTTTTGAAAGAATTTGATAAGTTAATAAAGGAGAAAACAAAAAATAAAAATGCAGAAAAACCTGCATTGCTATAGACTGTAGCGCCGAAATGAATGTACCGATTTCAATGAAACTTCGCTAAATTCATTTCCTCGATACCCTTTAAATTTATCTATATAACATACTTCAGCGAAAAGAAGCTGGAAAAAAAATACGAGGGATGTTAGTAGATAGAATATACCAATCCTGGCGCAGGTCCTCGGAGCAAGATGGCGGCGCCCATTACGCGCCAAAAATTTTAGCCTTTAAACACTGTTTCGTTCATAATAAATCGCTCAAAAATTGTGACCTTTAAACACTGTTGCGCTCACTTTAAATCGTTCAGTAATTTTAGCCTTTAAACACTGTTTCTTTGAATTTAAATCGTTCAAATATTCTAGCCTTTAAACATCGTTTCATTTATTTTAAATTGTTTAAAAATTGTAGCCTTTGAACATTATATGTTTATCATAATTATATAATCTGTAAATTAACCAGTAGCGAATACTTCATATTATTTACTGAACTTTATATTATTTATAATAATTAAATTAGCATATTATTTATTAAACTTAAAGCGGATAATGAGAAGGAGTATTTTCATTTTAAAAAGTGGTTTTATTTGTATAAGAAATATAATATTACGAAGAACTGTCCATGTAGGTAATTAGGTAATTATGTGCATCTTTCTTAGTTCAGCTTACAGCATTAAGCCCTCTCACCACGTCAAGGTGAAGATACATCGAGAGGGTTCAGTGGTTTACGGGCGTTTATAGCCTCGCCAGTGACCAAATCATACATACTTTTGGTTTACGAGTAAATCAATACCTCGCCAGTGACCAAATCAAACACACATACTTTTGGTTTACAGGTAAATCAATACCGTGCCAGTGACCAAATCATACACACACACACACACACACACACAAGTTTTGGTTTACAGGTAAATCAATACCGTGCCAGTGACCAAAAACAAAAAAAAAAAATCTACTAGAAAATAACAAACTTCTTAATACAATTAACTCAGAATAAATAACAAAATTATTTTTTTTGTATTTTCTTTTTGTTTAATATTTTCTTTTAATTTTTAAATATTATTTTTTATTTCAATTTGTCCAACTCAGCCAATTCATAATGACCGTAGGCTAAAGTATTGACCCCATCTTCTAATATGTGTCTTTTATCATCAAACGGAGAAAGGGAAACTTTATTTATCTCGGTACTAAAAATATTATGCTCCTTTGATTGTATCGATCTCATAGGTGTATGCATAATTTCATTGTTTAATAACACTTGCTCATAGTCTTCAAAAGTGATATATTGTTTTAACGATGACACTTTTACACCCTTAGCACGCTTCTTTACACCATCTTCCATCATGACGGCGTACATTTTGGCTCTTAACCCAACATATTTTAAAACTATTTTTGAATTTAATTCATCTTTAAACTTTCCTAACTTTTTTTTATTTTCATCTGAGAAACAGAAATGATTTTTAGGATAATCAGAGAAATCGAAATAATGGTTCATTTTTTTCATATCTTCAAAGACATCATCTGTTAAAACTTTATAAATAAGCGAATCTGTATCTGTATACATCATCTTTAAGTTATTATTGGAATATTTTTGCAACATTGTATCATAATGAAATTGGTACATCACAGTTTTGGATAAATCTAATATGCACATTCCAATGTATATGGGTTTGTTAAACAATACTTTGGGTTTTCCCATATGTACAGCTACTATATTCTCATTGTAGATAGTTCGGTCTATAAAATTTGGTTTGGTAATCAGTTTCATTAACTTTTTACTGTCAGTTACTAGCTGAATATTTTGATGATTCCTAATGTTTTCCATAGTCTTACCAAAAACTGCATTGTTCAGTAACTTATAAAAATCTTTTTCAAAGTCGTTGCAGGCTCCTTTTCTCAAATCTGTGTTGTATTCTATATACGAGCGAAGCCATGGTGATTGGTTAAATTTTAAAGCACGATGAATTTTTTCTAATTTTAAGCCATGTTTTAAGGCTTGTATCAAATTTTTATAATGGAGGACGTAGCGAATTCTTTTTCTGAAGTGAGTTATTAATTTTTTTGAATTACATTTGGCTTGTGGTGGTAAGATTGATTCAGGTAAAAAGGGCAAATCGTTATGATTATGATGCAGTAGATAGAATATACCAATCCTGGCGCAGGTCCTCGGAGCAAGATGGCGGCGCCCATTACGCGCCAAAAATTTTAGCCTTTAAACACTGTTTCGTTCATAATAAATCGCTCAAAAATTGTGACCTTTAAACACTGTTGCGCTCACTTTAAATCGTTCAGTAATTTTAGCCTTTAAACACTGTTTCTTTGAATTTAAATCGTTCAAATATTCTAGCCTTTAAACATCGTTTCATTTATTTTAAATTGTTTAAAAATTGTAGCCTTTGAACATTATATGTTTATCATAATTATATAATCTGTAAATTAACCAGTAGCGAATACTTCATATTATTTACTGAACTTTATATTATTTATAATAATTAAATTAGCATATTATTTATTAAACTTAAAGCGGATAATGAGAAGGAGTATTTTCATTTTAAAAAGTGGTTTTATTTGTATAAGAAATATAATATTACGAAGAACTGTCCATGTAGGTAATTAGGTAATTATGTGCATCTTTCTTAGTTCAGCTTACAGCATTAAGCCCTCTCACCACGTCAAGGTGAAGATACATCGAGAGGGTTCAGTGGTTTACGGGCGTTTATAGCCTCGCCAGTGACCAAATCATACATACTTTTGGTTTACGAGTAAATCAATACCTCGCCAGTGACCAAATCAAACACACATACTTTTGGTTTACAGGTAAATCAATACCGTGCCAGTGACCAAATCATACACACACACACACACACACACACAAGTTTTGGTTTACAGGTAAATCAATACCGTGCCAGTGACCAAAAACAAAAAAAAAAAATCTACTAGAAAATAACAAACTTCTTAATACAATTAACTCAGAATAAATAACAAAATTATTTTTTTTGTATTTTCTTTTTGTTTAATATTTTCTTTTAATTTTTAAATATTATTTTTTATTTCAATTTGTCCAACTCAGCCAATTCATAATGACCGTAGGCTAAAGTATTGACCCCATCTTCTAATATGTGTCTTTTATCATCAAACGGAGAAAGGGAAACTTTATTTATCTCGGTACTAAAAATATTATGCTCCTTTGATTGTATCGATCTCATAGGTGTATGCATAATTTCATTGTTTAATAACACTTGCTCATAGTCTTCAAAAGTGATATATTGTTTTAACGATGACACTTTTACACCCTTAGCACGCTTCTTTACACCATCTTCCATCATGACGGCGTACATTTTGGCTCTTAACCCAACATATTTTAAAACTATTTTTGAATTTAATTCATCTTTAAACTTTCCTAACTTTTTTTTATTTTCATCTGAGAAACAGAAATGATTTTTAGGATAATCAGAGAAATCGAAATAATGGTTCATTTTTTTCATATCTTCAAAGACATCATCTGTTAAAACTTTATAAATAAGCGAATCTGTATCTGTATACATCATCTTTAAGTTATTATTGGAATATTTTTGCAACATTGTATCATAATGAAATTGGTACATCACAGTTTTGGATAAATCTAATATGCACATTCCAATGTATATGGGTTTGTTAAACAATACTTTGGGTTTTCCCATATGTACAGCTACTATATTCTCATTGTAGATAGTTCGGTCTATAAAATTTGGTTTGGTAATCAGTTTCATTAACTTTTTACTGTCAGTTACTAGCTGAATATTTTGATGATTCCTAATGTTTTCCATAGTCTTACCAAAAACTGCATTGTTCAGTAACTTATAAAAATCTTTTTCAAAGTCGTTGCAGGCTCCTTTTCTCAAATCTGTGTTGTATTCTATATACGAGCGAAGCCATGGTGATTGGTTAAATTTTAAAGCACGATGAATTTTTTCTAATTTTAAGCCATGTTTTAAGGCTTGTATCAAATTTTTATAATGGAGGACGTAGCGAATTCTTTTTCTGAAGTGAGTTATTAATTTTTTTGAATTACATTTGGCTTGTGGTGGTAAGATTGATTCAGGTAAAAAGGGCAAATCGTTATGATTATGATGCAGTTCTTTAGGATAGCTAATATCGATTTCAAAAATATATCCGACTTCATCTTCGTCCTCAAGATCGAAGATGTTTATTGATTCTGGGTTTTTAACCCACTCGAATCCTCCATACGGTAAATACATGCTCATTGATTGCCCATAAAGATTATTCGCATCTAAATAAATTATGTAACTAGATTCTTCGTTTGAATTGAAGTTACTCATGTATTTATTATTTGCTTCTGCATATCGGTGCGATACCTGACACAAACCTCCTCGAATCCCATGCTCTATCATTAAAATCATGTCGTAATCTTGTAAGAGCTCTATGTTCATTTTTGTATATTTCAACATGGCGTCCCACGTTAAGCCGGGAACAGTAAAATAATGAGCTGGATCCAGTTTATGGGTCTTCATCATTACACTCCGGAAAGATTCGAAGACGTCACAGAGTAACAGAACGTCAGTTTTAACATAAATATCTGCGTATTCCCCTAAAGATTTACATTTGAATTGTTTCCAAATGTTTTGAGCATGTGTATAATCTTCAAAGCTGATATTAGTATTAGATAATTTATTGTAAAAAGCTTCAATGGGTGGAAGCTCTGTTTCACTTAATTTTTCTTCATCGTCTATATAATCGTATGGGAACACACCTTTCCTAGTAACCAATGCTAATTCGTCATCTTTGTAATATTTTGAAGTTTCTTTGAATTTATCCATAGATAGAGATTGTACAAGATAATCTAAACTTCGTGGCATGAATCTGAAGGAATCTATAAATCTCAATTTTATTTTACCCACATGTTTTGTGAACGATATGTATTTTTCTTCGTTATTCGGTATTACTTCAACTTCTCCAGGATTATTTCCCAATTCCTTCACTATGAAATGTGAGTCATAATTACTCAAGTTATGCATTATAACGGGTATAAACGAGGGATTTATACGTTTTAAGTTACAATTATTACAAGATGGTCCTAAGTAAGTTCCTGTTAGGTGGCAATGATCTCTAACTTTTATATTATTTTCATTAAATACATGTTGGCACATGTAACATGTGTTAGCTTCAGCCCAATCTTCCTCTTCTTCTGATGAGATCCGCATTGGTTTCTTTATCTTATAAATGTCTTGTATTTTGTTTGCTATATTTGTAATATATTCCATAAAGTGAGAAGCGGCATTTGTCCCCCTATAAACGTACGGTTCGGTTATCGGAATGTCTACTCCTTCAATTCCCTTAACGTATATACAAAACGATATCGGATCATGCCTCTGATATTTGGTTGTATTCAATGATGGTTCATTTATAGGGACTAATATGGATTCAAAGTCAGCATAGATAACAAATGGTACTTTACTTTGTCGCTCCACATTTGAGAATCTGATAAAAGGATCTTTCATCGGTAGCTCTATTCTTACAGGTTTATTTTCAGAGCAATAAATTTTATGTTCCTCAAGTTTTTCACTTGCTCGCTTCCCATAACGGTTGTTGAAATGTTTGAAACAACGTTTACAAATTTCAATTTTATGTCCATCATGACTAATTTGGTTTCCGACTAATCTTTCAAAATTCTTTATGTAAACATAATGGGAAGTTTGATCATCAGAAAGGAGTAAAAGATCCCGATGGTCCTTCAATTCCGTTTTGCAAACTTTCAGGGGGTATATTTTTGTTTTTTCATCCAAACCATAAACGTTGATAGATATATCATTTGCCTTTTCGAATTTTGTTATCTCGTTGAGAGAAGTTGGGAATGATATGCAACTAAAATTATACGAATGATCTAAATTGTTATACTTGGTAACACGTTGGGCATCCTTTTCCACAAATTTTGCTAAAATAGAATACTTGAAACAGTAGATGTCATTATTCTGCACATTAATGCAAGCTTTCTTCAGTTCTATAGATGCAGGAAGAGGGATATAGGTAGATCCTCTTAATGGTAAATATTTGTTGATCCTCAATCTGATACCATCAACTCCACTCAGTTTCCACCCACTTTTTTGAAATTGAGACTCCTCTGCTTCGGTTTTAATCTTGATGAAACTATTCTCAATAAATTTTCCAAGATCATTATTTTTAAATACAGCTTTGTTTCGTGTTTTGAATGCTTTGTCATTCATTTCACCTAGAGAATTTGTAAATGTACATTCCAATAGAAAATTTACTTTTAATGCATTATGTTGATTTAGTGAATCTTGAATTTTATCCGCTAAGAGCTTCTTAATACTTTCCAAAAATGAATTAATATCCATACAATCTGGCGATCTAATGAAGAATGACGCTAATCTGTTTTGAAACGCTGTTTCATACATATTAATTCCCTGTTCATCTGGAACGAGTGTAAGCACTTCATTTTTTTGTGGCTCAGATAATTTAGATTTTTTTAAGAACGGTTCCTGGGTGCAAACATCTTCATGTCTCTTGCCGTTATAATCATTTGAAAAAACTCCTCTACATCTACTACAAGTATAAGCCGAATTACCATTACAAGATTTTTCATGTCTACGAAGATTCTTCAAATACTCATAAGAATTTCCACAAAAGTTACATTTGAACTGATCCATTTTTGTAATATATTACAAAAAACCTATACAATTTATAAAAAGTGTGAACGATTTACGAACTTTGAAGAAAAAGATAGGTATAACCTATACAATATAACAATAAATATAACCTCTACAATATAAAAAGAAACAATAAATATAAACTACAAAATTTAAAAAAAAAATATAACTTCTATAATTTAAAAAATAAAATAAATATAACCTCTATAATATATTTAAAAAAAATATAACCTCTACAATATAAACAAAAAAAATATATATATAACCTCCACAATACAAAAATAAATAATAACCTATACAATATAACAATAACTATAACCTATACAATTGATAACCTAAACAAAATACTATAACCTACCAAAACTAAATCAAACAAAATAATCTATACAACAAACAAAGATTTATATGACCACAAGACGATGTTCACACTACGATAGCAAAGACGCAAATGAGGTATCCCGAAGCTGACATCTCTTATATACTCTTGAATGCCCAGTACTACCAACACAACTTACAAAAATTATCAATACTACCAACACAACCTAAATATTAATTAAATATAATGCAACATATAGGGGTGTGACGTCACTACCATCAGAATCACAAATGTTCATCTAAGGTATTGTCTACAGCCTCCTTGATTTTATGATACTGACGTATATTTTTGTTATGTGCACTCATACTAACCTATATATCTTATTAATTATTTTCTGTTTTTTTTTCCAATATTTTCTCATATATTTTATAAATCTAACATAATTATTTTAGTTAAATCCCTATGTTCATTGCTAATTTTATATACAATTTCCAACATTTACATACAATGTTACATATTTGTATACCATTTTTAGCAATTTCCAATAAAATATACCATTTTTACCTGTATTTCTTACCATTTTCGTATATATTTAGCATATATTTTACGCTTTATACGACAATTTTAATTATTATGAACCCATTTCTATTAGTTTCATAGGTACTGTTATAGTATATTTATCTTATATTTCACTCAATTTTCCGCTATTTTCAATAAAATTTAACATTTATGCCTAAATTTCATAAACTTTTTGTCAACATTTAACATATATTCAAGCTTTATACTACATTTTAAAACCATTTACATAAAAGTTTTATACTATATTTGTCTAATATTTGACACTATTTTTTAATATATTTTTACCCAATTCCCAATAAAATTTGCCATTTTCACCTCTATTTATATTATTTTACTTCTAAATTAACATCAAACAAGAAAATTCACACTATATTTTCAATCTCATTCTACTTATTTTTAACAAATTCACTCTTTACATTACAGTTTTAAACCAACCATATACATCAGTTAGTTAGACAATTGTATACTACATTTATCTCATATTTCAAATTATTTTTTCATGTTTTCATTCCATTTCCAATAAAATTTCTCAGTTTTACCCATAATTCTTATCATTTTCGTCTATTTATAACAAATATTCATGGTTTACTTTACAATTTTAAGTATTTTTATCTTATTTTAATCGGTTACATAGACATTTTGATAGTATATTTATCTTATAATTGAACATATTTTTTGTATTTTTACCCCATTTAAAATAAAATTTGCCATTTTTACCTATTTTTCTTCTGAATTAACAACAGACATGAAAATTCACACCAGTTGCTTAGACAATTTATATAAATATATTTCTATAATATTTGAACCTATTCGTTTTATATTTATCTCATTTCCAGTAATGTTTATAAAATATATAAGGTTTATCTACAATTCTTATAATTTTCGATAAAATTTAACATGTATTCAAGCTTTTTAGACTACAGTTTTAAGTATTATATTAGTTACATATAAACATTTTTATATTATATTTATTTCGTATTGGCAATAAAATTGACTATTGTTAACTATAATGTTTTGTTTAAATTTATCATATATTTATGTTAAGCAATAGTTTAAAGTATTTTTACTCTATTTTCTACTATTTTCAATAATATTTAACATTTTTACCAATATTTCTTATAATTTCGGTCTATAATTACCATATATTCACGAATTTCCTTTCAATTCGATGTATGTTTACCTAGTTACATCATAACTATTCAGATAATTTTTATAAACATATTTATCTAATATTTGATAATATTACTATATTCTTTCATTGACAGTAGTCCATTTGTTGTATATTTACTCCATTTTCAGAAATTTTCAACAAAATTTACCATTTTTACTTAAATTTAACACCTATTCACACTTTTACACTATAGTTTAAATACATTTATATTAGTTACATATACAATTTTTATTGTTTATTTATTTCATATATGAACGTATTTTCACACCATTTTAAGAAATTTTAAACAAAATTTACTATATTTCTTATAATTTTCATCTAAATTTAACTGTGTTCTCCCACTTTGTTTAATTAATTATTATTTATTTTCAACATCTGTTGATATTATATGTAAGTAAAGCTTTCTTGTAATTTTTATTTTTCATTGTGATATTTCAACATTGTTTAATAACATCAACACATTTCACGTAATGTTTTTTAAAATATACACACTATTTATGATATATATCACTAAACCGCAGTGCATTATTATAAATATTATCTTAAATATACGACATTCTTTATATTTTATGAAAGAAATTCACTAATGTTGTAATAATTTTCCCCTATAAGTAGAGTCTAATACAGCTATAAAACTAAAATTCAACATCCTAACACTAATTTCACTAGAAATATACGATATTATAAACAATTTTAAGAAGTTCACTAAGTGCGTAATATAATTATTCAAAGTATTTACATACATACAATTGCTTAAAAGTATCCAAATACGAAATTTCTAGAGCTCCTACACACTATTACTAGAAAAAATACATACATTTTTCAAATAATAATCAATATAATACATATAATAATGTAATACAAAGAGTAGGGAGGTTACACTGAGGTTATAACATATGGGAAGGCCTGTAGAATAGCACGCGGAACCCTACGATGAAATAAAAAGAAAAGAGAGAGGTTATTGTTAGGTTATAAGCAGTAGGGTAGAAATGGCGGTTCTCCCTTGTATCTGAGTTCGACGAGTTGAAACTTGTTTTGACAAGTTGAAACGTGTCGAACTTAAAAATGAAAAAATACAAATTAGGATTAAGGCTTAGGATTAGGGATTAGCATTAGAGATTAGGGATTAAGATTAAGGATTAATATCAATCAAAATAAATTATATTGGTCACGTGGTGTACAGGTGGTTAAGGTAAGAATAGCCCAGGGTCCAAAGTCCAAAAGTGCCCTTCAAATTCTGGGATTAAAGTGGGGTAGAACCGCCATTTCTACCCTACTGCTTATAACCTAACAATAACCTCTCTCTTTTCTTTTTATTTCATCGTAGGGTTCCGCGTGCTATTCTACAGGCCTTCCCATATGTTATAACCTCAGTGTAACCTCCCTACTCTTTGTATTACATTATTATATGTATTATATTGATTATTATTTGAAAAATGTATGTATTTTTTCTAGTAATAGTGTGTAGGAGCTCTAGAAATTTCGTATTTGGATACTTTTAAGCAATTGTATGTATGTAAATACTTTGAATAATTATATTACGCACTTAGTGAACTTCTTAAAATTGTTTATAATATCGTATATTTCTAGTGAAATTAGTGTTAGGATGTTGAATTTTAGTTTTATAGCTGTATTAGACTCTACTTATAGGGGAAAATTATTACAACATTAGTGAATTTCTTTCATAAAATATAAAGAATGTCGTATATTTAAGATAATATTTATAATAATGCACTGCGGTTTAGTGATATATATCATAAATAGTGTGTATATTTTAAAAAACATTACGTGAAATGTGTTGATGTTATTAAACAATGTTGAAATATCACAATGAAAAATAAAAATTACAAGAAAGCTTTACTTACATATAATATCAACAGATGTTGAAAATAAATAATAATTAATTAAACAAAGTGGGAGAACACAGTTAAATTTAGATGAAAATTATAAGAAATATAGTAAATTTTGTTTAAAATTTCTTAAAATGGTGTGAAAATACGTTCATATATGAAATAAATAAACAATAAAAATTGTATATGTAACTAATATAAATGTATTTAAACTATAGTGTAAAAGTGTGAATAGGTGTTAAATTTAAGTAAAAATGGTAAATTTTGTTGAAAATTTCTGAAAATGGAGTAAATATACAACAAATGGACTACTGTCAATGAAAGAATATAGTAATATTATCAAATATTAGATAAATATGTTTATAAAAATTATCTGAATAGTTATGATGTAACTAGGTAAACATACATCGAATTGAAAGGAAATTCGTGAATATATGGTAATTATAGACCGAAATTATAAGAAATATTGGTAAAAATGTTAAATATTATTGAAAATAGTAGAAAATAGAGTAAAAATACTTTAAACTATTGCTTAACATAAATATATGATAAATTTAAACAAAACATTATAGTTAACAATAGTCAATTTTATTGCCAATACGAAATAAATATAATATAAAAATGTTTATATGTAACTAATATAATACTTAAAACTGTAGTCTAAAAAGCTTGAATACATGTTAAATTTTATCGAAAATTATAAGAATTGTAGATAAACCTTATATATTTTATAAACATTACTGGAAATGAGATAAATATAAAACGAATAGGTTCAAATATTATAGAAATATATTTATATAAATTGTCTAAGCAACTGGTGTGAATTTTCATGTCTGTTGTTAATTCAGAAGAAAAATAGGTAAAAATGGCAAATTTTATTTTAAATGGGGTAAAAATACAAAAAATATGTTCAATTATAAGATAAATATACTATCAAAATGTCTATGTAACCGATTAAAATAAGATAAAAATACTTAAAATTGTAAAGTAAACCATGAATATTTGTTATAAATAGACGAAAATGATAAGAATTATGGGTAAAACTGAGAAATTTTATTGGAAATGGAATGAAAACATGAAAAAATAATTTGAAATATGAGATAAATGTAGTATACAATTGTCTAACTAACTGATGTATATGGTTGGTTTAAAACTGTAATGTAAAGAGTGAATTTGTTAAAAATAAGTAGAATGAGATTGAAAATATAGTGTGAATTTTCTTGTTTGATGTTAATTTAGAAGTAAAATAATATAAATAGAGGTGAAAATGGCAAATTTTATTGGGAATTGGGTAAAAATATATTAAAAAATAGTGTCAAATATTAGACAAATATAGTATAAAACTTTTATGTAAATGGTTTTAAAATGTAGTATAAAGCTTGAATATATGTTAAATGTTGACAAAAAGTTTATGAAATTTAGGCATAAATGTTAAATTTTATTGAAAATAGCGGAAAATTGAGTGAAATATAAGATAAATATACTATAACAGTACCTATGAAACTAATAGAAATGGGTTCATAATAATTAAAATTGTCGTATAAAGCGTAAAATATATGCTAAATATATACGAAAATGGTAAGAAATACAGGTAAAAATGGTATATTTTATTGGAAATTGCTAAAAATGGTATACAAATATGTAACATTGTATGTAAATGTTGGAAATTGTATATAAAATTAGCAATGAACATAGGGATTTAACTAAAATAATTATGTTAGATTTATAAAATATATGAGAAAATATTGGAAAAAAAAACAGAAAATAATTAATAAGATATATAGGTTAGTATGAGTGCACATAACAAAAATATACGTCAGTATCATAAAATCAAGGAGGCTGTAGACAATACCTTAGATGAACATTTGTGATTCTGATGGTAGTGACGTCACACCCCTATATGTTGCATTATATTTAATTAATATTTAGGTTGTGTTGGTAGTATTGATAATTTTTGTAAGTTGTGTTGGTAGTACTGGGCATTCAAGAGTATATAAGAGATGTCAGCTTCGGGATACCTCATTTGCGTCTTTGCTATCGTAGTGTGAACATCGTCTTGTGGTCATATAAATCTTTGTTTGTTGTATAGATTATTTTGTTTGATTTAGTTTTGGTAGGTTATAGTATTTTGTTTAGGTTATCAATTGTATAGGTTATAGTTATTGTTATATTGTATAGGTTATTATTTATTTTTGTATTGTGGAGGTTATATATATATTTTTTTTGTTTATATTGTAGAGGTTATATTTTTTTTAAATATATTATAGAGGTTATATTTATTTTATTTTTTAAATTATAGAAGTTATATTTTTTTTTTAAATTTTGTAGTTTATATTTATTGTTTCTTTTTATATTGTAGAGGTTATATTTATTGTTATATTGTATAGGTTATACCTATCTTTTTCTTCAAAGTTCGTAAATCGTTCACACTTTTTATAAATTGTATAGGTTTTTTGTAATATATTACAAAAATGGATCAGTTCAAATGTAACTTTTGTGGAAATTCTTATGAGTATTTGAAGAATCTTCGTAGACATGAAAAATCTTGTAATGGTAATTCGGCTTATACTTGTAGTAGATGTAGAGGAGTTTTTTCAAATGATTATAACGGCAAGAGACATGAAGATGTTTGCACCCAGGAACCGTTCTTAAAAAAATCTAAATTATCTGAGCCACAAAAAAATGAAGTGCTTACACTCGTTCCAGATGAACAGGGAATTAATATGTATGAAACAGCGTTTCAAAACAGATTAGCGTCATTCTTCATTAGATCGCCAGATTGTATGGATATTAATTCATTTTTGGAAAGTATTAAGAAGCTCTTAGCGGATAAAATTCAAGATTCACTAAATCAACATAATGCATTAAAAGTAAATTTTCTATTGGAATGTACATTTACAAATTCTCTAGGTGAAATGAATGACAAAGCATTCAAAACACGAAACAAAGCTGTATTTAAAAATAATGATCTTGGAAAATTTATTGAGAATAGTTTCATCAAGATTAAAACCGAAGCAGAGGAGTCTCAATTTCAAAAAAGTGGGTGGAAACTGAGTGGAGTTGATGGTATCAGATTGAGGATCAACAAATATTTACCATTAAGAGGATCTACCTATATCCCTCTTCCTGCATCTATAGAACTGAAGAAAGCTTGCATTAATGTGCAGAATAATGACATCTACTGTTTCAAGTATTCTATTTTAGCAAAATTTGTGGAAAAGGATGCCCAACGTGTTACCAAGTATAACAATTTAGATCATTCGTATAATTTTAGTTGCATATCATTCCCAACTTCTCTCAACGAGATAACAAAATTCGAAAAGGCAAATGATATATCTATCAACGTTTATGGTTTGGATGAAAAAACAAAAATATACCCCCTGAAAGTTTGCAAAACGGAATTGAAGGACCATCGGGATCTTTTACTCCTTTCTGATGATCAAACTTCCCATTATGTTTACATAAAGAATTTTGAAAGATTAGTCGGAAACCAAATTAGTCATGATGGACATAAAATTGAAATTTGTAAACGTTGTTTCAAACATTTCAACAACCGTTATGGGAAGCGAGCAAGTGAAAAACTTGAGGAACATAAAATTTATTGCTCTGAAAATAAACCTGTAAGAATAGAGCTACCGATGAAAGATCCTTTTATCAGATTCTCAAATGTGGAGCGACAAAGTAAAGTACCATTTGTTATCTATGCTGACTTTGAATCCATATTAGTCCCTATAAATGAACCATCATTGAATACAACCAAATATCAGAGGCATGATCCGATATCGTTTTGTATATACGTTAAGGGAATTGAAGGAGTAGACATTCCGATAACCGAACCGTACGTTTATAGGGGGACAAATGCCGCTTCTCACTTTATGGAATATATTACAAATATAGCAAACAAAATACAAGACATTTATAAGATAAAGAAACCAATGCGGATCTCATCAGAAGAAGAGGAAGATTGGGCTGAAGCTAACACATGTTACATGTGCCAACATGTATTTAATGAAAATAATATAAAAGTTAGAGATCATTGCCACCTAACAGGAACTTACTTAGGACCATCTTGTAATAATTGTAACTTAAAACGTATAAATCCCTCGTTTATACCCGTTATAATGCATAACTTGAGTAATTATGACTCACATTTCATAGTGAAGGAATTGGGAAATAATCCTGGAGAAGTTGAAGTAATACCGAATAACGAAGAAAAATACATATCGTTCACAAAACATGTGGGTAAAATAAAATTGAGATTTATAGATTCCTTCAGATTCATGCCACGAAGTTTAGATTATCTTGTACAATCTCTATCTATGGATAAATTCAAAGAAACTTCAAAATATTACAAAGATGACGAATTAGCATTGGTTACTAGGAAAGGTGTGTTCCCATACGATTATATAGACGATGAAGAAAAATTAAGTGAAACAGAGCTTCCACCCATTGAAGCTTTTTACAATAAATTATCTAATACTAATATCAGCTTTGAAGATTATACACATGCTCAAAACATTTGGAAACAATTCAAATGTAAATCTTTAGGGGAATACGCAGATATTTATGTTAAAACTGACGTTCTGTTACTCTGTGACGTCTTCGAATCTTTCCGGAGTGTAATGATGAAGACCCATAAACTGGATCCAGCTCATTATTTTACTGTTCCCGGCTTAACGTGGGACGCCATGTTGAAATATACAAAAATGAACATAGAGCTCTTACAAGATTACGACATGATTTTAATGATAGAGCATGGGATTCGAGGAGGTTTGTGTCAGGTATCGCACCGATATGCAGAAGCAAATAATAAATACATGAGTAACTTCAATTCAAACGAAGAATCTAGTTACATAATTTATTTAGATGCGAATAATCTTTATGGGCAATCAATGAGCATGTATTTACCGTATGGAGGATTCGAGTGGGTTAAAAACCCAGAATCAATAAACATCTTCGATCTTGAGGACGAAGATGAAGTCGGATATATTTTTGAAATCGATATTAGCTATCCTAAAGAACTGCATCATAATCATAACGATTTGCCCTTTTTACCTGAATCAATCTTACCACCACAAGCCAAATGTAATTCAAAAAAATTAATAACTCACTTCAGAAAAAGAATTCGCTACGTCCTCCATTATAAAAATTTGATACAAGCCTTAAAACATGGCTTAAAATTAGAAAAAATTCATCGTGCTTTAAAATTTAACCAATCACCATGGCTTCGCTCGTATATAGAATACAACACAGATTTGAGAAAAGGAGCCTGCAACGACTTTGAAAAAGATTTTTATAAGTTACTGAACAATGCAGTTTTTGGTAAGACTATGGAAAACATTAGGAATCATCAAAATATTCAGCTAGTAACTGACAGTAAAAAGTTAATGAAACTGATTACCAAACCAAATTTTATAGACCGAACTATCTACAATGAGAATATAGTAGCTGTACATATGGGAAAACCCAAAGTATTGTTTAACAAACCCATATACATTGGAATGTGCATATTAGATTTATCCAAAACTGTGATGTACCAATTTCATTATGATACAATGTTGCAAAAATATTCCAATAATAACTTAAAGATGATGTATACAGATACAGATTCGCTTATTTATAAAGTTTTAACAGATGATGTCTTTGAAGATATGAAAAAAATGAACCATTATTTCGATTTCTCTGATTATCCTAAAAATCATTTCTGTTTCTCAGATGAAAATAAAAAAAAGTTAGGAAAGTTTAAAGATGAATTAAATTCAAAAATAGTTTTAAAATATGTTGGGTTAAGAGCCAAAATGTACGCCGTCATGATGGAAGATGGTGTAAAGAAGCGTGCTAAGGGTGTAAAAGTGTCATCGTTAAAACAATATATCACTTTTGAAGACTATGAGCAAGTGTTATTAAACAATGAAATTATGCATACACCTATGAGATCGATACAATCAAAGGAGCATAATATTTTTAGTACCGAGATAAATAAAGTTTCCCTTTCTCCGTTTGATGATAAAAGACACATATTAGAAGATGGGGTCAATACTTTAGCCTACGGTCATTATGAATTGGCTGAGTTGGACAAATTGAAATAAAAAATAATATTTAAAAATTAAAAGAAAATATTAAACAAAAAGAAAATACAAAAAAAATAATTTTGTTATTTATTCTGAGTTAATTGTATTAAGAAGTTTGTTATTTTCTAGTAGATTTTTTTTTTTTGTTTTTGGTCACTGGCACGGTATTGATTTACCTGTAAACCAAAACTTGTGTGTGTGTGTGTGTGTGTGTGTATGATTTGGTCACTGGCACGGTATTGATTTACCTGTAAACCAAAAGTATGTGTGTTTGATTTGGTCACTGGCGAGGTATTGATTTACTCGTAAACCAAAAGTATGTATGATTTGGTCACTGGCGAGGCTATAAACGCCCGTAAACCACTGAACCCTCTCGATGTATCTTCACCTTGACGTGGTGAGAGGGCTTAATGCTGTAAGCTGAACTAAGAAAGATGCACATAATTACCTAATTACCTACATGGACAGTTCTTCGTAATATTATATTTCTTATACAAATAAAACCACTTTTTAAAATGAAAATACTCCTTCTCATTATCCGCTTTAAGTTTAATAAATAATATGCTAATTTAATTATTATAAATAATATAAAGTTCAGTAAATAATATGAAGTATTCGCTACTGGTTAATTTACAGATTATATAATTATGATAAACATATAATGTTCAAAGGCTACAATTTTTAAACAATTTAAAATAAATGAAACGATGTTTAAAGGCTAGAATATTTGAACGATTTAAATTCAAAGAAACAGTGTTTAAAGGCTAAAATTACTGAACGATTTAAAGTGAGCGCAACAGTGTTTAAAGGTCACAATTTTTGAGCGATTTATTATGAACGAAACAGTGTTTAAAGGCTAAAATTTTTGGCGCGTAATGGGCGCCGCCATCTTGCTCCGAGGACCTGCGCCAGGATTGGTATATTCTATCTACTGATGTTAAAATTAAATTCCGAATAACTCAAAAAGTATACGCTTTTTGGGGGATATTGTGTTAAGATGTTTCAAAGACATTTAAATTGCCTAAAAAACAAAAGAAGTTTCATCGAAATCAAAGCACTATTAGTAGACTTTAAAGTATTTTTACTTTAACTTACGTATATATGTAATATATAGTAAGTGTAAGTATTGCGATCGAGAACATTTTTAATTTTCAAATTCTCATATGCGTACACTTTTATAAAAGGGTTGAAATTTCCATCTCTAATGGTTTTCACTAAAGGACCGCACAGAATATGATTATCTGTTACGATAAACGCACTATATCTAGCATAATGTATTGATGAATTCGGATACTTGACAATTGTCCTCCTGTGATTAAAACATGTCCATTCTCAACAATGATCACAGTTTGTTGATAGTTTTAGAAAATATTTATATAATGTTATATGAACTGATATAAAGCATCTCCATTTTGTATATTATTTAAATTTTTACAGTCTATAAAATCCTTTCTATTTATTTACTAATATAAAAGTTAGCCTTTAAAATATAGTAAATCAGCTCAGTGAAGTGTGTAGGTAAGTCTAGAGCCCTAAATATTTACAGCTTGAAATAAATCTCAATTTCCCATTTTAGTGCGTAATAAAACACTACTGGGCCGCTTACTTTAGTGCTGCTTTGGTAGTATATACTTAATAGCATAGCATTAAGCTACGTATTGCACTTAAATAAGTATCAGCTCTCATGATTATTTATTAAAGCTATATACCATTATTTTCGAAATCTGATAATAAAAACTTTTTAAGATTCGTATAATATTTGCAGTAAGTTATTTTCTTTGTCGGAAATTTGATGTAGTATAAATGAATATGAATATGTTCTTAAACTACTTTGTTAATGCTGAGAGTTATAATCATATTTATTGTGAACATTAGAGAATAACAAAAAAACTAATAATTTCTTTTTGATAGGTTACTATTTTATTTTTCAAAAAAGTAATTTCATAATAAATTCTTTAATTTTTTTTTTATGTTTAAAGAATTACTTTTTTTTCAGAAAGTAGCGCGCCGTACTTTCCGTAATTTTTATGATTTTACAGCTGGTATTCACGATTTCATACGATTATTTTGCCGAAGCCTAAATATAACTTTCTTTATTTAGGGTATTGAGAAGAGTTCGGATTTTGGACAAATACTTCTTAAAAACGCATCACACATGTTTTGTAAGCCTAGATAACATGAAGGAAAGTGAAAATCCCTGATTCCTGAATAGTTGAAAAATTACATCTACGATTCTTGTTCGTTTACATCTACGATGAGTGCATCATTTATGGGCCAACTGATTCTCTCTTCGATAATAAATACTCACTGATAATTTCCGCACCATTTCTCTGTGCTGTCATTATACCATAGATAACGTGGAGCTTTGCACGATCTTTGTCTAATTTTAGTTCATACCATAAAACTCCTTGAATGTTCCAAAATGTTTATCTCAGAATCGTTTTCCTATTCATATAGTTCTGCAGGGACAGAAATAAGTAATCGTTTGGAGCTAGATCTTGTAAATAGTCTTTGGTTAGAGAGTATGGGATTCAAATTTCAAGCCTGGAAACGTAGCCGAGTCTGTACAAAAGTTCTTTTGCTCTTGGGTCATTTCCTTCTCTCATTCTGAATGGGTGAAATTTTTATTAACACTAGCCTTATTATAGATCGTTTCAATCCCTTGTGGGCGACCTGACAATAGAGCGTGATTGATGTCAAAATTTCATCAACAAAATTCGGCAAACCTATTTTGTTACGTGTGTTTCCTTGAGATATCATTCCCCTAAAATACTACATTATTATTTATAAATGTCGATATCATGCTTAAATTTTACCGATTTTGAAGTAATACAGTAAAATATACTGATAATGAATAATATTTTCTCCCATTTTCACAATGAAGTAGCAAGCACAATATACAACCAATTTTATTAAGAATTTACAGAAATGTTTGTTGACATATTACAACGGTAGAGACAGAAAAATAAACTGTAAAACCGAAAAGACTCATTTGCCATTTTAGTACTTTCGAAATACTTCTAATAAACCTTTTGTAACTTTTTTTTTTTTTTTAGTTGAAAAATATTACAATATATGTCAAGGGCATTTATAATAGTGTTTAGAGATCCCATTCACACTTTATGTACAGTAAATAAAATCAATTATACAGAAAAATAATATATATACAATAAATAAGAATAAAATAACCTAAATATAAATAAATAAACAGAACACATACATACCTATATACAATATTTACAATCTGGCGAGATAGCTCCAAACCAGACTTGTCTCTCAGATTGTGGAGGAAAAAGCATGACTCCAGGAGATTCCTGCACTTCTCTCTCAACCGCGTCACTGGGGCTAAACCCAGTGGAGATTGAGCTAGAGTGCTTTAGCCACTATATCGTCCTGGTATAGATAATCGTCTCTGAACCAAAATTCAGATGTAAAAACAACATAAACTATAAAATCAGCCTCATTATTAATTTTAACTTTTCATAATCATATCGTTCCTATTAGTCAAAGCAAACACCCGATAAAGCCCTCAAACCAAACGAAACGTACAACTCCAGGACCCTTGGCCCCTGACCCGGAACAGAATCTTTTTTGAATTGTGTAGTCAAAGTGCCGACTAATAATTAGGCAATCTTTTTGTTGTGTCGATGACTGGCTTTGTCCAGTCGATGTTCTCTTCGCCCTTAGATAATGCCTTGATTTTATTCATAACATATTCTCTTCCTTATTATTTTCAACTTTTTCTTTTTATATTTTCGCTGATAAAAAAAAAAAGAAGATATATTATCTATAAGCAGTATACTCTTGTTTATGAGCTGCGTTCTAACGAAACCAAAACTGCTACAACACCTGTTTGATGGTGTCGGAAAATTGATTTGCAATTCTAATCAACTATCGCTTAATAATTGGACATGACTGGAAGTTTTTTGAGATACACTCTTTCAGATGTGAACCACCATGACTATCGTATGTTGAGACACTTAAATAATTTTGATAACAGTGATTTAAGGCTATCATGATCTACTGGCTATATATTTATAATCCATCGACGAGTGATATTAAAGTTTAAATTCATTTAATCTGAATTTGAATTACTTAGATTTAAATTGTGAATAATGATCAAGCAACTACCTTTCGCTTTTTAAAATGATAATAGGTTGATTTGATTTTTGTCGTAGACGGAAATTTTTTTAACATGGAGGATAATCTATCCTTTGTGCTATAATTTGAGTAAAATAATATCTTATAACAATATAGAAAGCACAAGCGCTTATTTGGAGATATACAGAAGATATTACAACTTTAAATAAATAAAAGTACTTCATTTTGGAAAGAACATTTTTAAATTTATTTATTTTTACAGATTTCATCAATTTATTCTTTTTGATAAAATTATTATAATATTTTTAGATATTATTCTAGATATAATTGTTCGTACTATTTTTTTTTATTAAAGCAAAATCCTTTAATAAGTCTTAAGCAAATGTTATGTTTTCTGTCTTAGAAGTTTATTAATAAGAATTGTTATAATCTTTAATTATTTAATACTCAATTGAATTGTACAATAAATTAAGTTTTTTTATAAATAAAACTATCATTTGGCAAGCTTAGTATATCGTTCAATGCTGTTTCACAGGGATTAGTAGATGGTAGAAAGGTTAGTTTCACGGACAGTTAGTTTTTATTGCAAAAAAAAAATAGGTGCCATCACGCTTACTAATGGTTTACTGAGACAAAAGTTTTAAGTATAGATTCTCATTAGAGCACTCCAATTTTGGGACAGTGAGATAATGATTATGAATAAGCTGTGAATATACTTATTAATTTTGTTATGTTTTATTAAACATATTTATATATATCACATTAGATATTGTCGATCTTAAAGAAACAGGAAAAGAAATTTTTAAAAAATGTGTGGTTTATTTATTCATTTAAATTTTACATAATTATAAAAAAGTAAGACTTTCAACTTCACACATTAAATATTTGTTATTTAATATGTATGAGCGTTGATTGTATTTCAGGATAAAAACAAAAAAAAATTATTCAATAAGATAATTATATATGTGTGTATTTTAATACATTAAGTTTCGTTGAAGATCAGCGGCACTAACACGTTAACTTCCTTTTTATTATATTAATAGTTACCTGTAAATTCTAAACAAATGACTACCGTACGCTCTTGTATCACCATAAAAAAATATTAAATTATTAATTAAAAAAAAAAAAAGATAGGAAGTTAACAAGAAATGACAACATTTAGTTTCTAAACTCATTCTCGGAAAATAAAAGCCTTAACGATTAACATAACTTACCAAATAAATAACAACAACAACATATAATTTATTATAATAAGGCCAGTTCATAGAAAATATGACGTGTAAAATCTATTTTTAAGCAACACTTTAAAAAACGTCTAAACATATGATGTAATCTATGCATAGTCGTGTTAATCTCAGATATTGCCTAGAACCCTCCAAGGATTTCGGAAATGTTTTTGATTATTATAGCATGACGATTTTTTAGTTTTGAAATATAATGAATCATCAACATAGTTGAGTTATAACATTTTAGGGTGTAATATCAGTGAAGTAAAAATGATAAAGTTTTATTTTATTATTTTTAAATAAATAATTTTGAAAGATACCTAATAAAAAAATAATTTGAATATATCATATTAAAAATAAAAAAAGGTTTTATTTATGGAATTTGACCCATATTTTTTTGTCATACGTCACTGTTTAGAGAAGTAACTATATTTGTTTGTGTTTATGCTATATCCAAATTGATATCCAACTCGATTCGATTCAAAAAACTACAAATTTTGAAAAAATTATACTTAAATGGATATCGGTTGTATCAAAACTACAATAGATGGTGCTCTATAATGAACCTGAAACACTAGCGGATCCAGGATTTAATTTTTGGTGGGGGGGCTTCAGCCCGAATGATTTTTTTTCATATAAATATAACGATAATTAATTTGAGAAAAAAAGAAAGAAATTAACTACCTACATGTAATGGTGTTTAAGTGATTTCTGAAGCCCTGAAGAATACTTTAAGAGATAGTTTTTTTTTAATATTTTTTTTTTCTGTAAAACATGTTTATATTTTACCATTTTGAGGGGGGCTTCAGCCCGAGAGCTTCCCTCATAATCGACTATATATTATTTTGATAGTCCCGTCTTTATTGAGCAGTCTCTTTATCCATAGACACTCGATGGACGGGGTTGAAGAGGCGAGGGTGTCCTCCGCAGTACGTGATCCGGGGAGACTTTCACTAGCGGAGGATGGCATCCTGACCTTGGCCGGGATCGAACCCGCGACCTTCGCGATGAGGCAACCCCGAGGATATGCCGAATGCTTTCACCGGCTACCGGGAGTTCTGGGTCGCCGAACTTGGTCATCCAGCGTCTGTAGCGGCTCTTGCATCATTGCTTCGATTTGCTATCAGCGCCGTTTTTCGTATATAGCTTGGATATTGAATATTTTTATATTTATCAGAAATAAAAACTATATTGTTCCACAGTCCAGACAAATTATTATCAAATTACGAACATACGCCTAAAATTTATCTAAGACTTCTTCATATTCGTAACCTACATTTTATTATCTATGAAAATTCTCAAAAATGTAGTGTTTTCTCATTAAATAAATTAATTTAACGACGTGTTAATCACTCATGAATACTCTTGAATCGTAATATAAATTGATTTCAAAATAGAGAATAATGGTGACCAACAGAAATATTGGCCCGCTCTGTCTATACAACCACATCAGTTTAACATGCCCAGAAATGGAGGTCGCTGCAACATGAGTTTTGGGTGTTCATATGTTTTTTAATACTTCATTAAAATACTTCAAACTAATTAAAATTATCCATTTCCGACAATTTTCATAAATAAAAATGTTGTAGGTTACGATAAGATGAAGCACCTCACGAAGTCTCAAAAATATATTTTGATGAAAAGGGATCCGTACCTCGGACTATATATTATGAACATTTAAAATCCTGAATATAGCTGTTTCATTAATGATGCATACTTCGCTAACAACATCTGAAAATATATTTCAAAAACAACTCAGCATAAATTAACAAAATTTAACGTTTCCTTGAAACTATTAGGTTTGTTTTGATTTCTATCCCAATCCTTTACAGACACAACACGGTACGTCAGCAACATACCTGCTGTGTTTCTAATCATTAGCATTTAAACAAAAAAACTTTCACCGTCGAAAGGGTTTCCATCAGTTTTGATAATCTGTATGTTGTTAACCAACCAGTGGCATAGCTAGAACATCTGAGGCCCCGGACGGAATTAAAAAATAAAATGAAAAGCCACCTCACGGGTTATTACAAATAAAAAAAAAAAAAAAATTATGTAATAAACAGAAAGGCAGAACGTAGGTTTAATTTATTTTCTTTTACTATCTTTGTAAATGTATATATTTTTTGGTTTATAGTGAAAATATACACTAATTTTATTGGTTTCAGTCATCATTAATTCAACTTTGAATATATTCATCTTTTCGCCTAAAACAATTTGACACATTTTTTTCTTTTTCTCAGTAATAGTTTTAATAATAAATGTTATTGCTTTTATAGGTTTATAATAATCTATTTTATAGCTATTGGTTTATTTCAATCTTTTTATTAATTATATTTTTTTAACTTTGAAAAGCTTAATCGATTTTTTCAATTTCTAGTTTCAAAAATAATTGTTTGTTTTACTTTATTAAGTATTGTTGACTTTATTAAAGCAATGTTTAAATATTTAGTTTTTGCTAAGATGTAAAATGTGTAAGTCTTATATGTAATTATATGACATATCAACGGAAATCGTGTTTACTTTGTTCAAAATTAAAAAAATATCAACTCCCAAAATAACAATAGCTTTATTAATATTCCGATATATGAGGTAACTATCAATGCTTAATATATTTATAATAGTACGGTATTCACTCCCCTACTGCTATATATAAAAATTGTCGGGAAATACCGATATTAGATGTATTTCTTCAGTATTTAAACTCCTGCCGTGGTTCGATCCTAGATGCCTGGAAACTCTTTCCAGGCATAATATCCTTGGGATTGATTCCCTCAATTGATGGAAAAACCTGGTATTCGATCGTGACCAAATCAACCACATGTCTGGGAAACATGACTTCTTTAAAAAGTACTGAACTCAATGATCCTTTTAAAGTTTTATTCATTTATTGAAATTTACAACTGTATAAATAAATACAATTAACTTTTTTATAAGAATATAAAACATGATAGCAGCTTGTGATGAAGCTAACCATTGGTGGTTCCTCAATGATAAGATTAATTTAGGAGGCACATGACTATCTTCTTTTCAGAGGCCTCTAAGACTTGTCAGTAATTGTTTTGGATGAACCACAGGGCTAGGAGTTTGGAACTTAAAAAAAAATATCTGATTTGGACAAAATCTCCATCAAAGGGATTAGTAATGGCTTTATGTATAATTTTATTTGATACATAATCTGTAATGCATTAAGGATTCTACGAAGTATTTTGGATGATAGGGATTAGATACAGGAAGTATTCGACAATGTTCTGAGTTCCAAAGCTCAATTCTGTATGGGCCCATTGATGACGGGGTATATGAGTTTTTTTTTTGTAGAATATTTGAATTGTTTGTTAAGTAAATGTAGTAATCGGAATTCACGAGCAGTTTCATGAAGTTCCAGTATTGTATGAGTCGAAGTAAGACGTTTATGAAGATGTAGTCCTAAGTAACGAATTGGTTCTACAGAAATGATTCGAGTATTGTTACAGATTACAGCACAATAGGATGAAATAGGTTTGTACCTTAAAAGTTAAAGTAACTTATTTTTTTTTTCTTTGTATCTTATTTAATGGAACATTTCAGCTTAGATTAAATAAATAACTAACGAATCTCCAGATTATCATGCAAAACTTCTAACATCAGCATTAGGAACTGGATGCAGTCACCCACAGAGCAGAGGGAATTGAACTCAAATGTGACGACAAAGACCCCTCCTGTAAGAGAACCATTAGCTGCAGCATATCCACTCCTGGTCCACCATCAATCTTCCACATGTTATTCCGATATGACACCCAGCATCGATATTTTCTTCTTGTCAAGTGGACATCTTTTTGGCAGCCGCCGCGCTGGAGAAAGGTGTTGCGACTTGAGTAATTAGCGGGGTGGTTGCGTGGGTGGACAATGCACGCGGATTCAACTCGCAAACAACACGCGCCTGGAATGCGGAAATAACAATTCGATTTTTATCCTACCTCTCATTTAATATTTTTTATTAAAATATTGATTTATTTCCCGACTGCATGTGTTTGGATGATTGCCAATACGTATGTAATGATTTTTAGAGCGAATGACTGGATTGATTTTTAATCTCGATGGCTCAATTTTTTTTAGAATGATTGTATGTATTTTGAAAGACGTTCACCTCTAACAAATTATTGATTAAAATGTGATTAATCTATTTACTGAAATGTACGTAACGATTTTCTGTGAATTTTTTAATATAATATTATATTTTAAGTTCTCTCAATTTTTTTGTTGTTTTCATATCATGTGGAAGTACGTGATATGTGCAGAGTATGAATTATGTATATTTGAAAAAAATAAAAAGTCAAATGATATAGTTTTTAAAAAGTGTTAAACAAATAAACGACCAAATTAATAACACTGTTCATTCTAACATAATCTACTTAAATAACGTAAACTGAGAAATTACCGTCAACCAATATTTAAACTTGGTGTAATAGTCGGGTACCATCTTCCACTACACATTACGACTCCTTCCACGTTGATTTCGTTCCATATATCCAAATTTAGTTGTGATGCTATAAAACGATGAAACAAGGAAATATGATGAAAAATAACGGAGCTATAGAATTAAGATAAAGTTTGGCAAGTGCCTACAGTAGTCCGTACCTCGTCAGATGTTTTGTTTAAATGAAAATTTAATAATTTCTTTAAAAATGTTTTCTCGAGAAAGAAACTAAAATTTAAAATTAATAAACCCTATTGAAAAAAATAGAATTTATGAGAAATTATTTAACAATAAAATTCTATAGACAACGAAATTGGAGAGAAGTACTTTATAAATAAAATTAGAGAAAACAAATACTCAACTCAGCAGAAACTAAAATTTAAAATTAATAAATCCTATTGAAAAAAAAAAAAGAATTTACGAGAAATTATTTCAGAATAAAATTCTATAGACAACGAAATTGAAGACAAATACTTTATAAATAAAATTAGAGAAAACAAATACTCAACTCAGCAACTAATAAATTTCATAAAAGCAAAAAAAAAATTATTGTTTGCTTTATTTTTAATTTACAAATTTTCTATCCTTTTTTTATTATTTCTTGATGATATTTACAACTGTATTAAATAAATAAATTTAGTAAATTTGAACATATGGATATAATGACGTGAAAACACTTGTTGAGTAACTACCCAATGATAGCACTCTAATGATTAGTGTTGCCCAAAACCGGTCATGGTCTTGCACTTTGCAAGACCGAGACCAAGGCCGCTTAATTGTTGCAAGACCAAGACCAGGACTGGTAAAAAAATTGATTTTTTAAATTAAAATTAAGGCAAAATAGTTACTAATACTTGACAATCCTAGTTACTATATGTAAATAATTGGTATAACCAATATATTTTTGCATTTAACTCCTCCAATTTTTAATTCAGCCTTATCTAAACCAGGTTTCTCTTATCTAAAAAAATACAGTAATATCTCCATAGTAATAAGCCAATAAGTAACTGCAAGACTGTTGCGAGACTTTTGCAGCAAGGCCAAGACCATGACCAAGACTGAGTTAGCAAGACCAAGACTCGTCTTTGGGTAACACTATTAATGATATATCTACATTAGAAAATCACAGGGCCATCTTCTTTTCAGATGCCTAGGAGGGTTATCAGGAATTAAAGAGAAAGCAAGGCTATAAACAAGAGTTCTGAAGTTTATTATGGACGGATAGGTATCTGGATTGAATCTACAAATTTAGTTTCGTAAATTTAAAAATTGTCCTTATGACTATGACAATAGATGGACGAGTCATTCATATAACCTCTTTATTTTTTAATTATGTTTCAATAGCATTAAAAAAATTTCAACAGTTTATGATGAACCAATTTTTCACGAGTATTTTCTGTTCGAGTCGTGAAAATTAGACGAATACTGGGTAAACTACTATTTTATTACGCTGTTTAATATCTTGGACAGATACTATTTGATGTTCCTCACCTGAGATTTGCACGTGGACGTCATCACCAAAAATCCTTAAATATAAGGCTGGAACATCACAGTAAAGTCGCAGCTCAATAAATATTAAATAAGTGAAGAGACAACTTTATCTTTCATTTTTGGCAATATTTAATAGCCATAGCTTAAGGAAGTGTTTGTATCTAAACAGCCATTATACAAGATTTATTTCTTGTCCTTAAAGTTTGTTAAAAAAACAAAAACAGTTATTAACAAACGACTAGAAATTTTTCAGGAGTGGCGTCAGGATACACAATGTACAACAAATCGCACTCCAAATTGTTACGTCACCATGTTGAGTTTCCATAATTAAAAAAAAAATCATTTAAAAAATATCCCCAACAAAGTTTTATTTTTTATTCTAACAATGCGCTTACTCATAACTATGTTTCAGTTCTTTCCTCGTAGCAACCTTGAATTTTAAATCTTAAAAATTAGCATCTTCTCTTTCGGTATTTCAGGACTTTGAATCATTAACTATTAAGGTGTAGGATGCTGTATCGTAATCCAAAATAATATAAAAAAATGGAAATTAAATAACGATAATTCAATTTTTACAAGTGAAACGTTCTCAAGGATTCTCAAGGCATTTGAATACTTAATCGACACCAATATTGAGAAATCAGTAATTGTGACCGATTTCTTATCTGTAATCAAGGGAATGCAAAATACATGGACATGTAACACATTGCACAAAAAATTCAACTTATGAACTTGAAACTAAATAACATTAGTCAAAAAATAATATTGTTTTGGGTACCCTCACACATTGGCATAATGGCAATGAACGAGCCGATCAGGGAGCAAAGGAAGCCGCCAGAAGCACAGATTCACCTGTTTCGGGATCGATGTTTCTCAACGACTGGACAAGAGAAATTGCAATGAAAGTGAACGACAGTTGGAATGCACAGTGGAGATTACTGCCATTCAATCACCTTCATCTGACCAAAGACGAAAATCGAGCTTGGTATCCTCCAAAACACTTAATATCAAAAGAAATGTTTTATAATAAGCAGGCTCAGAATTGGACATACCAAATTGACCCATCTCCACCTACTTCTTGGATTACATCGACCAACATGTGAGGCATGTGAAAATGCTAATCTGACAGTTGAACAGTTATTCCAGTGCAAAAAGTTCCGGAAACAGCAAATCGAACTCCAAATTGATGACAAGGCACCGTACAAAGAAAACACTGGTATTGAAAAAATGTTGAAGTACATTCGAAAATTAAATTAATAAGTTATATTTTAAAAAAATGATCGTGGCTAATGACCCTGGCAGTCGATGTGACGTTAAAAAACAGTAAATAAAAATACATAAATAAATAACTATTAAGAACAGATCTGAAGCAGAATTTGTAGGAGAGCCATTTAGTGCAATGGCGAGTCTAACCACCGAGATCAAAATACACGTTCATTCTGTCCTTTCTTTTCCTTCGCTCATCTATTGAAACTCTGATCTCACTGCTTGTAAGTTGTACCTTCCGTCAGGGGAAGTAAACGAATATATATAATATATTAGTAGAAGCTGTAAATTAAAAATATTATAAATAAATATATTTGCCCCGGATATCCGATGTCCATATTTTAATTAAATAATTTCGAAAAAAAATTAATAACATAGCTTTATGCAAAATTGGCTTCCTGAACAAATACAAAAACGAGACATGGCGCGCTTTAAATATAGAGTAAATATTTAACTAAGAAGCAAAATTTAATAGCTTAATGTTATAGAATATTTGCTTTCCTCAACAAATACTGGGTAATAAACTCTGCCTTCTTCTTCTTCGGGAATAACTAAACTTCAATAAAAACAAATAAAAACAAAAATCCATAAACAGTAAAAGAATTAAACAGAGTAAATAGACTTCATATGTGATGTTATATCAGCTATCAAAGTTCTCCATAAACAAGGACTGTAACGCGATCTAAGCGGTGTATCAACTCAGGCGAGAATTCGCAAAGGATCAAATTCTCCTCTCTCCACCTGTTTTCAAATCTGTAACAAGATATTCTCCCTCATCTAAACAGGTCTCACTTTAATACTGATTGGATTAGAATCCTGTTCGTTAAACCATTTCAGATTAGAGAGCACTTAAGAAAGATACAATAAATAAGAAAAATGTATTTCCTATCATGTATTATTATTGTTCTACTATCAATTTTTTATTCGTTGGGAAATGAAATAGCGAATCTTACTTGTAGGATAAAAAGATATGAATAAATACTGAAATCTTAACAGTAATTCGATTTAGTTACAACTGACTAGTGCGTTATTTCAAGATGAATTTATTTTGCACATCCATTTTAACATTACATACATTACCTAAAAACGTTATCTGGGGAAATAAGCAAGGGATTTCATACTGGTAAAAACATTTTAAAGTCCTCATTTTTTTGGTCTAATAGTGATTTTTTGCTAGCATTAATCAAGCAATTATCCCTACGAAAATAATCACAATAAACAATGTACCATACTTTGTACATTTTTCTTTAAATATAAGCTTGAATCTGATTTGTGGTTGGACTCAATATGTTCAATAGTACAACAAAAACATTCTTTTAAAAACTAAACTTTTTTTTTTAAACCCTAGAAATCAATATTTCAGGATTTTATTTAAATAAAAAACCATGAAAACGTAGATAATTGCTGTAGGAATAATGTCGATGAAATCAATGAAAAAATTGAAGAAATGTATTTAAAATTTAAAGCCAAAGATTTTAGGTATATTAAAATGATATAAATTGATATATCACAGTATGGCAAGAAGCTATCCAAGGCAAGATCATCTTCAGTCACCGCAATCAAATTTGAACGCTTCAGTAGTAGGAACCGGACCGATTCAGCAAGTTATTTTTTCTTTTTATTCAAGTAATTCTTTCATTTTATTAAAGTAATTTTTTTCTTTTTATTATAATTTAAGGCACGTTTTGCACTTTTTGATGGAGGGTAAATTAGATTTATCCATCAGATTTCCGGAGTAATAACGCTCGGATAAAATTGGCTAGAGACTAATTGAAATATTTCCCACATGGATTAAAATATCCAAGAAACTAAAAATTAAGCCTCTGTTCTGTAAGCGAGGAAATTGTTCAACATTCCCTCCTCTCTGTAACAGGCTATAATTCAAAATTGTACCTTAAGGCGACGCCGTCTCAGAAAGGCGAAAATGTAAAAAATAGTGTCGAAATCACAATGATAACGAGTTTAGTTGAACATATAGATTGAAATATTTCAGATACTAAAATCGGACCTGTATACTGTAAGCGAGGAAAGTGTTGAACATTACATTTTCTTTGTGATGAGCTATTATTGAAAATTTTATTTTAACCCAACAAAGTGTTAAAGAGACGGAGAGCGAAAAAGACATTGAAAATACTTTTTTTATTATCCCTTTAGGACAAATTATAGATACAGAAAAATGCCTGTGTGACCATACATTGAATTAATTATTTACAAATCTCATTAAAATTAAAATTTTCAAAGAAGGAAAAACCAAAAAAAGAAAGCACTAAAAACCTTCAGATATGTATACAACAAACATAGGGAAATAAAATAACATAAGTGAATAAAATCATTTCTGGTCAACTTAAAAAGTTCACTTTAGTTTAGATCTACATTTAGTGATCAATCGGATTGGGAAAGAAGTGGCTGCTTAAACAGGAGAGATTTGAATGAGGGAACTGATTAAGCATGCCCGATATTAGAGGGATGGTATTCCAGAAGGAGACTGCTTGAATTATAAAGGATTAGTCAAATGCAGCATTATCGCTAAGCAGTTCGGTCGGTGAATAGGTGGGTAGAGGTAGTAAGTACGGAATCTAGCGGGATTGAATGGAATATTTAAATTGTAGGCTGTGAAAACTATAGGGAAACGCTGAGTTCTGATGGCTTGGTATAGAAAGGTAGCATGGAAGTACAGACGGCGGTTGGTTGTTGATGTTTTCACTTATGTCGTGTGGTCTAAAGCACACACACCTTAGGTTTTTTTCTTTTTATTTTTACAAGTTCTATATATTTTTGATATTTTTTATTGTATATATATATTACATGTTTTTATGTTAAATTTTCTTACTATTTCTTTTTTTCTCAATTTTATATATGATGGTATGAATGTACACATATACTCTTAGTGCCCAACGTCCTTGATTGAGACAGATTGTATTATTATTACCATTGCCATAAAAGTTTCTTAATCTTAAAAAAAAATAACGGAGGAATCAGAGGCCGAAGATCAAGGAGGTAGATAGAATAAAGGAAACGCCTGAACGTTATTAAAGAAATAAGAAATCTTTCTCTTTGATTGACATTGTACAAATGATCGATAAGATTTTTGAGTTTCTAAAATAGACAAACATTTATTCCCAAATTTAGAATTTAACCCACTAAAACGAGACGATAATAACCCTAGTGGTTGACGCCTTTATAAATAATAAAAATAAAATTAGAAATCATTCACCTAAGACAGCCGTGGAAGAAGCTGGTAGAGACAGCTTAAGAACTCCAAGAAAGTCAATCGAAAAATGTTATATTTTTTTATTAGTGTTATGTTATTTTCTGGTCCATTTTTACTAATAATATTTTTATCAATTTTATTAAATATATTTGTAAACTGTTTTATATACATATCAATATTTTTATTATTGGTTTTTAGAATTAGACATTCCATTTATATACATTGCTCTATATACCTATGTGTGTGCGAGTGTGTAAATTAAGAGGGTAAAGATGAGGAGAGTCGGAGGGTCATAGAATTTATACTAAATAGTGGTTTTATTGTAATTTTACGAATAATAGAAATAAACAGCTCTTCATCGGTTGAGAAATCCTGAACCAGCTGAGGTTGTCGGTTTGTGGTTCTGGTGAGATCCGATAGGGCTCTCTCCTGCTGTAGTTCACTAAGTAGCTCTACTCAACCTCTGAACTCCTGGTCTTTGTGAAAATGTCAAAAATTTCTCTAAAATTTTCAAATTCTCAAAATACTTTCGTCACCTGATTCATCTAAGTGCAAGTCTTTCCTAATCAATTGCTACAAATTATATCTGTGCATATTAATTCTCAAAGATGTTTTTTAATCGGTTCGACATCATTATCAATCCTTCATCATATCTAATTATTGAACCCTCATTTTGATCACCTTCTTCTCCTTCAGGTTGGATAAACAGTAACAGTTATGGAAAATTTTCATACTTTTATTTTCGCACCTATAATTATTTGAAAAGGTACCAAATTTCCAATAACTGTTTAATAACTAATAGTCGTATAAGCCATAATCAACCAGTGATAAAATAAATAGGACTTTTGTTATTTTAATGGTATTTATGATTTGTTAGCTGTAAGTTTTTAGCTTTAGCTCGGTTAAAAACGCAATTAAAAAAAATTATAATAGCCCAACTGTCAATAAAAGAGAGTTCATTTTTTTAAAATAATTTATATTAAAGGTACTTTAGATGAAGACGTACATAAACATTGGACATTTAAGCTCTGTAAAGTGACATCAACGGGGATAAGACCTGAATGATATTAAAGACCATTTAACTATACAATGATAAACCGAGTTTAAGCAAAATCCTTAGAGCCGTTTTTGACAAAATTGTAGAAATGTGTTTCACCGTAGATATAAAGTGGCACTTTCGATTAGTCGATTGTAAGGAAAAAGTTGCTGAACAGCTGAGGCATATACCTATCTTAAATAGGTAATGTAAGTTTCATACAACTTTTCGTTTTTGAGCTATGCTGTTCACAGACACACAGATTCACGGACACACAGATTATTTTACGAGACTTGGTTATTTGGACTCAAGAGATTTCAAACCGTTGAAAACTCAAATTCGAAAAAGTTCACGATCGCCATACTTTCACTTACTATATATTACATATAGGTAAGTGAAAGTCAAATTAAAGAAAATTAAATGTGTAACTATCGTTATAATTTCCTAATCTAATGAATGTATGCAATGTATTAATATAACTACTTATTAATAAAAACGTCATTTTAGTACTGCAGCAATAATAGTGTTCTTTCAGTAAAACATTTAATTATAATTTAAATGCAAACGTCATTACTTTATTCCCAAGTCGAGAAGGCGGAAAGTAAATAGAAACTCATTTAGAAGTGTTTTCTCTAAAAGAGTTTGCCTTCCTTATCTAATAACCTCCATTGATTAACTCTTAGACTTTAATATTAAGTTAATTGCCTTGGAGTTGAATAAATTAAACTCAACCATTATCCTTAGGAATTTAAATGTTTCCGCGTTTGTAAAATTGAAAAATTAGAAATGTCTTTCTACAATATATTGCACTGACATTCGACAGAAGAATGACATGGATACAAACGATTTCACAATAACTTACATGGGCATACTATCACACTTATAACAAATATGGCTACATTTAACATGCCCGAAAACACACTTAGGATGCTCAAAAGGAGCTAGATGAGGGATTTGCTCGCTTAAAAAGATGCTAAAATCAAGACCGGATTGGATGCCGTTGGGCACTCCTCTCCTCTCCATCACGCCGATCAAGCCACTACCTGTACTCTTACCGAACCATTTGTCATTGTTTATGACTGATTTGGGTGAAGAAAAGAAGTTGAAAAAAAAATGTATATAAGTATGAAGCTATTGAACTAATGAGTGATTTGCTCATTATTTTTAAATTCATTTTAAGTTATTTTGGTATTAGGTATATAAAATTTGCTTTATGACAATTTCTAAATGTATTAGTGCACCATCATTGTTCAAAAAATAAAACATGGACTCCTAAATTAAACAATCTGCTAGTCATTGAAGCAAATGAGCATCCTACAGTGCCATCAATAAAAATGAAAGACAAAATAACAGACCATACACTAATGGGTCAATGCCTATTAATACTTTATGTTATTTTTATAAATTTAAAAATTGATCTATTTAATAATAATAAATATATATATATATATTACAAATTATAACTTTATTCCACATCCCACAAATCTGTCTGCTGATTTATACAAAAGCAAATTCGATATTTTCAATATTTTTTGTATTAAAAACTGGCTCTGTTAGAAACATATAATAAATTAATACAGATTACTTGAAAATGTAACGTATAAGGTGTGTATATATATTTATTTATTACTTTAATATATATATTTATAAATTTAAAATTAAATAAATAAATGAGTTGTGGAATTCCAAAACAAGTCAAATTAATGTTTATAGATTTTTTATGTTTTGATGTAATGAATTTACCACTGATATTATCGTATTTATTTATATTTGAAATTTTTTAACCCGCTTAGATGATCATCTATAAATATTAATAGAAAGAAAGGTCACTAACCAGGGCCCTAAGAAAAAATATTGAGATATCTGAGAGAAAAATCCTCCGCACTATAACCAGAGCAATCTGGAATCATAGTACTAACACTTGGAGAAGAAAGCCCAATACGAGCTGAAACTGGTCAATCGATATCTTATGATATAAAGGTAAGGAGGCTAAGATAGACCGGACATTTAGCTTGGACCAATGCATCTGGAAGTCCCTACACGACAACGAATGCCTCTATAGTGGGCAAAATAAATACTTCTTAAATATAAAATAATCTTTTTTTCAATAGTCAAAGTTTTCATTTGTTCGCCATATACAATTCGCAATATATAGGAGTAAAGTAAATCACAAAAGTATATGGATAAGTTAACAATATATCTTAGAATGACAAACATAATAAAAAGTCATACAAATAAACTAAAAACGCAGAATAAAAATTTTAAAAAAAAATTAAAATTAAAATTCACCATTGACGCGTCTGGGAGAGAAGCACTGGGATCTCCTGGGGTCATGCCTTGGCTTCCACATTTAGGGGACAAAGCATGACTCAGAATCCCTTGGGCGAATGTAAATATTGTATATAGGTGTGAATGTGTTTTATATATTTTAATTTCATTTAGTTTCTCTCTATTTTTTTTTTTTTTTTACATCTGTATGTTAACTTTCTTATTTTACTTTCTACAACTCTTTTTCTTTTATCTCTATTTTAGTTATCATTTGTATGTATATATTGTGTGAATGTTTAGTGTAGCCCTAATATTAATGCCCTCCAATGTAGCAGAATGTATTAATTTTCAAATAATTATTTTTTTTTTAATTAAAATTTAGATTACTTCTTGTTATATGATATCATTCAGCCGAACTTACATAAAAACACCGATTTGAACTGCTTACGATGCTATCGTTTCGTACCTAGAATTTAAAAAAATATAGTGATAGGAAACATTTGTTTTTTTTTAAGTAGAAAATCCATCGCACCTTTAGAAAAATAATAGGTGAATACCAAATGGTGTACTAGAATCGCTTTCGTTATACTGTATTTTTTAATTTATTAGTTTTCCTTACGATATTAGTTTGTAGGTATTTCACAATAATACGCATTGAGTATTAAAATAAAGAATGACACTTATTTTGAATCAGATGTCCATAAGAACTACTACAGAAACTTCTTTTTACAAGTTCATTTATACCACCCACACACACCCTCATTGAGGGGCAGAGAAGGAAATAGAAAGAGAATTTTTTTCGGATGACAGATGTTCCAATTTTTGTTTAAAACATTCTCTGACGATTAGCCGATTCGATGAAGCCAAAACAGTTTGATTGACGTTTCATCTGACAGGAGAATGATAAGTTTGTCAGTTGGAGGACATGGGAGTTTTCAGAGAAAAGTTAGTTTTTTCTTCTAGTTTTCAATGTTATTTTCGGTATAGTGCATTTGTTGGTTGTTGTTTACTACAAATTAAATATTTTAAGTCGTGTTTAACAAACGTTTTAATTTTTATAATTTAATATTTCTTGCACAAATAATTTAAATTCCCATTTATCCGCCCTATTATTGTACATTTCCGCCAAACGTTACATACGTTTTACATGAACTACTACTGAAACACAATTGTTTATCACTTGTGTTCACACCATTAATATGAGTACATATTGTTTTAAAATATACAACAAAAACTAATATATATTTCATAAGCCTATATATATATATTTCATATAATACTGGTAAATATATATCGTACGAATATATTTTTTAAATAAAACTGTTGTTAATACTTTCTTAAAACGCTTAGAACTGGTTAAATAACATGTCGATATTATTGACCGATAGCGATCCTAAACTGTTAATAAAAATACTAGAATACTAAAAAATATAAGTATTCATAGATATTTATATTTATTGCATCTTCGATTAACTGTGAAAAGTCAGTAAGTAATATTTAAGAAAATTAAATCACTATATAATTTCATAAACTTTTCATTCTTAAAAACCAAAATTTGTGCATTTGTTCTTATTAAGATTTAATAAGTACTATTTTTTATAATTATTGTTTTATATCGACAGATATAATCTAATTATTGAATGAATGTATGAATGAATCTAAACGTAATTTTATTCTAGGACTAAAGTCTCATAAGAATAATGACAAATTTCCAAAAATATGTAAATTAGTTTTTGTTTACGTATATATAAATAAAACAAATATACAAAAAAAAATTAACAAATAAAATACCACTTTGTTGAAGAGGATCGAGGTATGACAATTATATAGGTATTGATTCCAAAAGGAGGTAGCACGAATGATGAAGGTTTTGCTGAAGAAAGTGTTTTTATGGGAAAGGATACACAACTTTATAGGTTGAGATCTTGTATTGTATTAACTGAGTGGAGGGAACTTTGAAGATTTGTTTTAAGGACTTGGAAAAGGAAAACACCAAGAAGGAATTGCCGTCGGGAAGTAAGGTACTGCCACTTGCAGAAGTCGCCTGGGAATACCAAAGATGAGTCTGATGAAGGAATTCATGAGTCTCTTCGGTCTCCTCTCCAGCCTTGCAGACAGCCATCCGTACATCTAGCAACCGAATTTCAGAGATAGATTTATGTTGACTATTTTGAAAATTTTCAAAGATGGTAGACAGAATTTTCTGATTAAATGTTTTGATTCTGAATGCCAACGAAAAGATTGAAATTCATAAAATCAAAATTAAAAGCTCATTTTCGTCAAAGAAGTTCACGTTTCTGACTATTGTAAACGAGCCGAAAAATGAAAATTATAATTGAAATGTTTACATGGTGTTTTATTAATAATTACTTAATATTGATATTATTTATACTAATTTTGAAAATATTTTATAATCCTACACATAAAAATAAAAATCTATTGGCAGCGAAAGATAATAATTATTATTACAATTGCAATAAACATTTAATTAGTTTTTGAAATAATTGTTAACGCTTCAGATTCAACTGTTTAATATTGATAAATTTCTCGGTTTGGAGGGATGGAAAGACCCACCACCAAGCGTTACTAGAAAATTTGCATAGGAAACGTCCAATGCGGTCAGGTGGGATGGTTCGCTTTTTGCTTTTGTTACTTCCCTCCGAATATGTATAACAAATTCGAAGTCCTCTCTTTCGGAACATTGGCCTTTCGCTCTTGATCGTTTTCGCGGAACACAATTGCGTCTTTCATGGTTGAATTGGTAATCATAGGATATGATGCTCCAGTATATAAATTTTAATGATATTTTGGTTGAAGACTATAATTATTTATTTTTTCAATATTAAGAACCTTTAGGTAACATTAGAAAATAAAAGTATGAGAATACGTAAGCATTTCAGAATAACGAATGATGTAAACAACAGGTACCCCTTTGGACTTAAGTTGTTCCTTAACCTATTTTTTTTTATTGATATGTGATTTGCCCTAGCGTAATGTAAATTTAAAAATGACTTTTACAAACAGTTACGAAGTGGACTTAATTCGTACCAAATAATACTAAGAATATTAATTTAACTTTTATTTCAATAATTGAGTTTTTTAATTATGCCAATTGGCGAATCATGTATTGTATTGACAATTCTCATGATTGGAAGGATAAAATGACAAAGCTCTCCCTTGATAGCTAGGGTAAGCTAAATATTTATCAAGAAGGTACCGACTAGACACAACCAGACACTTTATCAAGACTGAGGGAACAATAACAGATTTCATCGAAAGGTTTCTTTCTAACATACCTCATATCAGTACTAAAGGATAAGGATATCAATTCTCAATAGTTAATAGCTCCAGCCCTTTTCCATAGACATCTTAAGAATACCAATTATTGATAACTTCCTTTGAATCCCTTTCCAAGGCTCCTTAGATTTCCCAAAATTACTTCACCCCTCTACTATTCTCGGGTAGATTAACCCCATGGTCCTCTAGACAAATCAATCTTGCAGTTACGTTCTTGGAGTCACACTCTTGCGAGGAGATCTGGAGTGAACTCTTGTAGTCAAACCATATATTTATAGTATATTTCTGTATGGTAAGATGCCATTTGTAACATACATTATGAATAAAATTATTACTTATAAAATCCTAACTGCCTCCGATACGTTAACTATACGAAATCAAAGTCAGACATCTGTCATTTTTAAAAAGTTTAGAACTGGCCAATTTTCTCTAATATTATTTATAAGTTACACATATTCTTTGTACAAAATAAATTTGCCACCTACTTAGGTCTTCAGCAAATGTAAGATCAAGGAGAATAAATTATAGCACACAAAAAAAAATAATAACAAAACAAACAAAAAAATATATATAAAAAAAAGGAGTGAAGTGAAAACAAGATAAGATAATAACACAACAGCAAAAGATAACACAGCAAGCAGCTCAATGCAATAAATCTCTTAGCCAAAGTGTGTACTCTTCTGGACGGATTGTATGGATTTGTGGCATTAGATAGAGCTTAAGTGGGTAGATTTCAGTCAGCCTGTCATGAAAATTATTAAAGCGGTCAGTGGCAGTTGCCGTGATGAAAGGAAGTGTTAAGATCAGTGAGCAACGTATGGTTTGAAACATAAATGGGTGCGTCTACAATTTTCCGAAGGACTTTTGTCTGATATGACTGAATGATTTTCATATTTGATGTCTTTGCTATTCCCCATAGCTGGATTCCAAATGTCCAAAGTGGTTTAATGAGGACTTTGTAAATAGTTAATTTATTACTCACAGTTCATCTAACATATTATTCGACATTAACATACGATTTTTATATGATTCGAGTTAAACATTCTTAAATAAAATCAGAAACAGTTTAGGTCGAACCTATAAGACAAGAATTGACTTTCTGAAAATGACAGAAGCACCTCTTTGATATAAAGCCACTTCCGTGAAACACTATTTATTTGTTAATAAACATTAAGTAAATGAAAAACCTTACTTAATTTTTTTCATTTTATTTCATCGAGATACAAAAGCTTATACCACTTACACGATAATGCAAGAGAACAGAATACATTTTGTTATTTCATGCTTGTATCTATGATCGTTCATTTTAATGTAATTTCTAATTGGATTGATCAAATGTTTCAAACATGATTTCATGTATGTATGAGTAAATGTTTAGATTTATTATGTTATGGATGGGAGTAATATTTCAGTCTCTAATCAAGAAATTTTTATACATAGAAAGATATATTGTTTATATATGATCTGAAATACTTGCGAAGTGTTAGTTGGACTTGATAAGATATTTCATGAGTATTCAATCAATAATGGTTAAATTACAAAAATTTAAAAAATTGTGTTTTACATATTGTGTTTCTTCACAAAACGAACCAGATTTTTTACCAAGAAAACAATAATAAGCCATAACATGCTTTTTTTGTCTGTAATTGGATTGCTAGAATCATATCCCGAAACGTATACTGCTTTTTTATCATTCAGATTCAATTTGCATGCAAAATTCATTACTTTTCATTATTTAGAAAAATCTGGTGTATCATACAACTTTCCCTTAACACCTTATTTAAATTATTAAATGCCTTCTCAAATAATGAAAGTTGTACGGTATTTAACATAAAGACACCAATGCACATTACACATATTATGGATATCATCAAGCCAGAAGGAATCTTGACCATCTCAATTTGGTTTAAACACAAATGGATAAACTTCAAAATAACTGAGTTTCCCTGAGTGAATTAATTTTGTAAACATTGTATAAAATGATGATTTTATTTAATTTGTTATTTTGATTAGCTTAGTTTTTTATATTTCGTTTATATACATTCAGTTTTAGTTATATTATTTTGCTGTTTAATTTATTTTTGTTTATTGTACATAGAGTGTAAATGTGCTCTCTGATCACTATTATAAATGTCCTTTCTGACAGATTGTAATACTTCTCAATAAACAAGTTCTATAATTTACAATTAAGATCTCGCTCAATCTCTACTGGCTTTAGCACTAGTGACGCGGATGAGAGCGTAGCGCAAGGATCACTTGTTGTTCTGTTTTTCCTTCTGTAGTTGGCTTGGGGTTATCTGCCTGATTGAATATATTGTACATAGGTATGACTGTGTATTTATGTTTTTAATTTACTTATCTTCAGGTTATTTTATTTTTATTGTACATAGTTTTTGATTATTATTTAGTTATTATTTTACTTTTGTTAATTTTATGTTTTCTGTATATATGGTGGGAATGTTTTCATATCTTATTATAATTATTGACAGATTATTATATTTCTAAATAAATAAATATAACAATAAATAAATTATCATTATTATTTTAATATATAACCACATTTAATATTTTCCACAAAGTATTTTGTGGATAAGACAACTCATTTATAGAAAAAAAAAGTACTTTATTATCGTTTTATTTTAATGTAAATATTAACATTCAAATGGAGTCCGGTGTTCCTGTATCCCGAGCGTCTTATTCATTACAATTTAATGTGTTACATTTTGCAGCTGCAGTATGTTTTGTTGTTTTCCAAATTTTTATTTAGTACCAGTAAGTTTTTATCTTTAACGGACCCATATAATTTATTAAGATAATATTTAGGACTCTTCAGTGGTCATAAATTTGTCATTTATCATAAATAATTATTATGGTTTTTTGGTCTAAAAATTTGGCTTTCATAGAGGCCCTAAACGTTTATTGAAATGGAAGAACTAGTAAGAAGATGGACTAATTAAATAGACACCCTGGACAGAAGCTTCAATGAAGACAGGTGACATAGACAATGCTACAATGGAAAGAGGTACAGTGACCCAAATGATACACAGGTGGCCCAGAGGTCATTAGTGGAATATTGCACTAGCGGCTTCTTAAGACTATAGTCCGATCGTCGGATCTATTGTTGTTCAAAGAGCCTGATAGGGGTCAATAGAGTTCGTGTTATTTTTGTACCTTTTTTTGGGGCGGTAACAAAGGCGAATGAATAGGCAAGGGTGTTAGTAGGATATGCTTGGTCATCGTGAGCGATGTTGTGGTCTGTCAGGACAGTGGAAGAATGGCAATAGGGATTGGCAGTATAGCTCTGTCTGTTCTAGGATGCCGAATGCTGAAAATGATTTGGACAGGTGAAGTGGAGGAGGCTTGTCTCTGACAAGAAATCGTGGATACTCATGCTTAGTATTCCATCTAACTAATTTCTATTAGATCAGATAAACTTAGATAGCCATTATTAGTTTGAACATGAGATATCTAACTCATGCCTTGTTAGGTCACACGAATTTCGTCCAAGACATTGAAATTAAAGCCATTTAATCATTCTCTGTGAAAAAAAATAAGTTCTAAGCCAACCTATTAATATTCCATACGCTAATGGACGTACAACCTACATTTCATTGATATTATAAGGAAAGGAATCATTCGATTTGGCCTCAAGTTGGAAGAAATTAAATTATTAATGTAGGAATAGTCTGATGGATTTCCATTCAACAATTAAAATATATATATGCTTTTGTTTTATATACTTCTTTTATTAGATCATTCTATTCAATTGCCAATAGAATTATAATCTTAATTAACTGCTTACATATATACTATTTTCTTATATAACCAATAAAAATAGTGATTGAACTATACTGATTTATTTCACAGACATTTTTTTCACAATTTGACAATAATTTTTTTTTATAATTTAGTTCTCTTTTTCAACAATTTTCTATTTTGTTTTATTTTATAATTAAATTTTATTTTATCATAACTTAATTATACACCGTCACTAAACAATTTATAGTTTTTTTTCCAAATATTTAGAAAGTTCAGCTAATTAATGTTTGAGTTATTCGACTTATCTAATTTTTCGAGATTGTCACAGGGTATGATATTAGAGGAATTTTACATAAAATTACTTTTTTCTCCTATTACTAGGAATTATTGCCGAAACAGTGATTAATTCTGCATTCTTCTATATTAGTTCCTCACACTCAGATGAGCTGAAGGAGTTGTTTTTAATAACAGTTATCGTTAAGTTTAACATTAGCAAGACCTAAATCCTCGTTGTCTTTAAAGCTGAAATAGACTTATTTTTCAGTGTCCTCTTTATAGAGTATTATTGATAAAAAAGAAGAAGGGAACAGAGATCTTCTTTCAACAGAAATGTGACTGAATGCGATAACAAATAAGCAAGAAAAGTAACCAAGCTGTATCAAATAAATCTGATTTAAGAAATTAGTTACTTAAGCGGTAAAAAAAAAAAAAAAAAAAAAAAAATGGAACTTCCTGCAAAACATCAAATTTTTCCATAAATAGAACTGTAGGAATAATTTCCATTACAAAAATCTGGTGTGTCCACTCACACGACTTTCCTACCTATTTCAGAAAAGTTTTTATATCTTTACATATGTTCATGAACAAACAAAAAGAATTGAACTAAATTTATTTTCCTGAAAATTGATCAAACAAAACATTTGAGTACGATTTATTTGATAAACTAAAGCAATGAAATGTTTCTCTGAAATCGACTTAAGGTAGATCAGTGTAAAAATTTCAATACTCACTAATATTGCTGATCAAAAACTTTTTGTCATAGCTTAGTATTGTCAAACAATAATTTTTGTTAAAAGTAGAGGAAATATTGAAGATTGTGTGAAACAGATTTTCTTACTTTCACTAAGTCATTTTTATTCTTTCATTCACCCCTTCCTGACACCAGGAAATGAACTCATATATCTTTCATTGGAATAGCTGTAACTTCGTTAATAGTTTTCCAATTTCATTACCTTTCAAACGATAGGCTTAACGGCGTTTGGACTCAGGGGCCTGTGAAACGTATAGATCCATCGAAAACCGCATGTCGGAAATTTGACCCGATTGCAATACTTTCCTTATCTAGTATAGGTAGAAAAGTAAAAAACACGTGATGAAATATTTAATTGAAAACAGTTAATGATTTCACAAATGTTCTGTTTTTGACAGGCATGGTTAAATTAATAGAAGCAACAATAATGACCTGAGACAGAATGCAACTTATGTAACAGATACCGAACTGATGTAATGAACTCAATTGACGTAGATAGCCACTAAATGAACTTTCTTTACAACTGAAAAGTGATAGTAGATGCCATTAAAGTTTTATCAAAGTCGGTTGAGGAGTCCTTAGAAAAAGCAGTGGAGAACTTTGTTTGTAAATAAAAGAATTTATTACTACTCACAGGTCTAGTAAAAGATTATACTAAATAAATACTATACCTTAATATGTAAATGTATTGATATACAATGACAAGATTAAGGCATAATGATCCCGTAAGTTCGACGTCGTTTGTCGCTTACATTTATATCTGAATTGACTAAATAATTACACAGTATCCTGTATACCCCTCAGTCATCTGTGGCTGATTACCTGTTGCATTAAGTCCAACACTGAACGAAATATTGCTTGATAATTGTTTCTTAGTGTTGCTATTGTAGCCGTCCGACTATATGGCACAAAATTCAGTTAATGTCGCATGCGGAATTCGTTTCTCTTTTTCGTACACTTTTGTAGCATGCGACTAATGCGATTCCATTCAGGCAACTTCAGTTTGGAAAATTATGTCATTAAAAACAGTCACGGCAGCTGCATATTTGGTAATCCCTTTAATTGATAAAAGGAAAAGAAAAACACAATGATATTGGAGGAGAAAACTATAAATCGATGGTCAAGAAATCCAGTATAATTTAATATTTTACGCTTATAGAGTATTGGAAAATTCATTTTAGTCCGAGAGTATCTAAGAAAAAAATCAACATTATTTGATTAAAACTTTAAAAGAATTTTTTTAAAAAAATGAGTCTGCCAGCCAGATCTTGCTACCTTTAGAAATTATTACTTGCGGATGAAACGAATATTAGACCACATGAGGATGGAAAAGTTTTTATTTATTAATTTGTATATAAGGATTCATAGACTATTGTAGATATCTACAATACAATAGTCTATTATCAATAGTCTAATTATCTTCAATAGTCTACATCACATTCTCCTTCACTGCCCAGCATACAATGAGTATAGACAAAAAGTCCTTCAAAACTTCATCTCAGAATCTTCTGATAATCTCAACGTCGAATCCATACTGAATATCGATTGTATAGATAAGCTAAATAAAATTTACTATAATATGATGGGAGTACACAAAGTGCATACACAAAATTGTTGATCATAGCCATTATCTATTAAGCGTTTGTTTTTAAATTATCTTAAGAGTAATATTTTGTTTATATTTATAATTATTTTTATTTTTATTGTGTCTATCATAGTAACTGGTTCATATAACTATTATTATGCAGTAATCGTTTTTAATTTTTATTGTTATTCATGTTTTGTATAACCCATTCTAAATGTTAAATATTGTAAATTTTATTTATATTTAAATTATATGTATGTAAATTTGTAAAACCATATTATTGTACAATAGCCAAGCTTGGCTCTATTTGTATGGGGAACCCCCTTAAAATAATAGAGCCAAATATCTATATAAAGAGACAAATATCTATCATCTATCTATCTATCTATATAAGGATTCAGAGATGTAAAAAATTTCATGAAGAAATAACGAATCCCGATTCGAGAAATATATATATATATATATATATAATATATATATATATATATATATATATATATATATATATATATATATATATATATATATATATATATATATATATATATATATAAATCTATATTAAAACAGTTAGTACTCAGTGGACGCGGAATTTGATGCTCTATACTTTTATTCTATGGGGTTTTCTCTTAGAGAACTCATTCCCAAGCTGCAGCGCCATTTATAGTAATTTGTCTGTTGTTCACGAATTTGGTAAAAATTGACGTTCGTTGGCCGTGGTTAACGAACATACCGCTTAACCAAGTTATTAAGTTTAGGTACTCATTCGACGCACAATTTAACTTTATTTAATTTATGAAAGAAAAGGTTTTTCGCTTTGTTGCACCGTTAAGGAACTATAGGTGAAAAAAAAAAAAAAAAGATGGAAATAATCTGCCTTTTTTGGCGAGAAAAAGTTTTTCCTTAGTAATTCGCTTCAGCAATTTGGTTTTTACATGTCTCAACCAATATATACAAGTTAACAAAATAAAAACTATTCTCACATTTTTAACAATGAATTTCTCGTTTCGATCTACAAGGTAATGGCCTAATATTCATTAAATTAGTCGCCATTTGTACAGGAAGTAAGATCCGACTGGCAACTCTCATTTTTTAAAATAAAGATGTTATAAATATTCAACAATGCTTTTAAAATTTTCATCAAATAATTTAGATTTTTTCTCATGGGCTCTCGGATTATTTGGGTTGCTAGCAAGTGTATTTCGTTTTATCACTGATCTTCATCACTGTGTCCTCACCTAAACACTCAGCAGTTGACAATATTGATTTGTGTACATTGACGTCCAATAAAAAATTGAGTAGCTCAGAAGCAAACCATTTCCTTTTTTCCTGGGAGATGAGCCATTCTTTTCTTGCTGAAGTTTTTCGCGATTAAATGCTGACAAATTCTTAATTAGTTTTTACCAAGATTACCGTACAATTAAATTTCTTTATTTAAATTAATTAAAGATCAATAAATTAACTAATTATTTTTACCTGCATCACCGTGCAATAATTACATTTATTCAATGATTTTTCAACTTATCGTTTTCAATTCTTGTATTTTTGTATTATTCGGCATTATTATTCCATTATTCGGCAGAGTTATGGTAATCGTGAATAAAAGACGTAGTTTTTTCGTTCGCCCACTCAATGTTGCCCGCAACAAGCAGCACCGATCTAACGGCTGTTGGATAGACGGCGATACTGTTCGATACGTTGAATCATGTAGAGAGATGACGCATTTGACAGGCATCAACGGAAAATTTGTAGCATGCGGCAAGGAGACATATTTTTTTTCAATTAGTGTTTCTTCTATAGAAAGACTGTTACTTGTTCGCTATCTATCCCTGTAACTTTGCATCGCTTGATTAACGTGGTAGTTAATTACATAATTATTTTAAATAACATCTCTTACATCTTTGTGATTCTTTTTAAAACTGAGTAATTTGAAAATCTTAAGTTTATTAGATAAAATGTTTCTTACCAAAATCATTTTTGACATGTTCAATAAGTTTGCACTGGTAACTCAGTGGCAACTTTTACGGATCGAGCTCATCCTATAACCACGTACATACATGTAGAAAGAATACGTCCAAGTGTCGTTATCACTTATCTCATTTTTTTCAATTTCAAAGAAACAAACTACGACAATTACATCACAAACCTTTCGACTGACGATGGAAGCTTATGGAGACAGACCAAGAAATTTGAACTTTTGCCAACCATCATTCTTCGGTTTTTGCACCATATACTACTGACTTCTTTAACACTGAACACGAGAGACATGTACAAAACACTTTAGACATTCCATTACCATTGCCATTACCTCCATCAGCTTTACCCCTAATCAAAACAAATTAGACAATTACCTAAATAGAAAGCCCCAGGCCATGACTTAATAAATGTTCAAGTGCTTCAGAAAATGCCAAGGAGAGCTCTAGTGTACCTAACATCAATATATAATGCAATACTCAGAACGACCAAATTCCCCTTAAAATGGAAATATTCATATATTACAATGATTCACAAACCAAACAAGGACTTCGAATTTTCTTCATCATGCAGACCCTTATGATTCACCCCATTAGCCTGCTCCCATATGCTCTAAAATCTTTGAGAGACTGCTCTACAAGACTTCTCGACATACTGACAAACGAAAACCTAATACCTAAACACCTGACTAAATTTCATAACTGGTGCAACCTCTGAAAATTTCGACTGTACCAAGACAAATCACTACCTATAACATTTACCCTTCGACGTGAAACTTGCTGTGCTATTTACCTTGACAATGCCCGAATTTCTCAGACAGGCAAAGTTCAATATCTTGGACTAACATTAGATAGAACAATGACATGGGGCCCACATATCAAGAACAAAAGAAAAACACTAAACCTAAGATTACGACAGCTATATTCATTCACTTCTTTCAAGACGTTCGAAATTAAAACTTCGTCAAAAATTGAATACATACACTTACTTGTGTTTGTTTATGGTTTACAATATCATTGCGTAGTGTATTACATATATAAATAATTTATTTTCTTTTAGTTTATTTATTTAATTTTTTTTTCTTCTTTTGTCGCATAAAATTAATTTTCTCATAAAAATTAACTAATAAAAAGTTAGTTTTCCCATAAAATTAATTTAATGTCCCTTCCTAATTTTATGTATCTATTTATTATTATTTTATATATCTTATGCTGGGATAATGTAATATTGTAATCCCGCTTCTCATCTTGTGTAATTAATATATCTTTACTAGGTATATATTTTGTATGCTTAAGCTCTTTATGTTTTAACATACAAAGTCAATACTTTTTATTTAAGTTTTTTTGATTTAAATTTTTGATATTTTTTCTTTTCTATAGGTTTTGGTTTTTCTTTCTATACACGTAACTTTTTTCTAATTTTTTTTTTCAAATACAATTATAAGTATAGTTGAGAAGATTTTATTTTATTTTTTAGCCATTTACATACTATTTGTTTAAGTTGTTGTATGTATTCTTTGTTTCTTTATTAAGTTAGTTTTTGGCCTGATATGTATTTTTTCTTTTGTAACTATTTTGACTCACATACGTAAGCTACATACTTTTCATTCAAAAACTTTCAGGACTATAACCAAATCTCCCTGGTACGTTAGTAATATTACATTACATAAAGACTTACAGATGCCAACAATTAAAGACCATATACGAACACACTACAAAATATTTCACAATAACTTACACGGACATACCAACTCACTAATTCAAGGCGTGGTCACAACCAACATGCCCGATGTTACCCGTAGGCGGGTCGAGAGAAGCTGGATGAGTGATCTCCTCCACTAACAAATAAATATTAAATCAAGATATGAAGGGAGGCCGCGGGGCACTTTTCTTCCTCACGCCTACCAACATCTTATTCCTATACTATCAATACATAAAGTTATAGTCTTTAAAATATCAGCTTCCATTAATATTATTTTATTCAACATTGTCAATTTCATTGTATCAATAAAGAACTAGGAAATTTTAACATATTTAGGAATACAAGTATTATCATTATTATCTATCTTCATAATATAATAGGATAGTTTTTCGATAACCTACGATCCTTTTTCTGGCTCACAGAGGCCATGGATTCTGATGAATGGGTTATCAAACGAAAGGGTATTAAATGAAGCAGTGACGAATCATACGAACATCCACCCGAAATTTCAGGAAAAAAAAAGAAACTTTATATCCGGATTACTTAAAAAGTACACATTTTCCCCTACATTAAACACACGATTGTTTGATAATTTACTAAGTTCTCTACAAAACGAAAAAGAGGTTATCGAAATCGGACCTTTATTTACCAAGACTGCCTAGAGTAATGAATACATGCTCGTAGTTGAATATAAAATTGAACTGATGGAAAACATTCAGAATGGCTTTAATCGATTAGTACAATCGACCCTTTTTTGGTCGAGACTGATAATTTGCAAAGTCCGCCCCACCCGTTGTAGAGATGTGTCTCAAGGACAGGTATCAAATTTCTATCAAAACAAGTTCTTGTTTTGTCTCGAGAAAGGAATCCAAACAAACACTTCTGGGAAAGGGTTCATGGACGGTCACTCACTTCCCGATCCGCGATTCCGAGAAAATCCGAAAAATAAATTGGAGGTACCAAAATTAAACTCGTACCATAATTAATGATTTTGATGGAAGCTGTTACACGGGGCGTCGGAGTTTGTAAAGGTCTGTCCATACTACCTTAGGACAAGGAACTGCGTGCCCTCACGTTTGCTCTACACCGATCAAACTAAACCAAACTACACTCCAAAGCCGAATTAATACCTTGAGAGGAACCAAAGAATTTATAAAGTTTGGTGCACAGTTATAATTAAATGAAAAAAACCTAGAAACAGTTTTTCTTGTCAATTGAAAAAGGAATCCTGTTCATCATAGCAGGTAGAAATGTAATATTAATTTTTTTTTCCCATAGATTCATAGATTGAATGAGGTCGAAAGATGATACTCCCATTTTTTTTATAACTTTAACACAAACTTGAATTATATTATTTATATGTTCTTGGATGTTCTAAAACTTGTATATTTTAAAGAAGATTTTTACTTCGGCAAGGGCGTATTCAAGTCTATATTAACAGTGTGATGTTTCTGATTTTTGATATTAATTTTAAGTTGAATTGTATATAGCTTCAAAATATTTTTTTTTTGTAGACTATGAAAATAATACATGCTTGCAGGATCGTCACGTGGGTGTAGAAGCCCGGGGCGAATTTTAACCAGGCACTGCCATCACTTAACTTCCAAATGCGCCAACAGCCTATGTTCTCATCTTAGGGATTTATAATTATTATACCTACATAAACCTTTGCACTTCCATCAGGAGTTCCCATCCATTCCAAGGTCGATGGCACATGAACTTCCCCTCTCTTCCCAAGATATTTTATTGGTCTGCTCGTCTTATAAACAGTGCAAGCCAATGTAGAATTTTAAAAATCATAGGTGATATTAAATTACACTATCAGTGGACTGTTTTATATTTTCCTCTTGTTCCCTGGTTTGAAATGTGAAACTTTTCGTTTCGAAAATTCATAACCTCGTCGAAATGTGCCTCCTCAAAAATTCAAAGCTATATAAAAATGTGCCCCTCTCAAAAATGTTGAAACTTCCTTCTGGGTACACCTGGCATTCACCAATGGTCGACAAATTTTAGTCCTCTAAGGAGTTTTGAAGCTAGAAATAATTATTTATACCGACAACTTGACTGAATTGTCGTGTATGAAAGTTTAGACAAAGATGAAAATTAATTAATCACAAAGTGCTGATATAAAAAACTCTGTTTTCAATAATATTATATATTCTATACAATTTTCCCTAATTCGTCACATCCCTAGGCTGCGGCGACCGTAATGCTAATATATAAACTCCAATACGCTCCAATACGCCTCTTGGACGGTTGCGAACTTGTCCAGAGTTTTGGACAGTACAAGCTGGAGAAATTCTACTCTAATTTAGGACGAATTGAAGTACTATTTATAACACTGTCGATTGAAAAAAACGCATATATGACTATGTACGCCGCTTTTCCGTTTTATCGTGTTATAAAGTTAGATGTTCTTACAAGTATTCAGATATATAAAGAAATTATAAAGGAAGGAGATGGTCCGGGGTGGCGGTCATAAAGATGCTACTTAGTGGCAAAACTATTTTATTAAAAACCAACGTTTCGATCCGACTTTGCAGGTCTTCTTCAGGGCTAGAAAAAAACAAGATACAAAATATATAGAGAATTGTGGAAGTTACATAATATTTAGAGAAAAAAAAATTATAAACAATGTGAATAAGCTTATTAATATTATAAACAGTAAATACATTAAAATATCTTATATATTGTATTTATTTGCATATATTATATATATTATAACAATTGTTACCATATATTTACTTCAGTTTTGGATCTTTTTACTTAGATTACTCTGTTTATATTTTAATGTACTTACTGTTTATAATTTTTATAAGTTTATTCACATTGTTTATAGTTTTTTTTCTCTAAATATTATGTAACCTCCACAATTCTCTATATTTTTTGTATCTTGTCCATTCTAGCCCTGAAGAAGACCTGCAAAGTCGGATCGAATCGTTGGTTTTTAATAAAATAGTTTTGCCACTAAGTAGCATCTTTATGACCGCCACCCCGGACCATCTCCTTCCTTTATAATGCAACGGTCACCTATTAAATATTCAATAAATAAATTATGTTACTCCAAATCGATTCAGTATAATATTTAGAAAAAAAGGATCACTATGAAATTAAAAACTGTATTTTTAAAAGACCGATTTCTCAAATCATTTATTTTATATCTAGGATCACTATATATGATAACACTTTCGTTCGTTCTTCCTGAGGAAGGATCCATTGATAGGAAGTTACGTAGACTAAGGCTGAATGAACCCAAAGTGACTTCCCGGTCCACACATGGCTAATGTGTGTTTAATTGAGTTGCAGCTGCAGCCACCAAAGACAGAATCCCTTTCAGCTGCATCTTTTTATGTCGCCAGAGCACTCTTCACAAAGCCTTCCGCAATGGCCACATTCTGCCCCGGTTGAATTATGAGCCTTAAATTCAGCGACTTTCAACGCTGTCATTTTTCATCCACTGATGTCTAGATAGCTGTCACCATTCTCTTCAATAACCCCATTGTCTATATTCATACTCAGATTTTACGATTTGACTATTTCCTGGCCCGATCAGATGCGTTCTGAGATATAATCTCTAATGTTATCAATAACTGAGATAAACTGACTATTGACGGATTCTAAAAATAAAACCAGCCAAAATTCAACAGTCAATCTATCAAAACATTAAATCATGAAACATCTCAATGAGCCTAATTTTTAAATAGCTTACGGTGACTGAAAAGGGCGATTTTATTATATTATCTTTATAAAATATATGTTATTATAAAATATATAAAAGGATGAATGCAGGGGTGTCCAGAAGGAGTTTTCACACCAAATTGTTAACCGGGGCACATTTTGACGGAATTTGGAATATTTTAGAGGAGAACTTTATCCTTTGAGCACAATCTTTTCAAGGAAAGATGCAGGAAGAAGCCCTTTATATACATGTATAGAACGTACTTCGCCGAAAAGAACTTTCCACTCAATATGGCTGCCGAAAGACCTGTTTCGTATTGACTGTAGAGCCTAAAAAAAATTATCAAAACTTGGCTAAAATCTTCTCCTTCGTTCTTCGTTAAATTTATGTAAATGACGAAAGCTGAAAAAAAAAGTTAGATGGTGAATGGTAAACGAATTAGTTCTTTTCATGCCGTTTGATATAAATGAAACAAAAACTAAATCATCCACAAATGTGATTGGTTCTTATATATTACAGCCTAAGACATCAGAGAAATATGGTATTACACTTCATAGTTAAAATTGGTACTTGTCTAGTAGCCGGTCGGGATCGACTGCTATCTGCCACTGTTTCCAACCTGAACGCTGATAATTCTTGTAAGGCACTCATAATCCCTAGCTTCGTATTCATATTTATTGTATTAGATACATATTATTGAAATTGTAAACAAAAACAAAAAATAATAATAAGTATAATAAAACTTTTATATGACAACAAATATATGAAATAGACGAAAACAAGTGTAATAATAATAAAACAGTTTGATTCGGAAATGAAATAGACAAAAAGAAATGTAATAATTCTCGCAATAATAAGAAAACATTTTCATTTTATAACATATATATTACCTATACATCTATTTTGACGATACTGCCTGGTCCTCCAATTTTTTTACTTGACCTGTATAACAGGTCATTGGCACAAATGTGTTAAAAATTTGTTCCTTATTATCATAGTTGTTTTAGATAGTTTCAGCTGCTCTTTGCCCCACTGTATCGTTTTTAAATGATGGGATTTCCGACTGCTCCAACACTTACTAGACAAACTTTCTATTAATTACAAAAGACTTATCTACATAACTATAATAAGACCTATATGGCATACGGAGTTGAGCTTTGGAGCACCACCAAACCATCGAATTCTTATCATATCCAATCCTTACAATCCAAAATCCTCCGTAAAATCCTCAATGCTCCATACTTTGTCACAAATAAAACCATTCATAAAGACCTTAATGTACCATATGTCGCTGATTTAGCTCGAGCCAGATATCTATCCTTTCATGATAAACTTCAGTCCCATCCAAATTCGCTTGTTTCCACTCTTGCTTCTTTCTCGATTCCTTATAATCCTCCTAGGCGTCTGAAAAGGAGATGGCCTCGTGATCTTCTTACTTAAAATTATTTAGAGAGTGCTACCATTGGGTAGTAACTCTTCAAGCCTGTACATGCCAATATTTATATTTGCGCATATTTACCTGTTGTATTTGTATACAGTTGTAAATTCCATTAAATAAACAAAAAAAAAAAAAAATTTATGGGATCATCCATAAATTAATTTTAAAGCCGTTAAAAACGAAATCCTCGACCCCTCTAGCCACATTCCTAATAGAAACATTTTTGTTACAACTGGTAGGAAAGCATCTCCATTTCGTCTTACTGTCTAACTTCATTTGATGACCTTCTTCACACAATTTCACGTCTGGAATTATCCCGGAATTTCGAAAATATTAGACAGCCTTTTCTTCTGAAGACGGCAATTCACATTTTGTGATAACGTCAATAATTTGAAGAAAGTTACACAAATGGAACAAAAATAAACAATAGGACAACTAACCTTACACGACATAAGAAGGGAGGTTATGTGACGTAACATAACGTTATAATAGATCACGCTGTGTCAACGGGATTATATTGCTTAATATCCTTGATGAGTGTACAACATCGCTTATAAACTCTACGGTAGCAATTAATTGTGTGTAACTGCTTAAGAGACGTAGAGGAAATTGATATTGGTTCATAAAGCTAGGATCTGTGGATCGTTTATTTTTTCATATGCGTGCATGAAATGGGGGAAGTATAGATGTATTACGTGGCTAAGTACTCAGCAACGCTGAATGTGACATTTGCCTTAAATGATTCTTTATTTTGCAAGTAGATAGCTATTAGCTAGTAGATAGAAACTGGTCTGTTATATTTGTATTTATGATGCAATTTAAGCATTAATATTCTGTAATTTAATAGGTTATTGTTAATTTGGTGTTAAAATTTGAATTATATTTCAACGTCTTATGTTCATAACCTAAAATTTACCAGTCATTATCTTATAGATCATTTAAATTGATTATTTCTCGGTATAACATATCTTGGTAATCTTAATAAAAATATAACGGTAAAGAATGATCTGATAATTATCGTGTTAGTCTTATGACATGATAATAAAAGGTATAAAAGCAATCCTCATAAATAATTTTGATTTACCAGCTAAATCGTAGTTTAGTCTGATTTATGAATGAAAAAGGAAACAAAGTTTAAAATTTCAAAGAATACTTTGCATAAAAAACAATGCCTGCGAACTGGCTATGCTGTGAAGGGCGATTTATTCTGCCCGGATTGCAATTCTATGTGTAGTAGGAGTTCTTTTGCATAATAAATGCGGGACCCCTTGCTGTGACGGAAATAGCAGCTGTCCGAGTCTATAATCCGGAGTCTATTTTGGTTTTAAAATTGACAATCTAATTTATTCATTATGTACTTAAAAATTAGAAGTAAATTGCTGCAGGTAATAATACCTATTTTTTTTTTTTTTAATGTTGAGGTAGATATACAAAATAGTCTCAAATCAAAAACAACATTAATATAGTAGAATGTTATAGTACAATATTAATTAGTTAAAAACTCGTCAAGAGACAGAAATCATAGATGCCGTTTTATAAAATCTGTAATTATAGAATCTTCATACTGTCAGTTCTGTAATTAAAATCATTTTTATAATTTTTATGCAATATGCATAGCCTCAAATATTTTTCCCTTAGAAATATTAATCCGTCTCTGTAAAATTCATTTTATTTTATAATATGTTAGGCTGCTAAACGTCTAAGGCAAACATACTAAGCCACACAAACTAAGGCAATGGCAGGATCTTTTCTGTTAATACGAATATAAATACTATGTGGTTAGATGTTATGAAGTTATGTGATGTTCGATTTCTTTTCGTTTCTTTTCCGTCCTGAATTATTAAAAAGTTGACATTTATTTACTCTTTACCATGCACTTTGGAAACATTTCCAATCCCTAATGGAATACATGAAATGAATAGAATTTTACCATCGGGTATACACGAAATGCCAATGATCTTTCGAGGTGAAAGTATAGATAAATAAATAATTAGAAAAAAAAAATTCAAATATGCAAACTTATTTCATTAAAATGAGTCTGTGGTTAGATGTCATGGAATAATAGATCTTGGATTAGTTTTAATTTCTGTCCTGGTGATGCCTGAATTGGCGAAACGTTGAAGGGTCCTTTTGTCACTAACCGAATTTTAAAGACATGAGGCTGTGTATAAGGAACTTTCCCAATCATGACGAAACATTGAATTTCTATCTCTTTGCAAGTTTTTTCTTGTTTATTTTTATAAAATATTAACATGAAGTAATAATGCGACGCTAAAAAGATAGAGTAATAAAGAATATAATTAAAAATCTGACCTTAATCTACATAAAGTTATTTTTGTTATAGAAAATGGCAAAAAGAAAAAAGTAAGAATAATTATTGGAATGATTTAGCATATCCATTTTATCAGTATTCTCATGTTTTCAGGTATTTTTATTGTCACTAAATTGAAATATCTAAAAATTCTTTACCAATTACATTTTTTACCAAGATAGAATAAGGACTCGTTTTTATCAAATATTCTCTTTGTATTGTGAAGAAGAGGAAGTTACTGGACTAGCCCTAACAGATTAAACTAGGAGTTGGGAGCTCTCTGGTACCAGGCTTTGAGGTTACACATACTCTTCACGAATTCATTAGCTCCTCAACTATAAGCAGTGAAATTACATTTCTCCTATGCAACATGAAGTTTGCATCAAATAAATATTTCTGAGCTACTCCATTATTTGTTCGATATCCAAAGAAATTACGGCTGACACAGCTACGACTAAGTTCGCACATGAATCGTAATATCTGGAATTTTCATACTTAAACCCAAACTGTAAAGTAATTGAAAAGTCAAATTAATAAAGAGGATTAGTGCATTTTTAAAAAAAGTCGAACTTTCGTTTTTCCTAAAGTGGCTAAGTGATAAATGATTAGTATGTCTTCTTTCGACTTATTAAACTTAAATATTTAGACTATAGCAGGATTGATGAATGTGACCGTTGACGTTGGACTTAAAGTAGGTATAGGTAATTTAAATTAGGTTTAGAAAAAAATCAGATATATTTTCTTTTTTCATTTTATCCAATTCGGTATCCCTTCAATTCAGTTTAATTTGGATTGGTCTTTTTCTTAGTTTCAATCAGCATACATCATCATAAGTATATTTCATATTCATAATACCTCCATAATACCAGACTGAAACGACTAGAAATCGCCAGACTTTTTCGACTACCGCACCACTTATAAACGCTCGAAACTACCAACTATTTACAAAAGACTCATATATATATATTACTATAATAAGGCCTATTTGGACTTACGGGTTCGAGCTTTGGGGTTCTAATAAACCATCAAATTCCTCTCGTATCCAATCCCTACAATCCAAAATTCTTTCTTAAAATTCTCAATGCTCCCTACTTTTTCACAAATATAATCATCCATAACGATCTTAATGTACATATGTTTCCGATTTACCTCAATCCAGATACCTATCCTTCCATAATAAACTTCTGAACCATCCGAACCCTCTTGTTTCCAACCTTGCTTCCTCTTCTATTCCTGATCACCCTCCGACGTTTCTGAAAAAGAAATGTCCTCGGGACCTTCTAATACAGAAATATATTTGGAGTGCTACCAATGGGTAGTTTCTTTTCATGTTGTAGATGTCATGTTACTTGTGTCATATTTATCGTCTGATATAATTCTAAATTTCAATAATAAAAAAATATTCATAGTAATTACATCATATATAAATATCCACACACTCTTATAAAAGCTAATTTTCACCGATTTACAATATCTTGAAAACATGTATGAGCCATTATGTGGATGACCACTTGAATGAGGTTAGGATTGAAGTGCTTGATGAGTTTGCTAGGATACTAAACGTGAACACGAATGACTTAAGCAGCTTCAGCAACTAGTATGGAGGGTGATAACAGCAATCTTGAGGCGGGAACTCCGAGGGTGCTAACGCGTGTTCACAGCATTGCGTTGCTCGGCAACTTGATGGAAGATAAATAGATAAAATAATTATACGTTCGTTCAAATTGAGTTCTTAAATTTCAACTATCATGCGTTAACCTTACACATATACTCTATTTCGTCTCTTATTAAGTGACTTTATTAACAGTGAAATAATTCATGTTATATGTGAAAAAGTAGTGTAAACTGTTAAGTTAACAATTAAGTTGAAACTGGACATAAACAAGGTGAGTAATCACTTATTTATAACGGCATTGTGAACAGTGTAAATAGACCTGAGGATAGTGATAGATAACAAGCCGGCCCTATATAGATTCGTTAATCCGACCAGTGGGCTGCTGCCCTTTGGCGGAAGCAGGTCTACGTTACTTAGACTTCTACAAACTCGCGTAATATATACGTAATTGATAAAGGACATTTTTTTTTTCAAATTATTACAGTTACCTCTAATTAAATTAATATGAGATGCGCTATTTTCATATGGTAATGTCGAGCAAAGATAACAATCGAACTTTAAGATCTAGGAGTCTCGATACCACAAAGAGTTCACCCATCAAGAAAAGGGCTAGACGCTCTAAAAAAAATACCCCGCCAGCTACACCAGAGAGCTCAGTTGACGAAGTTGAAAATCAACCTGGCACATCATCACAAAATATGTCAACACAAGTTATACCAATACAAGGTACGCTAGAAGAATCGCCTTTTTTTACAGCTAATCCATTCCAAGTGCTGTCAAACACACAGAATGAACAAATGGAAGCAGTACCCATCCCTAGTGAACCTAAACCTCCACCAATATTCGTTAGAAATATAAAAAATTTCCAATTAATTTGTCAACAATTAAATAATATAGTGGGCTCAGGTAAATACGTATGCCAAAGCCGCACTAATGAAACGAAATTAATGCCTGACACCCCAGATACGTACAGAAAAATTGTCAAGTATTTATCTGACACTAAGGCGGATTATCACACATATCAGCTCCGCCAAGAGAGAGCGCTCAGGGTGGTGATCAGGAAATTACACCCATCAACACTATTGGATGCCATTAAAGAAGAACTAACTGAGATGGGGTTCCGTGTTCGACAAATAGTGAATATATTCAAGGAAGATAGAGAACAGCCTGGTACAAAAAATAAAATATCGCTCCCACTATTCTTCGTTGACCTTGACCGAACGCCCCAGGTCGAAGAAATCCTTTATTACACTAGCGTTGTTGTAGAAAAGCCCCACACTAAGCGCGACATTGTACAATGCCATAACTGCCAGGCTTATGGTCATACGAAACGCTATTGCCACCACATTCCTAGATGTGTCAGGTGCGGTGATCAACATAAAACTGAGGACTGCCAGAAGTCCAGAAGAACACCAGCAGTATGTGCTTTATGCCACCAAGGGCACCCAGCGAACTACAAGGGTTGCCAAACATATAAGGAACTGAAAGCAAGAATTTATGCAGCTCCAAGAGAAGAACGGCCATCCAGGCCACCAAGACAACCCTCTAGAACTGTAAATACAAGAGTGTCCTATGCTCAGATGTTCAAAGGAGACACTGCACCCACACAAACTCAGGCCCTGCCACAAGAACCTCAACCTCGAGTATTCACATCTCAACCACAAGACCCTTATCCCATCTCTGAACCTAGGCCTAATAACCAGACATTCATTCCTCCTCCTCCCAATGCCACTGACCTCACAAGCCTATTGACTTCTTTCCTCTCTGAATTCAGGTCACTCATCACTCCTCTCATTACCTTGCTTACCAATGTTGTATCCAACCTCATCCCACTGTCGAGAAATCCTTAAATGTCCCCAATCAAATCCCTCTCCGTTCTCCTTTGGAATGCGAATGGTATTCGAAATCACGTCAACGAACTAACAATCTTATTACAGGACAAAAACATTGATATAGCATTAATAACTGAAACTCGACTTACCAAAAAACGACCACTTAACATCCCCAACTATCATATCTATCGTACCGACCATCCTGATGGAACAGCACATGCTGGCACTGCCATAATTATCCATCAATCCCTTTCCCATCATCTATTCCCTTTGCTAACCCATAATTTCCTACAATCCACTGCCGTGATAATCCAAACTTCCCTTTACCCAATAGCAGTAGTCGCAGCATACTCCCCGCCTAAAATACCCATCTCAGAATCCAAATTAACTTCCTTCCTTAACTCCTTAGGACACCACTTCCTTCTAGGTGCAGACTTAAATGCTAAACACCAGCAATGGGGAGCCAGAACCACAAATTCCCGAGGACGAACATTGCTATCTGCACTTAATTCCCATCACAGCAACATCCTCTCACCCAATTCTCCCACATACTGGCCAACAGATCCTAACCGCAATCCCGATCTCCTAGATTTTTTTATCCACAAAGGTCTAGGGTCCCTTCATTATTGCATCTCAAGACTTGATGATCTTTCCTCAGACCATAGTCCCCTAATCCTAACGGTCTCCACATCACCAATTCCCAAACCACCTCCACCTTCATTTATCAGGGGGCCAGTTAATTGGAACCTCTTCCGTCAAATACTGGATGATAATATTGACCTCAGAGTTTCCTTAAAAACACCCGCAGACCTAGATGAAGCAGTATATTCCATGACTACCTTGATCCAACAAGCAGTTTGGACTGCATCTTCACCTTATCCTTCTAAAAAATACCGCAAAATAAATCCTCTACCCCAAGACCTACTGGACCTTATTAATAGAAAACGATGCTCTAGGGTCATCTGGCAAAGAACCAGGCATCCTGATGATCGGAAATCATATAACTATTATTCCAAGCAGGTAAAACAAAAACTGGCTACGTTTAGATCACAATCCTATAATTCCTATCTTTCCTCACTATCTGCAAGTGATAACTCCCTCTGGAATGTAACTAAAAAAAATCCTTAAATTCCAATCCATTTCCCACCCCCTCCGCCTTGATGATGGTTCCTGGGCTTCGTCAGATGAGAATAGAGCAGAAGAGTTTGCTAAACATCTATCGTACACATTCACTCCTCATCCTGAACTCCATCCCTCCCATACTGCTGAAGTTAAAGAATTCCTCTCTTCACCGATTCCTCTCTCCTTACCTCCTACAGCCGTCAACCCCTCTGAGGTCAAATTCCTTTTAAAGAACCTAAAACCTCGCAAATCTCCAGAACACGATCTCCTTACTTCCCAGATCCTCAGACAACTTCCCAAAAAAGCAATTATATTCCTTACATACCTATTCAACTGTATCATCCGCACAACCCACTTTCCTCTGGTGTGGAAACACTCCATAATTATCCTCTTTCCTAAACCAGGTAAACCTGTTAATTGTACATCATCCTATAGACCGATAAGCTTACTTCCGATCCTTTCCAAAATCTTTGAGAAAATTCTTCTCAAACGCATCCTACCCATACTCGAATCCCACAATATCCCTTCCCATCAGTTTGGATTCCGCTCAAGACACTCCACTGTCCAACAAGGCCTTCGCGTTGTGGATCACATATCCTCTGCACTTGAAAACAAGCAATATTGCACTGGTGCCTTTCTGGACGTAGATCAAGCTTTCGACCGGGTGTGGCACGATGGCTTGCTTTTCAAGCTCAAAACCCATTTACCTCAAGCCTTGTATCTAGTCCTCAAATCCTACCTTTCAAATCGCTCCTTTCAAGTCCGCTGCGGCACTGAACTCTCCAAACATTATCCAATTGAGGCTGGTGTCCCACAAGGCAGTGTCTTGGGCCCAGTTCTCTACATCCTTTTTACCGCTGACATCCCTTCAAGTCCTGATACCTTCCTAGCAACATTTGCTGATGATACTGCCATCCTTTCCTCCCACTCGGATCCTCTAATTGCGTCCCGGAACCTGCAAAGACACCTCTCCTTCATTGAGCAGTGGTGCAACAACTGGGGCATCAAAATTAATGAATCAAAATGTAAACATGTAACTTTTACTCTTCGACGCAGATCCTGTCCGCCAATCCTTTTTAATTCAATTCCTCTTCCCTACTCAGACACAGTCCGATACCTTGGCTTCCTTCTGGACAAAAGACTGACTTGGAACCCACATACGAGACTTAGAAGACAAGAGCTTAACCGACGATTTGGTCAGCTATATAGACTACTAAACAGAACATCTCATCTCTCAACAGAAAACAAATTATTAATCTACAAGACCATACTGAAACCTATCTGGACCTACGGACTTGAGCTGTGGGGGACAACTAAATCATCGAATATCAAACGCATCCAATCCTTCCAGTCTAAAGTCCTTCGAACAATAGTCAATGCTCCGTATTATGTCACGAACAAGACCCTACACCATGACCTTAACATCCCATATGTCCATGACATCATCCCATCCAGATTCTCCAACTTTCACTAGAACCTCATACATCATCCCAATCCTCTAGCCCAATCCCTATCCAGCTCCGAGCATCCATACCATCCCCCTCGAAGGTTGAAACGGCAGTGGCCTCGAGATCTTTTGTAAATATGCCTTTGGAGTCCTTGCAATGGCCAGCTTCTCCACTCATGTCCTGAGCGTCTGTGGCTCTAGTGTCCTCTTTCAGTCACCACTGGCTTCTAATACTAGTGATGCGGCTGGAAAAGTGGCGCTGGGATCTTCCGGAGTCTTGCTTTGCCTTCCACGTGTGGGGGAAAAAGCCTGGTTCGGAGATTCTTGGGAGAATGTATATATTGTATATAGTTATGATTGTGTTTAGAAGTTTTTATTTTATTTTATTTGTTTATTATTATTTTTTTTTTTCTTTTCTTTTTATTTATCTTCTTCATCAGTATTATTTATTTACTTCTTATATTTATATTTATTTCTTTATTATTTGTATATATTGTATGAATGAGAACTTTTAGCCCTAATGCTTATAGCCCTCCAGCAGTGGCTGCATGTATTATTATTCAATAAATAGATTAAAAAAAAAATTTCAACTATGGGATTAATTACTATTTAGCTGATACTTCCATTTGAAACTCTATATAAATAAGTACGTATACAAAACTATGTATACATAACTGTAACATACTTTTAAAACTTGCCTATATGAAGGAAAACAAATCATAAATTTAACATTTCTTTATTTAATAATATTAAATTTTGTCAATAATCATGTATTACTTTCTATTACATTACATCCTATTATTGGTAAATAATCACTCTTTTAATAATTATAAAACGAGTAAATTGTTCCAAGGAAAGAAAATTCATGCAAAAAAATCAATAAAACTTTTTCTAAAGGATTATTGGAGGAAGTTATTCGACTGTTTTATATATAATGGGTGATAAATATTCAGGGCGCAGTCATTATACTGTTTTTATTATCGAGTACTTGAATACCTTCAGTACTCGAAACATGCCCTGATGATGAACCACGTGTTTGGGTTGAAACGTCAGCACTAATAAATCTTTATAATGACTCCATCCTGAATATTTATCAACCAACATTTTTTTAAATTTATGTATTCCTGATGTTTACAACTGTATTAGAATATAAATACTTCAAATAAATATTTAGAAAGGGATACAATCACATGAAATCGCTTGTTGAGAAACTATCCACTAATAATATGTCTATATAAGCAGATCGGGAGGCCATCTTCTTTTCAGAAGCAAGCAAGGTTTGAAACGAGAGGTTATAGATGGTTCTGAATTTTATTATGGAAGGATAGGTATCTGGATTGGGCCAAATCGGAAATATATGGTGTATTAAGGCCGTTGTGGAAGATTTTATTCGTGACAAAGTGAGGAGCATTAAGGATTTTACGAAGGAAAACTTGAATGAGAAAAAGTAATTCAAGCGATGAAATAATCATTGGCCAGCTTCAGATACTGATAAACGTTATGGTTTAAGTCGGGTGAGGATGTCTGAAGTCCCCGGTCTATTAGTTCTTATCGCTAAAGGAAATATCCACAACTTGGCTGTGGAGAAGCATTTCATTTAGTCAACTTATAGATCACGACCACCAGATAATGAATTCACAAGTGGTTTAATGTTGCTTAAAGAAAAAAAAAAACTAGCTTTTATAAGAGATATTCATAGTTATTTACTTCAGAATATTTATAGAACAAGATTTAATAAATTATTTCATTTTTGAAAACAGTGATAACTGATAAACCCATCTTAAGATCTGAAATGCACTTTTATATCTACTCAGGTTTAGTGTTAACAAACATTAATTGCGTTTATGATAATGAAACAGTCAGGTTCCTTCCACAACACATTATGGCTTCTTGCAAAACAAATTTTCAGGTAAATGTATTTTTATTAACAATTTTTTTTTTAAATCTATTTATTGGATAATAATACAATCAGCCACTGCTGGAGTATTAGGGTATAAGTATCTGGAGTATCTGGAATATCTGGCTATAAGTATTAGGGCTAAGAGTTCTCATTCAAACAATATATACACATAATAGAGAAATAAATATAAATATAAAAAGTAAATAAATAGTACCGATGAATAAAGTAAATAAAAGAAAAAAAAGTAAACAAATAACATAAAATAGAAACTTCTAAACACAATCATACCTATATACAATATATACATTCGCCCAGGAATCTCCGAGCCAGGCTTTTTCCCCCACATGTGGAAGGCAAAGCAAGACTCCAGGAGATCCCAGTGCCACTTTTCCAGCCGCATCACTAGTATTAGAAGCCAGTGGAGACAATAACAATTAGATGTTCCCCATAACTTCATTGTGTTGCCAATTAAAATAAAATAGTATTTTAACTCAGTTTATCGAAGAGATTAAATGCACAATAATTGTTGTTTCTGTTATTTAGGGTTTGGAGTTGTAAAATACCGAGGTCATCAAAGCCTATCTTCATTTCAATAATCACCATAATAAATTATTATGCGAAAAAAACTCAAATTTAAAATTTTATTCAGGAAATCGTTAAGAAAAGTTATCACCAGATACATAATGGTTTTCTCCATTTCGTATTTTGCGTATACGAATAAATCAGGAAGCATTTAGCTATCCCTAGGTTGAGTATTTTGTTAAAAAAATTAGTCTATACACCTGTGGCTATACCTCAGTGATTTTGATGGTCATTTGAAACGTTTTCGTCATTGCTTCATTGCTGCAATGATTTTAACTTGCATGGCTTATCTATTGGTATCGATGAGGCACATTTCATGCCCAAAGAAATTTAAACATTATTCTTATAAGCATACTATACCAAGACAAATTAAATCGGAATCCGTTAAGCCTCAAGTCATTGTATAAAAAGTGGTTACTTTCTTTTAAATATTAAATGTCTACAGAACATTTAAAATAATGTTTAAAAGGAATTCAGCCAAAGGTAAAACTAAAATAAGTAAATTAAACAGGATTGGACTCTTCAAGATATCAAGGTCTATTCGTAACGGCTATTATTTACTACCGTAATAATCTACAATTAACTTAAACTTTTCGAAAGAGAGGCAGTATATTTGAATAAGTATAGGCCGTACGTAATGCGTTTCCATTTATTTTCTCACATATCGACACTATATATAAAATGCTCGTATAGATCGCTTTTCAGGCTCTCAGGAGTGGCGGATTTTGATCAATGTGCATCAAAAGCAAGGGAATTTCATGGAGAAATAACCGACAATAATTTCAAAACTTAAAAACTTATTACAATAACAATAAAAGCCATTGAAAAAATCAGGAAATTTCAGATGGTTGTAAAAGTTAAGGAATCAAGACACCATGAATTGTTTTTTAATATTTTGATCCAGTATATTTTATTTTAAGACTATTCCAGACCTGGCGTTTAAAGCCCTAAAATGTAATTTTGGAGTTAACGCATAGCCTTAACCTCATACCGGCGATAGTCAATCTTGGTTGCCATGGATCCTTAGTCACATAAAAATTTAAATGTTGACTATATCGAAAGCCATACTGGAAAGCCTGTTTGAACAAAATATAAAAATATTTAGGAGACGAAAAAAACTGCATAGTTCTAATTTTATGAACTTTATATTTTCTGTTCCATTTTTTTTTTTTTTTTTTTGCAGGCGTACGACAAAGATTAATTGTACAATCTAAAATTTTTTCATATTTCTGCGTTAGAGTATTTTAGAGCCATTTTTCTAGCTTAAAGGAATTTACTTTTAACTTACAGCTTTTTACCAGCAATAGAAAATCGGTATTAATTAGGTATTAACCAACCAGATGCATTTCAGTTGGATCATTAACTTCGTTAATATTGATCAAATCATTTCAGAAGAAAAACCGCTCTCTTGGCTTTCTTTTCCCGCTTTTAGTGCCAGGATAAAGTATAGTTTTTGTTTCTTTGACGTTCTACTATACTTACTCCACACCGCCGACAAGAGCTTCTCGGTTTTCTGTAATGCACGAAGAAACAAAATCAAATTTCATGTCAAACTTGCGTAAAAATTGTTTTCGATACCGACGATCTCGCCTCAACGGATTCGAGGTGGTATTTTAGCGTTTGACTCTTTATGCTTACTCCAATATCTTTGTCAATCGTTGGTTTGAAAACAATCACCAAGGATAAAACATGATTTCTTGTTCCTTCTTATGTTAATTTTTATCAATAATTGAAAAAAAAAATGTTTCCTGCTAGGCTCATTTCGCATTAATCTGGAGAATTTAATTGTTTGGAAGATCGTTCAATATTATAATCCTTCTTACCACTCTCTTCTTTGTTTGTTCTAGTACTATGGCAAGCCTCCCCATTTTCTCTATTTCTCTTCTGGCTATTTATTTATTATAGCTATCGTTTATTAGAACATGTTACTATTTTTTATGTCTTCCCTAATGATTCTTCAGTCTACTATTTTTTAACTCCAAATAAAAAAATATCCATTTTTAAAATACTATCTTGGTTTAAGAAATTGGTCATAACAAACATGTTTTTCTTATTTAACTTTTTAAACTAAATACATCGAAACAATAAAAAATAAATGAAAAATTGTAAAATAGTAGAAATAAAAAGATAGGAAAATGTTGGTTGTGTTACACAATTATACTTAAATATAATTATTGAACCCCTGATAATTTAAAAATAAGAGTCAACAATATATCCATCTCTATATCATACATTGTACTCTTTGTTATATCTTATGCTACAGCATATTAAATATACAGAATTATTTCTATATATATTAGTTATAAATACATAACCATTTCTTAATTTTTTAAAAATTTAATATCTGTTATTCCATTCAACATTTATTGATAAGTAATATCTATATTAATTTAAATTCTTAATCTTTATCTTATCTAATTTAGCATATTCTGTAATAGTAGTCATGTATAAATCACTATTAGTCGTAAGAGTAGCCAGAGATGGGGCAAATAACCACTACCTCCAACATAGAAAAATTAAAAAAATAAAACAGAATTATATATAAATAATAAATTTCGGTAAAAACTGGTTGACCGTGACAGATTGATTTTTTGCATTTCAAAATTTTTAAAGAAATGAGTTACGAACATAAGAACTTTATTTACAGGAAATCAGATAAAAAATATCCTTTCACAAATACCTATTTTAAAATTACTATTTTTGTTTAAAAAAAAGCTTTATATCTTCGGTTCTTGATGGGTACAAATTCAAAATTTTAGTACAAATTAGTACACACTAGGGACATAGAGACAAATTATTGACATAGGTTTCAACTCGAAATTCCGTATGTCATATGACCATGTCGGCCACTTCTGCGATCTAATATCTCTGGTATGTGGTTGGTACAAATTCTTATATTTTGGTACAAATAATTGGCATAGATTTGATCGAAATTCCGTATTTCACCGTCCAATGACTTCCAAAGGAACTCCCTTGGAGTCTACTCCTATGCTACATATAGTAGCTTGTACACATTTTTTGTTTATTGTTATGAATGAACTATTGTAATTCGACCGAGAAAGAGAAAATTAATTCATCCATATCAGAATACATTGCATTAACTTATTTCTATATTATTTTGTAATTTGTTTACTAATCAAACTACTATGTGAATTATTCGCAAGCACCAATAACGCTAAGTGGCAAATAGTAAGTGGCAACAATTAAAATTTACTTTCTCCATGCCAAGTTTATATATAACGAGTAAACTTAATTTTGCCGAGAATCCAGAGATCGACAATGTTTCTTACCCTAGTGTAGATGTGACGCAGGTGCGGACGGAGTAGATTGGATCTCTGCAGATACAATCTTCTAATTACCTTCTCGGCCAGGGGCTCTTCTTAAATCTAGCTCCTGTATAGTGGCTCAGGTAGGTGAGGTCTTTCGCTCAATAAGGAGTTCTCTTCATATTGAAATAATGATATAATTTGCTCCAATGACTTTGATGGAACTTTGCTAAAGTCTTATTTTTATAGTCATATAACTATCCAAATATGTATGTGCACAACAGCCGCTCCCTCCCAGAAAACTAGACATAAATCAAAAAGTATACATTTTATCTTATATACGCAAAATCATCATAAAGGTAATTTAAAGTCTACAAATTTAAAACAAAATGGATATATAATATAAATTTATAAATACCTATGATTTTGTAAAATCTTAAAAAGTATGCTATTATTAAGATTTTATAAAATCATATTTCATAGGAAACAACTTTCAACGCAATATTAAGATATGAATACCTTAGAAAAATAATGACCGTGCATAGAACAAATTAGTGACCTCACATCAATGACGGACATCAGCCATTTTTAAATTTGAGAGATAGCTAATTTTTTGTAACATAGCCTCAAATTTAATCAATTCTGATGATTTTTTTTCTTCACGATTCAATTTGAACATTCTCTAATAAAATATTGAAGCAACTGGCCATAAAAACAACTAATAATAAACTACACAATACTGAACACTTATGATTGAATAATAATTGAAAATATACGGTCCGAACACCTGCTATTGAATTTTAATAAACCCGTATTAGCAAACAGTACTATTGAACAGCACATAAATATTAAACATACTGCAGGGTATACACATACCCTATAAACATAGCAATTTACCATAGTTACTATTAAATAAAAATCTATTAAGAAGGATTAGTAAATGGAACAATGAAGAATAACTCTAAAATTTCTTGGACACCTTGGGAATAACATAGACAGAAAGTTGTTGATATTATGAATAATGAAAATCACACATTAGAGATAACTTATTGCCCTCCAAAAGTGGAAGATTGCATTATTAAGTTCATACCCAGATCTATAGTCCATTCCTTATAAGAGAGAAAACAGCAAACCAAACTAATACTTATAAGGCGAATCGTAACTTCAACTGGGGTAATTTATAGATCAGTGAATAAAGTTTTGCTCTCCTATGAATCGGGTCCCGGGTTTGAGTCGGGCTGTGGTTGGTAAATATCTCTGTTAAATTAGCCGTAGAATGACCTGAGGTCGGAGATCCACCCAGTGGTTACCCACCCTGTTTAAGAATGATATTTTCAATTAAATAATTAATTAAGATGGAAACCAGGGCAGTTGAGAGTGATATTGACAAATCACCTTCTTGCTGCGTTGACGAAGAAAGAATAGGAACTTACATATTATCGGATCCAAGATCCTTTATGGATTGTAGCGATCCATCTTTTTTTTTTTTAATTAACTCTAACAGCCATTTTATCACCGATAGCCAGTGTTGAGTGAACTTAATGAAAAACAGATATCTAACACGGGAATACTCACATGGATGTGCTAGTTTAATTAGACTCTAACATTGAAACTGGATACTCCATCAAATGTCCCTGTGAACTCCACAGCTAGTAATATCTAACGTCCTTGCCTGTGCCCTCCAACACAAGCCTGTCCTAATGGGCGAGTGGTGTACTTTAATCCACGGAATTTTAGTCGCTACAAGGCAAGGCCTCGTCCACCCGCCCCATCGCCATATAGGACAGCTGTTTTGGAAGTGGATGGGAAATGAGCTTTTAAGCTTACGAATCTTCTTTTTTTCTTGTTTTGTATCTGAAGAACGCACTCATAAATAATACAAGAAGGACACACAGAAGAGGTTGGATTTATTTCCAAATTGAAATTCAAATACTCTTTGGATTGTTTCCGATGATCGTGATGAAGTATAAAGTATCTTTTAGCATCTGTAAAAAAAATCTTTCATTTAATGATTTCGATTCCCAACATCAGAGATTAATAAAATGTTTTTATACTTGTCTAACAACAAGCATTTATAAATTAATTATTTACAAAACAAGATAGTAGATTTATTTATACGTATTGAAGAAAGAGCATGAATTCGATTTTTTAAATAAATAAATTCTACTAGTAAATATGAACAAATCAAAAATAATATCATGAATAATTTTGTTGAGATACTACCCAAAGGTAGTACTTCCTAAATAGTTCTAAGTTAGAAGATCTCGAAATCATCTTCTTTTCAGTCGTCTAGGAGAATAATTAGGTAACGGAGATGTAGCTAGACTGAAAATCAGGATTCAGATTGGTCTGAAATTTATCATAAAAGGATGGGTATTCATTCGGATCGGGTCAAATCAGCAACATATAATTAGGTAGGGAGCGGGGTGTTCGTACGGGCTTATAGGTGTGCACATCACCGCGCGTTGCCTGGCAACCTGATAACCCAAGTTGGAGACGATAAAATTACGAGTTCGCATTCCAGTGCCTGGAGGTCTTTTTTCAAATTCCCTGCACTCACCCCCTGGTCCGGGAAAACCCCCGTAAAGCCTAAAAAGGCGAGATATGATAGAACAAAAAACAACAACATATAATTTGGTGTTCTGAATATAATTAATTATTTTGTAAATGTATTATGTTACTTGATTTGTTGGTCAGAATAAAATTTCTTTTTCACTTACCACGTTGAGTCGAAATTTTTTTTCTGGCAAAATGGACTATTGCAAAAAGTATTTGAAGAGAAATTTGAATTGATCTAAACTGTACTGAATACAAAAAGGACATTTTTTGAGCTTCGGTCATATTTATAAATGCAAAAAAAACTAATTAAGGCTGTCAAAACAACACACACCATCTTAAATCGACAGTAGGTAATGGATCCTAAAGCGACCCGGTGGGAGGTAGATTGGCTAGTCCAGGAGCTATTTCTCTGTGAACTTTACTATGTAATAAAACAAAAACTTCGGAGTTTAGTTTTATGCATCAGCTTAGTATATACTACCAGTGCAAAGCAAATTCACAATCCCATAGTAAAGAAAATAATAATGATAGTGATTTAGCTTCACTTAAAATGGCATTATAAATTGAATTATTTTATAGCTTGTTTAATAGTTTAACGTATTTTATATGCTCCGATATTTGAAATGACCAACAAAAATCTTGTTTTTTTTTCATATTTTATTTAACGGATCCTAATTTTGAAAATTAAAAATCTTACCACAGTAACAATAAAAGACATTGAAAAATCAGACATTTCAGATTGTTTTTAAGTTAACGGATTTAGACAGAATATATTACTTTTGAATATATTGACGCGGGTATGTTGACCCAGTATAGTTTTTTTATGTTTATTCCAGACCCTGCGTTTCAAAGCAATAAAATGTCAAAACTTGTCAAAGCACGAAAAAGGTGGCCTACAAAAATATTTAACCGTTTGGCTTGGCTTTTAACAACAAAATGTCAAGATAATGATAGGTTATATAGGCTAAAAGGCTCAATTTGGCCTATATAATCTTGTTAATAAAATTAAAAGACGTAATCAATTTTTTTTTGTATTAATAAGAAATATATTATAGTAATTTTTTTTATTTATTTTTTTTACCTGCCCCACTACAACCCATTAAGGGTCTTGGGTGCAGTACTAATGTGAGGAAGTACTGTTTCAAGGCCAACAAAAGGTTGTGCAGGGTTGTCGTAAGTAAGGTTGTTGCAAAAAAAGGTTGTGCAGGGAGGTGATGGGACTGATATCACGCTCAACCGCTAGATTTTCCCCCTTAATTATTTTTTCTGAGTTATAACCAATTAATAGAGGCTGGGTGTGCCCCAGGAGGGCCTCTCGACCCCAGGTCGATCCACGGATAATGAAAAATTACTAGTCATTAGCCGAATTCGAACCCAGAATCTTGAGCTCTGGAAGTCAGTGCTCACCAACTGACCTACCCCACTACCCAATTTTTTTTATTAAATAATGTTTTAATTACCACCACCTTCAACAGTTGACCAACGTATAACGACGCTTTACTAACGGTTTTATACTAATTTAAACGGACACCACGATATAAACAGACATTTGCACAGCTGACATGCCCCAAAACATGAGGAGGAGACTAAAAAAGACGGATGAGAGATGTCCTTCTTTAAGCAACCTAAGTATTTTAAACAAGTCGGAGAAGAGGTGTTGCTGAGTATTTTGCTTCCTCACATCTGACATGTTATTTATCTCTTGTATTTCCAGCACATTTGCAGATTGTTAACAAAAAGTTGACAGGCGCAAATAATTTTTTTAGAGCCATAAAAATTACTATAATTGTTATTTTAACCTCGAAATACATTCCTCTTCACGTAAACCGATCATGAAAAAGTCCAGGAAATTATTCCACTCTATTGCGAATCCGGGCAGGCTGTCACCAGAGGATTAAGAGGAGGATGTGCAGACTGGTTCCCCAGGAGATGCCAACGACCCTAGGGACTAAAATAAGTTAAGCGGCCCCAGAGCCGCTCCGTCAGATATAATTATCACTTTGCCTTTTTGACAGTTGATACATTGTGCTGGAGCCGAAGGAGCTGAGGATCGGCAAATGAGGGGCTGTCAGTGGAAGACAATGTACGGCGCTGTACGGACCAGATAATAACTTTCATCAGGAGTCCTCATCTTCGCCTCGCTCTGTGAACTACGCACCATCAGATCGATATTAAATTCAAATTTCCTGAAGGAAAATGTCTTGAAATACATTTTTGATTCAAAAGTTCAATAATCTCAGCTTTAAAAATAAATCTTATTAATATCAGTAAATATTTCTCCCCTATCTTCTCATTATTTTCTTCTTTTTTTTTTTTTACTCCCATTCAACAGACACTAATATTATTTACTCGTTAGCACCAGATTATAAACATAATATATCATATGTGATTATCATAATATCATTTCTTCACCCTTCACCTATCGTGTCTTCTTAATATATATTTAATTAAAAATTTTTAACACAGATTTATAACTTATAGCCTTATAACTTATAGGCACGTTGAAACATCCTATAATAGTTCCCCCCCCCCACATCCCGTCCAAAAAAATCAAAATTATCTGAAGAAAATTTTAAAAGAATTTTTTGAATGTTTATTAGATTTATATTAAAAAATGAGAGTCTGCCAATTGGATCTTGCTACCTTTAAATATGGTGGCTGATTTGAAGAATATTCGACCTGGAACTTGAGGATCAAAACGGAAAATTCATTGGGAAAAATGAAGGAAAAGTTTTTATTAATTTAACATGTGTATGTGGTTTAAATACGGCCAACGAAAATTGATTTTTGCCAAATTTGTCAAAATCAGATCATATTCATCAGATCATATGATCATATCAGATTATATTCATATCATCAGATCATATTCACATCACATATTCAGATGTCAACAAACTGTATACAAATAAAACAAACAATCTACTTTATCAACTTATTATTAAAAAAATTGAGAATCGAAACGGAAATAGAAAAAAAAAATAGAAGTTTTAAATAACTTATTCTAATATGTAAACATGAAGATTTTGTTTGTATAATTTCAGGAACTACTAATCTAATTTTATAAATTTTCTTTAATTTAGTTAGACAGTTCATTGTAATAAGTGGAAACCACGTAGTCAATAAATATGGAAAACTATTAGCAATTAAGTTTTCACAGCCATAAATATCTTTTACCATCACCACAGGGACAAACGTTTAAGAATATTAGACTTGCCTTAGAGAAGCGAAGTTTTTCTCAGTAAAGATAGCTAAACGTTGCCCTGTCTATATCAAATTGCGAATAAAACCAATATATACTTATATCACAGAGATAAATAGAGAAAGAAATAATTTTTTGAAAGTAATGCTGCCCTATTATATAGGGTTGCTTTATACTGATCAATCCATATGGACATTACTCTTACATTACATTATTTCATCATTATTCAAACTTATCACCTTTTTTTTCTCTCTTTTCATAACACTGGTCCTATTCACCATCACTAATATACCACATTAAACAATTACCATTACAGCATATACATTTTCAAAAAAAGAAAAGTATTCGATTGCTAGAAATACAATACAAAGTCTTACACACATATATCAACGCTATTCCATAATTACAGGTAAAAAGATAAGGCAAAGGTAAAAAATTAAGATTTAATAAATAAATAACTGAAGTACAGCAAGTTTTCTTTATAAACCACACCGTGTTCATAGAAATCTTTGTCAGCATATATTCATATTTTGTTCTTAAGGGACAACAGTCCCAGAATAATAAAACATTTTTTTCATTTTCATTTTCATTTCATATAGGGATCTAACTGATCAGATACACTTGGTGATGTTTTAATTTTGATTATCAGACATTAGACGATGAAAAGAATGTAGTTGATAATTTAAAAAAATACCAATTTATTTTATATTTTATTTATTGTAATAGTATTTTCAATTTTTAATTTCTTAGATATATTCTAGCCCTTTGTACTTTTCTCCACCTTTTAAGTCTATGTTCTATACATTTAATACTATCTTCATGGCATTTTTTCCATTATTATTTTACTTATTAATGTCAAGACATAAGTATATGTGGCTAAACTTTTAATCAATAACCACTGGCTTTAGCACCAGTGACGCGGTTGAGAGTGTAGCGCAGAGATCTCCCGGAGTCCTGATTTTCCCACAACAGTTAGAGGGAAAAGCCTGGCTTATATTTCTGTATGTCTCTGTTTTTTTGTTTTGTTTTTTACTTCTTATCTTAAAGTTATTTTATTTGTATTTATTGTTCATACGTTTGATTATTGTTTAGTTGTTATTTTGCTTCTGTTTTTTTATATTTCTTGTACATATAGTGTAAATGTAGTCCTATCTCACTACAATTATAGTCCATGTGACAGTATATTATATTACTCAATAAATAAATTTCTAATATAATATTAATGTACTTCAACTATTACCATTCCCATCACCTCCTGTTTCATAATATTATTTATTTATGTATATTGTTTTGCTTTTTACATTTTTATTGCAATTAAAATTACAACAGCAGTTTAACATATCTGTATCTTAGTCTGTCAAAGAGGAGTGTGTAAAATTGATGTTTACGTCTGCATGCAGAGCAAAATAATTGAAAGCAATGTCCAAACCCCATGATTTGATTATAATTTTAAGAACAGACAATAACATTTAAGTTGTACTATTTTGCTTACTCGGCAGGGAGGGTCGGATTAGCGATATTAGGATTTAAAGTTGGCAGAAAGTTTTTCTGTTAATCCGGCTAAATGCAAATGAGAGGTTCGGGACTCGTTATTAACAAGCATGAATGTTGCTACAGTTGGCCGAGCTGGCTACCATGCATAAAAGATCTGCTTAGCCAACCAACATCAACACCTGTTTGTTTAATCTCCTCTTCGGCTTACAGATAAACTTTTACTAAAAGTTATTACTAGAATATTTCATTATAACTGATAAAAATATTAATTAAAATTCCTAGGCGTTTTTCATAATTATAACGAAAATTTCATAATTTTCTTTATGTAACATTTTCAGTTAGTTCACAGTCCATGAAATCTATGAGTAAAAAAATATCGATGTTTTTTTTTTAAAGACAAATTTATTTTTTAATCTTATTTTATTGAGAAAAAATAAATTTGCCTCAATCAAGGTCGTTGAGTATTTGAGATGTGAGAAACTTGTTCATACAATATATACAATTACAAAAATAATAAAAATAATTATAAGTAAATTATAAGAAAAATAAGAAAAAGAAAGCTTAGTAAAACAGATGAAATAAAATATGATAACACAAATTGAGAAAAAAAAAAGAATAAATAGGAAAAAAAAACATTCATGCTTATTTACAATATTTATGGGCAGATGAGAGAGGGCTCTTTCCCCCAACGTGTGGAAGATAAGGCAAGACTCTAAGAGATCACGTCGCTTCTCTCTCAGCTGCATCACTGAAATGGGGATCCAGTGGAGACTGAGAAAGGGCACTAAAGCCACATACGCTCATGATTTGATTGGAGAAGCTGACCATTGCCAAGACTCCAATGACGTATTTACAAAAGATCTCGAGGCCACTGTCTTTTTAACCTTCGAGGAGGATTGTAGGGATGGCTGGAGCTGGATAAGGATTGTGCTAAGGGATTAGGATACTGGATTAGGTTTTAAAGACAATTTGAGAAACGGGATAGAATAACGTCAAGGACATATGGGATGTTAAGATCATGATGTAGAGTTTTGTTTGTAACATAATAAGGAGCATTTACTTTTGTACGGAGGACTTTAGACTAGAAGGATTGGATAAGTTTAATATTCGAAGATATAGTTGTTTCCCACAATTCAAGTCCATAGGTCCAGATAGGTTTCAGCATGATCTTGTATATTAATTGTTTGTTTTCTATTGAGAGATTAGATTTTCTGTTAAGTAGTCTGTAGAACTGGTCAAATCGTCGATTAAGTTCTTGTCTTTTAAGTCTGGTATGTGAAAAGGATATGTAGACAGGATCTGCTTCTGAGTGTAAAGGTGATATGCTTGCTTTTGGATTCATTCATGTTGATGCGCCAATTGTTGCATCACTGCTCTATTAGGGAGATGTGTCTCTGTAGGTTTAGAGATGCTGTTTCAGGGTCTGTGTGAGATGATAGGATGGCGAATCGTCAGCAAATGTTGCTAGAAGAGTATCAGGATGGATTGGTATGTCAACTGTGAAAAGAATGTATAGAACTGGGTATAAGACACTGCCTTGTGGAATACCAGCCTCAACTGGATAATAATTGGAGAATTCCGTACCGCAGCGGACATGAAAGGAACGATTTGAAAGGTAGGATTTGAGGACTAGGTACAAGGATTGGGCTGAGTTTTGAGCTTGAAAAGCAAGCCATCATGCCAACCCGGTCGAAAGCTTGCGCTACGTCCAGAAAAGTACAAGTGCAATATTGCTTGTTTTCAATAACAGAGGAAATATGGTCAACAACGCGAATGTCTTGTTGAACAGTGGAATATCTTGAACGGAATCCAAAATGATGTTAAGAGATATTTGGGGTTTCGAGAATGGGTAGGATACGTTTGAGAAGGATTTTTTAAAAAGATTTTTAAGAGGATCGGGAGCAAGCTTATTGGTCTATATGATGAGGTATTATTAACAGGTTTACCTGATTTAGGGAAGAGGATGATTATGGAGTGTTTCCATATCAGAGGAAAATGAGTTAAACGGAGTATACTAAAGAAATTAGCTATTCCATATATAAGGGTGTCCTTAAATAGCCGATACAAAATTTAATTTTGAGGGGCTTTAACTCGAAAGCTGTATATAATGATAATTACTTTAGAAGAAGAAGAAGGAATTTATCTATCTATATGAAAAGGAGTTTAAGTAATCCTTGAAATTCTATTAAAATGTAATTACACGAACAATAATACTTTTAAAGATAATATTTTAATATTTTTTTCATAGGACCTGGTATTTTTTCAATTTGGGGTTTCACACGAAGGCCTCTCGTAGATTTTCCATTGGTGACCCGTGAGTAATAGGAAACATATAAAGTAAATGATAGTAGATGTGAAAACCTACAAAGCTATCATATAGATCATATAAAAAATTATACCACTAACCTACATTTTCTCTCCTAGGAAGAAAGCAGCATTATGCACTCAAATTATATATTTTTTAACAAATAATAGAGTTATTGTTATTATGATGCACTAAATGAGTTTGTGCATCAATAAATATGAATGAAATTCATGAATACGTTCTTAAAAGCTTAACTCCATCAGTAAAAAGTACTTATTGTTTTTTTTTAAACTGGCGTAATACAAGTACTGTTATATTTATATTAAATAAAAATAAGGGTAGTTGTTAAAAATAAGGCATTCTATTATAACATCTATATTATTCTACTATAATGATCAGTTTATTATTGCCTCTTTAAGTTTTTTTCATTATTGTTGTATTCCAACAAATCATATTTTGTAACGATTTTACAATATCAATAAAGTGAAAAGTGACGACATGACTAGTTAAACTAACCTAAGTTAAAGTAATATATCGAAGGGCAATGTTTATGAATATTATTAGGGATATTTCATTTCAATATTATTTATTTACTGATCTCTTATACCATCTATTATTCAAATGACATCGTTCCAAAGAAGTGGGATTCCTCTTTATGTATTATATAATACCATCAATGAATATTGTTAATTCAATTATTACATTTAAATTTTAACATACAATTTTTGTCTCATGTTTCCATTACTTCATCAACTCTTAATTTCATATATTTCAACCAAACATTAATCATAACTAATTCCAATAAATAACTTTCATGCTTTTTGATGAACAAATAAATCCTGTCGAATCGTTACGTCAAAGTTTATTTTATGTATATTTATGAAAATAGATCCATTCTCTAAGACTTTATCTGAATTAGGATATTGTTCAAAGAAATAACCCATTGGTTCAGAAGAACTTGACAACTATGAACTTTATTTATGCATACAAAAATACTGGAAATGCATGAAAATGATACGAAACCTTTTATTTATCATACACAGTTACACTTAGTGCACAATTTAGTTATTTTACTAAGATAAAATCAGAGTTCTTAATTCTTTGAGGTTATGAAATGTTACTTAATGACTTTTCCCAAATTTGGAATCGAAGTCAGAGGTTACCCGAGGATGATCCTCCTACATGGACATTATTATCCGCCCTGTCATTTCAAGATGGCGGCCAAAAACCTGTTCTGGTATAGACTTGGCTAAAATCTTATTCTCGATGCCCTTTAAATTTATTTAAAACATACTTTAACAAAATGAAGCAGGAAAAAAAGTTGCAAGGGCTGATAAAAATAGACTTCCGAATAACTCTAAAAGTATACACTTTTTGTTGCTATTCTTTTGATTTGGCTATTTAAAAGTTTTCAGATTTTTCTAAAAAAAAAAAAAAGTTGAAATCGGACAATTTTGAGCAAAGATGTGGTGTTCTAGATATATTTCTTATGTTCTACTGCAAAGGTTATATCCTTTATTTGTTTTTTATTTTTTTTAAATGTTACTGAAGCAATACTATTTTTCTTAACAGATTAATAATGATGAAAAAAAGTATTTAGGAAAATAATAGGAATCACCTTTAATTATTTTGCTTTATGTCAGCAGGAAGGTAATGTTACTTTAGATGTATAATTGTTAAGAAATAATAAACCATTGTGTAATAATATGCAGTGTTTTTTTTTTTTTTTTTACTACCTCTTGCTTCGATTAAGCTAAAGCAGTTTAGGGGCTAGATCTGCCCTTAGTGGATCATTACGTTGTTGAATAAATATACCTTTAGTCTTAGCCATTCTCGAACCCGAGCCCTGGATTTACATTTCATTGCTGAACCCAAGTGGCTAAGTCTTCATTAAATAATAATTCATATTTTATCGAAAATCAATCAGAAATTTATTTAAACAATTATAGATATTTGATTCCTGATTCTAATTTCTGTAACTTTATAATAAATAAATGAAACAGACTATAGTTATATCTAATATGAAAAGCCTGGCTTCTACACTATGTTGTATCAAGGAGCAATCTTTCGTTCCTTTGTGGCCCGAACTGTTCACTGAGGTGTAAAACGTCGGATGGCAGGTAGACAGTATTTCATCTTTTGCGCAATCTCTTCTGATGATGCATCGCTGAGTAAAAAACTTTGAAACTGATGTTATTTTACTCCTTCTTTTTTTCATTTCAACTTATATTAAAAACAAAAAAAAATACACAACAAGATTTCAGTTTCGCATCCTGTCATGGGATTAGTTTCAGGAAATTCCAATCAAACTTTTCTTTTTTTAATGTTTATTATGTACTAACGTTTGAAGTGGTAAAAAGAAATATCCTTTTTGAAACTGATAACTACAACACTTTTTTGGAATTCCACCTGTTGGGATAAGGATCACTTTGAGGTACAAATTTCAGATTTCAAGAAAAAAAAAATATTAGCTTCATAAAATAATATTAAAAAATGACTTAGATACTGAAAAAAAAATATATATAAAGAGAAGTTTGGTTAGGGTGTTAACCAAAATAAAAATTAAAAAAAATATATAAAAATAAATATATAAGTATGAAAAACTATTAACATTAAAAGAAACTAATAATATGTAGGTGGAAGGTATAATCAGTTTTATTTGACTGAATTAATTGAAAGAATGAACTGCCACAGTTTTAATCGAATGGCCTCCCGTCGTCCGTCCGTTGGGAAAAAAAATTGGCATCCAATGAAGACTCAGAAAGGACTCTAGAGGCACAAATATTCAGTACGGATAATTAAATGTAACAGATACAGGATAAAACGATATCCTGACTATATCTCAGGGCCAGAACTTAACACATTTTTATAAAAGTATTTAAGGTAACGTATCGTTGGCACTAGGCGTTAGTTGTCCAGTAACTTTTGTTAAAAGTTGGATTTTTTTTTTTTTTTTTGCAGAATACATTATGCTTAGCTTTTTTTTTTTTACAGTAAGCTTTACTATTTTACTACGACGCTCAACCCTATCTCTCTCTCTCTCTCTCTCTCTCTCTCTCTCTCTCTCTCTCTCTCTCTCTCTCTCTCTCTCTCTCTCTCTCTCTCTCTCTCTCTCTCTCTCTCTCTCTCTCTCTCTAAATATATATATATATATATATATATATATATATATATATATATATATATATATATATATATATATATATATATATATATATTGATAGGAACTTCAATTCAAAAACCTAGGCCCGTGAGATATTTTTTGTATGTATTTTTCTAATAAAAAAAAAAAAATAGTATGTAAAACTATTAGTTGAAACTTAAAGTAGCTATCGGAAAATTAAAATCCTGTAAAGCAGTGGGAACCGATAATATTCCTACTTAACTAATTAAGGCATGCAGGGAAGCTGGAGTTTCTTAAATACATCGGTTGCTTAATGGGCTTGTAAAATTTTTGGGCTTAGTAACAAGAGAATTCCTAAAATGTTAATATTTACTGCACCGAATAATAAACGTCCGAGGAGTAGACCGAAGCGAAGGTGAGAAGATTGCATTAAAGCCGATCTGAAGGGACTGGGTTTGGACGGCGAACGGTGGAGGGAGGTGTGTAATAAGCGATTGGTGGTGTCGGCATCGAACCTTCGGGTTCGCTAAGCCTTTTATTATCATTATTATTACAAAACTATTAGTATTAATTATTTACAAACCTACTCTTGTCAATGAAATGTGCTTTTTTTTTAAGATTTGTTTTGGTAGGATTAAATCATAGTTTTCTTTTTGTTTTCTTGCTTATGTTCTTGCATTTAGAGTAAAAAATATTATATAGATATTATTATATACTGTTAGCTACGATAGCGGTTTTGAATGATCGCCTTCGAGCCTCTCCTCAAATAGACTCTGATTGTGTTTGACGACGTTTGCCTTCAATTATTCCTCGCAGGCTGTTGGTGCTAACGGAATCAAAGCTCATGGTTATTTATAAGGAAGGCATGGTTATACAAAGCTGATAGCATCGCCTGTCACCATGCTTTGTCAAACAGGTCTCCAAGTTACGAAGGCAATGTCGGAATTAATAATTAATTAAACTAATACATTACCATTAATAATTAATTACTTTTTAATGAGATAATTATGAATAATAATATCAAATATACATGAAGGAGTAGATTCGCTCCTGGAAAGGTGCTATCAGTAACACAAAAACGAATACAACACAAAAGAAAATGTTATTCATGACATCTAATAACTAAATAACAACGTAGGTAAGAGGAATAGAAAGTAATTCAAGGGCTATAATGGAAAGAAATATATCAAAGTAAAAAATTGGTCGTTTTTTTTTTACTTTTTAACAAAAAACTTTTGTCTATGTTAACAAAATGGTCTCTAAAATATGTACATATACACTAATTTACGTATGTTTGCTGGCAACCAAATCAGATTTAGAGCGATACGTTAATGCGTACCTTTCTAGAAAAGAACAATTGGATTAGAAAGAGACTCTGTATTCCAGGAAAAACTGGAAGAATACATAGTTTCTGTATACTAGATAACTGTACAGCTAGTTCTATCGACGCAGCTGACACGGATGGATAAAGATCTTAAGAATAACCTAATATTAAGGAATAAAATGGGCTATTGTAAGATGAGGTTTGTAGTGGAAGGAGATGAGGCAGTTGATACAGAACTAGGATTTATAGGATTTTAAAAAACACTGGTCGTCCAAAAACAAGCAGCTAAAGGGTCAATATCGAAGCAAGACTTTCATTATTTTTAAATATTGGCCAACATCACTGGGTGTTTAATATCACACCATTGATCCAGTCTACTTGACTTTCTCGACCACTATCTTAACAGTTGATGAAGCTGAATCACTATTCCGACCTTATTTGGCACGAAAGTTTCGAAATGTTGCCGCAGGACCTTTTTCTTTTTTTAGACGAACCGGCCAGCAAGGAGGACGCGAATATCACTTCCGTTTCCTCTTCAAATCCTCAGCCTTCCTCATACCCAAATACTCTCTCATCATCGTCGACTGCTCCTCTCGTTCTTCCCTAGTCCATTTTCTCCCTCGTTTCTCCCCTCACCTACAAGAACCTCAATCCGTTTTTCCCTGAAAAGTTCTCTATCCAAGGAATCTTTATCCGTGATTTTTAGCCTGTCTAGTCCCTCTTTTATTTGTTTTACATATCCCCCATACTACTGCCCAGCTAAACTTTATCAAAAATTTTCTTGTTCAATCTTTCCCTATTCATTTTGACCATGTGCCCGTTGAACCTCAGTCTTCTGGTCCTGACGACTGTTTCCAAATCTTCCAAATTTCTGTATATTTCTTTATTGGATTTAACCTGTATCCCTCTTGGGTCCGGAATGCTCCTCAGAATCTTCCTCTCAATCTTCAGGATTTTCTCTAGGCTCGGAAGGCTGACTGTTTCCATAGAATACAATGTTACAGGTCTTGCTGCTGTACAGTAATGCCTTATTTTTGCATTTGAGGACAAATTTTTCTTGTTGTAAACATTCATGGTAGTGAAGTTCAATCTTTCCAGTTTGTTTATTCTTCCTTCGATCGATGCTTTATCCGTTCCGTTACTACATATTATCTCCCCCAGGTGTTTAAACTTTTTGGTCACTTTTATTTTCCCATATTTTGTGTCCAATATGTTCTTGGTGAAGTTGGTATATGTTGTCATAATTTCTGTTTTTTTTTCATAAGAGATATGTAGTCCCGTTTTCTCGGATATTTCTTTCCGGGTGTTTTATGGCTTCCTCTTCTGTCTCTGCTAGTAGAGCTAGATCATCTGCAACCTTTATTATTTTAAAAATATTTTTCAACAATGAAAACACATTCTTCACTCGTATAACACTCCATTTTTATTAACCCTAAACTATCAGCTGTTACATTGGCAAAAACAAAAGAAAAGGAGAAAGAACTGTGTTTTATTTAATTTAAATCTTGCGTTAATTATGGGCTCCCCTACATGTCTGTAGGTAAAAAAAATGATATTTACTTTTTTACTAACACTGATATTTATGAAACCATACCATGTTTGTGAGTCTGGGCTCACCTACCAGTTGTCTTAAGTTAATTAATTTAATTATTCATTTTTTTAAATTTTAATATTATGGTCTATGCTAATAATTTATGTGTTAATAATTTGGTACATTAATTTCCGATATCATCGTTTAAAATATATTATGAAAGTTAGTTTTTGTAAGGAAAAATAATGCGATGCTGAAAAAGTTCAAATATGTATTTTCAACGGAAATAATTAAATAAGATCAAAACCTAAAAGTTGTACGAAACTGAAATTACGTATTTATGGTAAGTATATGACCGACATGTTATATCAATATTAGCTCTATAATTGACGTATCGGAATGGTCATTTATATCATTGTTTTTATACAAGAAAATGTCTATGTATTTCTAATCACAGTAGAGTGGGTGGCAATTGAAAGTTGCATGAAATACAATGAGATAGGATATCTCAAGGAGTCCCATAGGTCTTTCAGCAAGTTATCCATTCTTCGATACTCCCCTCACAAAGGGCCTAACTCGATCTACGACCTAGTGATTGTCATCTCCTCAACAACTTCCAGCCGTGACCTTAGATGCGCGGATGTATGTGCCACCGTGCGTGTTTCGCAAGCTCAGCTGAGATAGTACTAACGGCCTGGGCTTAAACAATGAGCATAAGATAGCCATCGCTGATCGAGATCCTATCTTCACCTCATTGCAGCTGTTGGCAGCTTAATGTAAACAGCGGAAGCCCATGGCTTTGATTCCTGTCGAGATCGCATGCGAGTATGTTACTTGTCGTCCAATGATTCTGTCATGTATATTCACAATCATCGTTTATTAGGCAACGAGTTACTAGTTTATATCCCTGTATAATAATAATATTGATAAAAATAGTCATTGAAATTTGTGTTATAATTCCAGTCACTGAACGAAATAAAAAAACCTGGAGTTTATTGTACGATTGATGCGTTATATATAAAGATATTACAACATTTTGACTTAATTGAAATAATTCCAGTACTTAAACCATTAAGTGGTCTCAGAACGATTTTTAGTCTTAACGTTTTAATTAATTTTTTATTTTATTTTTTATTGGAACATCTTAACAGAATGATCTGTGAGATGAAGTTGGGATGTGAAATGTTTATTTTCTAGAAAAAATTAAACATTTAAATGTTTTTTTCAGCCAAGTTGTTTTGGTTTTTGTGCCGTTAAATATGTTGTAAACTTGTTGTTATAAATTCGTTAATATTTATTTTAATTTTATATTTTTGTAATATAACATGTTTCTGTAAGGGATAAAATAACCAAATTGTCAGAACAACCCGATTGGTTATGACTATAAATAAAATACATTATTAATTTATTTTATTATTTTTGTATTGCAATATTCCAACAGTTATCTATGGGTTGAAGTTGGATTAGTAACCAATATTACTGACAATGAGATTTAAAAGTATGGATATGGCACTAAAAAAGTTTTCGTTGCCTGAAAAACTGAACTATGATCCAAAATATTTTTTTATTTTATTTTTTATTTAATTTTTTTTTTGTAGTCTTCTGATCGTAAATTCCATACTATTTAATTTTTTTTTCTGTAATTTAAACCTTTTGTGTAATGGCTAAAATAACCCAATTGGCTCATCATACGGATTTGTTGTTAATATACAAAAAAAATCAATTTATTTATTTTTTTGTTTTAAAAACTTTATTATTAGTGTTTATCAGTTAACATTGTGAATATACTTTTTCGATGATTTCGAATTACTTTGAGTGAGCTGCATTTATTATTGTAGGAGCTTTTTTTTTAGTTTTTTTTTTTTTTTATAAACTTGTAATTTTATTTTGTATCTGAAACGATAGTGCTAAAGGCACCCAAGTAGAATGCGAGTTCTGAAATAAGCATATATAAATATGTTATTAAATTAAATTTTTATTTTTGAAATTTACTTTAAAAATAAATATATACTGCTTTTTAAATTATAATATTTAACAGTGTGGTACCAACTTTAAAATTTTGTTTTTCTGTAAAAGGAGATACCTTTTGTAAATTGATATAACTTTGTAAGTATACAATTTTTTAATTAAATTATATGTATGATTGTCAATAAATCTAACGAAGATATTTTATTGAATGAAAATTAATTAAATAAAATATTTTTAAGGAAAGAATTATATATTACTACATAGTAGGAAAGAAATGTATTTTTTTAAAAGGATTCGTAAATAAAACACTTTTTTAAATTTATGTATATATATATATATATATATATATATATATATATATATATATATATGAAATTCCCTATTAAAGAAAATTTCTAAAAACTTACAATTATCATATATTAAAAATTATCTTCAGCTTTAATTTTCTCCTCTTGCAGGTTTTCTAATCATTGTGCCAAGCGGCAAAATTGTACTCTAAAAAAACCTGTTTCATTCAATGCATACTGCTTTCATAATAAACATTGGAGGTGAGGTATCTGACAATAAAGTCAGTGATATTTCTTCTTTGGAGGTCTTGGGTTTTCAAAACTTGAATACAGAGAAATAAAGACTAGAATATACTTCGATTTATACATACATCTTAATGTTCAAATCTCATTTCTATGGCTAATTAAAGAAAATATTTATATTTTCATTCGCAAATTGGTTTCTGAATTCTCCATGATATTTAAATTTTAGTATAATTTAGTTCAAATATTATTATTTAGTTTTTTGGAGCTATCGTTTTCCCTTTCCAATTCTTTAGTTACGGAATGGACTTAATCCGTAACAAATATTAATAATGATAATATTAATTTAACTTTTAATAATATATAACTTAATATTTAATATGCCAATCATAATGCACAAAGCCCTGGATAGCCAGGTCAAGCTATCCCTGATAGCTTAGAAATAGTTATCTAGAATGTACTGACTGGACAGAAGGCACTTATCAAGACTTAGGGAACAATAACCGATTTCAGCTAAAGGGTATTTTCTCACAGACTTCATATCAATTCTAAAAGATAAGGATATCAATTCTTAATACTTGATAACTTCATTCACACGCTTCCTAGACCGACCAGAATTGATTCATTCCCCCTACTATTCCTGAGCATATAACCCCCATGATCCTCAGACCAAACCACTCATGTAGTTGCATTCTTGAGTCATACTCTTCACTGTAGGAGACCTGGAGTGAACTGATATAGTCAACTCATATATCCATATTATATTACTCTGTATTTTAGATGCCATTTGTAACATAATGAATAAAACCATTATTTATTAAGTCACCACTGCCTCCGATTCGTTAACTTTTTAATCGGTGTCACAATTTTACAGAGAGGGTGAAATGCTAAAAATTTCCCTCGGTTATATTATGCAGATTCGAATTTTAGTTTTTGAGATATTTTATCCAAATTTTCAATAAAAGAATTGTTATTGTTTGGTTTTCGACAGTATTTTTTTTTTTGCCTCTCTAACACGGCGTCGCGTCAAGATACAATTTTTAATAATGTTCTTAACAAAGCAGATGGAATTCGGTACATTTTTCTTGCCTTCAGTATGCAGATTCAATTTTTAGTTCCAGAAATATTTTAATCCAACTGCAAAAAGCACTTAAGATTTTAAGGAAGAATATTTCAAACATCATTGAAATGTCATGCTCACAAGATTATTTGTTTTTGAACCATAATTCATTTTAAATTAATTATAATTTATAATTGGTAAGTTTTCAAACTCAATTATTCCAGGTATTGTTTTTTTTTTAATTCGGTAGGTATTTTATAAAAATATTTACAAATTATAATTGAATAATTACTATTAATTTTTTATTATACTTTAATTTATTAATTAATATTTTATAATAATTTTTTTCCTAACCCACACCACATATCCTCAACACTTAAATGAATCAACTCGAGCCGACATTATTCGAATGAGTGTTATATATTACCGCGCCAAAACAAGTTTTCACTTCGATAAACAAAAAATCGCTTAGGAGTTTGAGGAAGTATATTTCAATTATCATTGAAATGTTATAGAAGCTTGAAATGAGTAGCCAAAAAAGTGCACCTAAAACCACAATTTTACTAATATGTCTTCCGAAGATTGCAAATTAATGGAAAAACAAAGAAAAAATTACTCTGGTTTAAATGTTAAATAATAGGTTCTGTGGGCCTAACGATTGCTGATTGGTGCTTCGTGATAGTCGAATAAGTGGCCCAATGGGTTACAATGAATCTCCTCAGATAAAACGAAAAATGGACGAAGCCAAAGACGGTTTCGAGTTCCCTGATCACGATCTTTATAAATAGCCCCTGGGCACAAAAAGAAAAAACCAAGGAGCACATCTTTATCAATCCGACATCACTTCTTTTGGGAGGAAATCATGCTACAATAATCGTTACAGAGTTGTGGATCGTGAAATTGAGTTTATAAATAATATTTTGTATATCATTTTTATTAATTGTATATCTATATATACATATAAACCACTACATCAACATACAGTGGATTAGGAATTGATCGATTACTATATTATTTCTCATTGTCTTGCAATTAAACCATTTTTAATAAAACTTTCGCATAAAATAGACACATTTGGAACTGATTCATTAAACAAACCTTTTATCCACATCAACGTGCTTTATCAGTAATCGTAAAACACTGCAAATTCTCTGAACAAATTAATCTTTTTCATAGTTTATTATGTGAACAAACCTGGTTGATCTGAATATAGTGGTATATATTAATAAAAAAGAGGCATGAATTCAATTTTTAGCACTTAGCATAAACTTGGAAAATTTCAAACACTGATAGTTTCTAAACTCAGCGCTGAGAAAATCGATTGGGTTGTAAATCTTTAGATCATATTTAAATTCATCCATGTAAACCATTAATGTAAATCAGCGGGTTTCTTTATTCATCGAGTGAACTACTCATTGATTCCTTCTGCTATTGACGTGGTTAGTTATTGATTTGTATTGGGGTGGATCTGCTATTGATTCCATCTGATGGATACAACCATATCATATCCTCGATGATTCACAGTTTTAAAACATCGAGACTACGGAATATTTAGAAACCATTTATTAATTGTTCATATTATTCTTTGCCCACGATATAAAAAAAAAAAAATATGGCTCTAAACTCTTAGGATTATTTCTTTTTGAACCATAGTTCATTTTTTTATGTATTATAGATAGTAATTAGATAAGTTTTCAAACTCAAACTAAAACTGAATTATTCCAGGGTTTTTTTTTTTTTTTTTTTTTTTTTTTTTACATCCATAAAGTATGTATTTTATAAAACGATTTATGAATTATAATTGAATAATTGTAAAAAAAATTATTACTTACACTTTAATTTAAAAATTACTATTTTTCTTTAATTGTATTTCTTAACCCACATCAACAACCCCCCCCCCCTGCTGCCTTCCGATCTCGGCGCTATCTCCTCAACAACATTCTGCAGTATTATTTAATATCACCAGATCATTACCAGATTCAATTCAAGTTTAACTTTTCAAATACTATAGATTTAAAAACCAGGTATCTCACCATCAGATTAACTATAAGCTATTGGATTATTTTTATCTTTTAAAATGAAAGGTAACGAAATTTTTGCTTGTCTACCAAGAAATAAGTAATTATTTTAAATTAGTTTCAAATATTATATTTTTCTGTTAAAGGGATTTTTTTTCTTCATATAGTTTAGTTTATTTTCGTGAGTGTAGCTTTATTTACAAATCGTATTCATGCAAAGATAATGTTTTAATTATTACTGGTTCTTGCTATTGTTGATGCTGTTGTTTATATTTAGAATTGCAATATGATGGGTATGGCTGAAATGTACTATGTATTAAGAACTAATCACTTCCTTTAAAGTTAAAACTTCACCAAAGCAATATATATGCTTCACAAAAAAAAAGTATATGCTGATTGTATATAATTTAATTTTAATGTTTCAATACACATAGGTCATATGTTTTATTACATTCCAAGCTTCCGCTTGAATCCAAAGGTCGTTTCTAAACTCAGCGTAAATCTCGATTCATTTATCTTGGTTTCAAATGATTGATGGTCTCTCTTGTTGAATACCATTTTTTTCATTATGCCGATGAAAGATGTATCGTTTCTGCATTGAGATTCCTGCATCGTTCTACAAATTCCCTCTGATTTCTTGACGAGAAAGTTTCTTTACCTGTATTTAAATAACTGGAGGCTTTGCCTTCTTAATTTTCCAATTATAACTGACCATAGAATATATTCTATATTTATTATATTGTATTAAAGATATCGACCTAGACATGGATATTGGGCAGACACGGGTCCAATATAAACCTCTGAATATTCAAGTTGGGTTTCCCTTCAAGCTCGAATAAATTTATTCATGGTCACGAAACCTTGGTTAGTAAAATGAAAATTTTATTCGCAATGCAAATAAGTCGATGGGGAATATAACAATTTAATATAAGCATCAAATGCTTGCATAGCAAAGATAGATATGAAAATAAGCAAAAATCGAATATTGCAAAACTGGAGTATTAGTATAAATAATAACCTACCACTAAAACCGTATTTAAGGGAGGAAAGCCAGAGTATCCAACCTCTCAAACAAATTTTGAGGGATCATCCACGGGTCAGAATCCAAATACTTACAATCACATATCGCCGGCATGACGTTAGAGTAAGGACTATACAACGTTAAACAGGCCCACAGTCGTTACTTTGTCAACGCTGTGTACTAGTTTCAAATTATAATCCATGTACTCCAACTACTAAATGTAAGCTAGTGTAAAATAAAACATTTTGTAGCTAAAAGCATTATTGTTCTTGTTATTACCAGCTACAAAAAAAAAAAAAAATAATAATAAAAAAAATATCTGCCTGCATTAACATAATACTTTTGGTACCCTACGATTTATTATGAGTAAGCAAAATGTCATTTAAATTGACAGAAAGTGGAATACACGTATTCCATTCATTCCTCTAAATATAATATGTTTGTATTTACATTTTCTATGGAATACATTCAGTCCATTCTGTAGTCAATGCTTCAATTGGATAGTCCGGAAGCTGAGGCCGAAAAGTTGATTTGATTTTAAGAAAATTTTTGACGGTGAATTCCGAAAGTATTCTCACTATAGACAACAAACATGGGCGTCTGCCACCCTAGATAGCATGAATAAAATTTGATAGGCCATCAAAGTAACTTTTTTCGTAAGCTTAATCAGGAAAACTATCCATCGAATCGACAACGACGTTTTATACAAAATTAAAGCTGATAAATTTTTTCAATACGATTGGTTGTATGCCTTTTAGCGATTTCACTTTGCTTTCGAGATATTCCTCCTCAACTATTACTAATCTGGAAAAAAAAAATTGTATAGAACGTCTTTGCCAGTGCGATGAATAGTTTTCCTGATATAAGCGAAAACTTGAAGAACAGCAGTAAAGAAGATACAATTTTTTTTTTCCACATTAGCGAAAGTTGAGGACGGATATTTCGGAAACTAAGCAAGATAGTGAAAAAATGTATATATTGCAAATTTTATCAGCTTTAGTTTTGTATTGAATATCTTGGTCTGTGAAATGTTTAGTTTTCCTGATATAATCGAAAACCCGAAAAAAGTGACTTTGATGACCCATAAAATTTTATTCCATCCAATCTCGGGTGGCATATCTTTCTGGATCCACGGTCAAAAAATTTCTTTAGATCAGACCACCTTTTCGGCCTTAGCTTCCGGACTAGTGCTACAAAGATTGGACTTTGCATCCAAGTTGTTTTTTTCTTTGACTAACTTAAACCCTTTAAATCCTGTCTTCATGTTTTAACAAAAAATAGAAATATTGTGCCCTATTTTAGGTTCAGTATATTTAAAAAAATGTTTATATTAGATTTTGAAAAAGAGATATAGGTACCATAGGTATATCTACATAGAAAAAAAAAGTAATATGCCTAAAATATCGGGCGCATTTAAAATAAACAAGTATTACAAAACATAACCCTAATGGGTTCAAAATATAGTTTTGAGGTTATTCAACAATCAGTTGCTTGCTTATAACAATTTATATTTCCTCTAGAATTCTTTTACTGTGTCGAATCCATTAAAAGGTAAATGAAAAATATTTCCGAGATGAAACAGAAGTATACTCATAATATAGGAAAAAACATGACCATAGTTATAACAACGTTGTGTATACATAAATAATTAGGTTATTTTTTTAATTCGATACGTTTTAAATACTGTATGAGGATTAATGGTGCTTTCAGCAATTCCTACCCAAGCTACAGTTCTATTCAATTAGCTTCATCAAACTTCTTATTGTGATTCTTTTGCCGTTTCCACTACCTCCGAGTTTGACCGACTTTCCTCAATGTGGGAAACCACTTCCAGAACCTACCTGGACTGCTCAAACATATCACCGAGGTGGGTGGGCTACCCACACTTACTAACAGTATTCCTACACCACGCAGCTAACAGTACTTTTGTCGGTGTTTACATAGCCTTGTTAAATATGCCGAATTAGCCTATATACCTAATTCTCTATAAAATAATAGAATATAGAATAGAATAATAATATAATTATTTATAGAATAATAAGTTATTTTTCAGTAGGTGTAAGGTACTTACTCATAAAGCATCATGAACTCAGAGTTGATTTTATTATTTTTTAATTATTTCATCTCCTTCTTTTAAATCTCTGCAAACATCCTATTAAAAACGAATACAAAAAGTCAGATGTAAATGGTAATTTAATTTTATTGTCCACGAGACAGAATATTATATATCTCAATAAAAGAAAAATAATAAATTTTCAATTCATTTATATTGTGACACTCTGCTCTAAAGTCCACTAATTTTAAGTTCCGTACTCGATGAGCCCAAAATATAGACTAAGGCACTGTAATCTAACTTTCTTTAATGGAAGACATAATTTCTAATCCAAGTATGAACGTCTATGGTAAACTATATTTCCATATGCATCATATTGTTATAAAAATAATTAACTATATTGTATAAAACGCTGTGGACGATATTCTAATCAGAATACAATGATGAAAAGAGAAGCAGCGTCGAGAATGTTAAATACTTGGATGGGTGACTGCCCATCAGGAAAGCTACGTTCCCGAGACCTCTCCGGATATTTGAAGACCGTCAGACTACTGGAGGCAACTTACACCGAAGGGGCGTAGGAGTGATGATCGTACGCCGTTTCTTCTAATCGAGAATTGCGATGTGGTTTTCCAGAATGTTAATTGTCAGCTGCAGGTTTCGGCAGTCTGTCCTGCTACATGGATGGTGTGTTCCGGAGAGTGGGGGAGGCAAAATATGGATCCCTCTGATCCTGAGTATTCATAATCAATGGACCTAGACTAGCCACTGACACTATCTGACATTGTCCTTGAACCCGTTTGAGTCGGTGATAAGGACAACATTGGACTTGGAACTGTGGGACGCATACCGCAGAGACCATGGTCTGTAACAACATGAGGTTAGGGATTCCCTCTAGGAGAAGGTTTCTCCTCTACCTTCTCTGAAGGGAAGGCTAATATGGTTGTGGAACTGTAATCTGCTGTTAGATTATTGTATGAATATTATTAATTATAGCCTCAGTTGACAGAATGGTTAACTCTAATTTCAATATTCTTGAGTTAAGTCATTTAAGTGATATTTCTAGTCGGAAAATTTATAGTATCTGCACAAAAATTTAATAAGTTGATTCCAGAATTGGTGATTGCAGTTTCTTGAATTTTAGACGACTGCTGAAATATAGAACTGTGAATAAAGTTATAAATGTTCGAATTGGAAATATTACTAAAATTAACAATTCAAAATGTTTAAATTGGATTTATTCCTTAATGGTTCTTATCATAATGAATATAGTTTACTGTTAATATCATTATCAAATATCATGTTAATATAATATTATCTTTAACATAACATAAACATAATCAATTAAAAAACTCGGAATCATAATCAAAAATAGATGAAGAAAACTTTTCCGGACGGAATGATTTTCTCGAAATAATTATATATCATTTTATCAACTAGAAAGTCCACTCGTGAATAACAGCCGACCATAGACTAGGATGATAAATGTTTATATTCCCATTACTTTAAAATGATGATCTTTCAAAGGTACACAAGCCAGAAGAAAAGCAGTAGTCAGTACAGTCTTATGGTTTTTAACAATGAATCATTAAGAAATGGGTGGATAAACGTAAGAATAATTGATTTAAGAGATATATGATAGTGAAATATATGATGCTCTAGAATCTTTTAAAATTCCATGCATAAATAGTTAATGAATCCCTTAAATTTTACTAAATTTTGTATTTCAAACCTCAAAAAGATATTTTAATACTATGCTAATTCAACTGATTATTCATTTTGTTTATTGCATAGTATTAATTATGATTATAAATCTCTATTTATCTCACTTCTTTCGAAGGTTTTGAAAATTTCAAAATAAAATAATTCATGGTGAAGTTTTTTTTTTTTTTGAGTGGTAAATTAAAATTTTTAATACATTCCAGCTCAACTCCATAACATTTAAATATGGAATTCGCAATGGAAAATGTTATTTTCAATGAATGATTCTCATAAAAAAATGTAATTTCCATTGATTTTTTATGGTTAATGGGCTGATTAAAAATTTAAATTATTTATTTATTTGTTTTTATTGGTGCCCCTACCTGTAGATTGGCAACACTTTTTGTTCATGCTCTGTTATAGAATTTTAAAAATTTTAAGATTTTTCCTACAGCGCTTTCGTTGTCAATGAGATTTTCTTTCAGGCACTGAGCCATATCCAATTTTTTCTTATATTTTTAAATATTGGGCATTCTTGGATGATGTGTTGAACTGTTCTTTGAACCTTACAGCTCTCGCATGTCGGTGGGTCCTCTTAGTAGATAGGCATGTGAAAATTCACAATTCCCAATTCTTAAGCGGCAGGTGATTTTCTATTCTTTCCTAGAGAGTAGGTTACAGGTTTTCCATATGGAACAGTAGCTTCTTATTCCTTTTAATTTGGATTCTTTTTGTTGCCATCTGCTCTGCTACATTATCAGCATTTTTTTTTATATCTAGTAAAAAATCTTCTATGGGGATTTTGTTAATTATAACTGTTGGATTTCTTTCTCGCCTTCTAACCGTATTGGCTGCTTTGTCTGCCTGTTCATTTCTGACAATTCCACAGTGTGAAGGGACCCAGAAAAACATTATTTCTTTTCCCTTTTCTATTTCCACCAAATATTTCTAATAGCTCTAATACCTAATAGCTAGAAAAGTGTTTGTTGGTTTTTTTTTTTGGTGGCTAGAATTGCACTCTTTGAGTCCGTTACCAAGACCCTACCAGTTGTTACTATTCGTTGTGTCAATGTCTCAATATAAATTAATAATATTAATTAAATTTAAATAAATTAATACACGAATAAGAATGGTTTACATGGATTAAATAGAATAGCTGGAACATAAAATATTTGTTTTTGTTTAATATTTAATTGAAATATTTCATTAACATGATGATATCTATTAATTGTTTAAAATAAAATCAGCTACCAGAAGCAGGGAAAATATATCTTTTAAATATATATAACGAAATTTGGACAAGCAGAACATTTCCAACTAAGTGGAGGAAATCTGTCATAGTACCGATACCAAAAAAAGAAAAGAGCACCGTGCCCAAGGACTATCGACCCATTTCCCTTATCTCATGCGTTTCCAAAATCCAAGAAAGGATGGTCAATATAAGATTGACTAGTATGCTGGAATGTAAGAATGTCCTTTATCCATACCAATTTGGCTTTAGGCCAAATCGTTCAACTATTGATTCTCTTTTATCATTAAGCTTAGAAGCGCAGGAAGCTTTTTCACACGGAGAACACTTAATATCAATATTTCTGGACCTTGAAAAAGCTTATGACACAATGGAAAGAGGACGTGTGTTGAAGATTTTGGAGGAACTAGGAATAGGAGGAAATATGTGGTATTACATTAAAAATTTTCTAACCAATAGAGAATTTTCAGTAAGGGTAGGAAATACTTTCTCGTCAAACCATCGCTTACAAAGGGGTACCCCACAAGGATCTCCTCTTAGTTCGACCCTATTTCTTCTTGCGATTAATAGTATAGGGTCCATTATCAAGACCCCGACCAAATGTTTCCTATTTGCCGATGATATTGTTATCACAGCCAAAAGCAAATCTATTCCCTATATACAGTGGAGGCTGCAAGAAGTGATGGATAGAGTAAGAGATTGGACAAGGGAAACTGGATTTAAGATATCATCTTCGAAGTCTAAATGTTTACACATTTGTAGAAGTCGAAAGTGTCAGCAGAATAATCCACAAATATTTATAGAAGGTTCCTCAATTGAATATACAGAAAGTCACAAGTATCTAGGAATGATAGTTGATAAGAGACTGAATTGGATACAACATATTACATATTTGAGGGAAGAATGCACAAAAAGACTCGGGATTCTTAAATGTCTTTCACACTCTAGCTGGGGTGCCGATAGATGCACTCTAATAAAAATATACCAGTCTATAATACGCAGCAAAATAGACTATGGAGCGCAGATATATAGTACAACCAACAAAACAATATTGAGGATTTTAGATTCTATACATAATTCAGCCCTAAGAATATGCACTGGAGCGTTTCGAACTTCTCCAATCGACAGCATCTACGTTGAATCTGGAGAAACATCCTTAAACTTGAGACGAGAATACCTATCTCTGAAATACATTGCCAAATTGAAAGCATCTTTCTACCACCCATTAACTCCATATTTATTTTCAGAAGAATCAGAAAGAAACGGACTTAGAAATATAGAAAATAACATTTTTAAACAAGCAATTTACAATGCAACAACTAAAATAAACATGGATACGACCATTATAAGACCCATCCCAGAATTAAAAATGCCGCGTTGGAAAAAAGATAGACCATTTATTAATAAATCTATGACTAAAATTGCAAAGGCATATCCGCTTGAAATACAAAAATATTTTTTAAAGCTCACGGAACAATCTAAAAATTTCGATTTTATATATACGGATGCATCCAAAGAAGGAGGTAGCGTAGGATGTGCTTTAGCGAGTAAAGAGAAACAATTACTGTTTAAATTACCTGGAGAATGTTCAGTATTCACAGGAGAGGCCACTGCCATCATGAATGCTTTATATCTTATAAGCGAAACTGAAAAGAACTACTGGGTAATTGTGACGGACTCATACAGCGTTTTAACTGCCATTGACAATCCATATCCTAAAAACTCCATAATTAGGGAAATACTCAATATCTGGTGGGATCTAAAAAATAAAGGAATAACAGTTGTATTGGTATGGGTACCAGCTCATTGCGGAATTTTAGGAAATGAAAATGCTGACAATGCAGCCCATTTAGCAAGAAGTGGAGGAGAAGAAGAGGAAGTGACTAGAGTGAAATATATCACTTTAGAAGACTGGGTACACGAAATAAAGAAAAAACAACTGGCAGAGTGGGAAAAAGAGTGGAGGATCAAAGAGTGTAAGCTGAAAGAAGTGAAACCCAATTGCGATAAATGGCTCACTAGCAACAGAAAGTCTAGGCATGAAGAAATTATACTATGCCGCCTAAGGATTGGGCACTGCCAGTTCACTCATGGCTATCTTTTAAGAGGTCTAGAAGCTCCTACTTGCGAGAAATGTAACAATACACCGCAAACTGTGAAACACCTTCTAGTAGAATGTTCCCAATTCAAAAGGCTCAGAGAAAAAATAGAACTAGGAAAAACACTAAAAGAAATACTAAAAGACAATGAAGAAAGAGTCTCGATAGTGTTAAATTTTTTAAAAATTGTTAACTACTATAACAGAGTATAAATCATAGAAAACGCCAATGACCCTTTAGGGTAGAGGCGAGAAAAAGGAAAAAAAAAAAAAAAAAAAAAAAAAATCATTATTTTTGTTTAATATTATAACATTAATATAAATGAATTTTGTGGATTTTGTACTATGAATACATTAGGATATGTAATATAAATTATATTTCATAACAAAAAAAAAAATGCACTTTATAAATGAAACTGAAACATAATTTAAAAACTAAACTCTCTTATTCACATTAATTGGCCACTTAATATTTATAAAATCGCTATTTGAAAAATAATAATAATATTAATAGTCCTATTAACTGATAAAATTTTGAGGATTTTACACTAAGATATAGTATAAAAAAGTTTTAACTTTTTATTAAGTAGTAAGTTAGTTACTATCATTTCTATATAGTAAATACCTAAAAGCTAAGTGAATAATAGCGGTAAGTATAAGTGACCTAACGTTGAAAACTGACAACCTGATTAAATGAAATTAATTAAAAAATTAACTCTAGCATGAAAATAATAATATTTTATATACAAGAAATAGCTATTTTGAAATGATAAAGATAAATCTTCTCAATAATTTATCCAAAAACAAGCTCACAACTTAAAGATGTCTCAATAATTAATTAGTAACACCAATTATTCAAATATTGATACACTATATAATATAAAAGGTACAGTATGAGCTCAATGTAATTCACAACTAAGAATGGTATAGCAGAATCCTAACGGGAGCGGAGTTATACAATACATATATGGAAATATAAATATATCAATAAAAACAGATATTTAAATAATTAATAATAATTATTTGATCCTATTCGTATGTCTCCTTGTTGGTTTTGTTGTTCTATTTCAATTCTAAAGGGGAAAACAATAAAAAGATTTAGCCCTTGCAATCAACATATATAACGAATTGGTTGCCAGGTAAGGGATAGCCAATCCTTCAAAGTTGTAATTGTTATCTGATTTATGATCAGCAGCAGGCCTCTACCGTCGATGAAAAAAAAAAAAAATATAACAAAATAAAGGAAGAGATGAGAAGGAGGTACGAAGAACTTGTCAGTCTCGGGCAGGGGAGATCATGATGGTTGAGGTCATTGAATACCAAGGGAGTGGCAGCAGCTAGCTGGGATCTTTTCTATTGCATATTCTTTTATTTTAGATTAATAGTTGCGATTTGATTTGACGGGGTCACGGATTATAAACAATACTATTGAAAGTTTATATATATGATTTTCTAGTCATATCTTTTAGGTTCGGTGCCATTTTTTAAAAGTTTTTATAAAATATTAGGCCAAATGTACACAGGTTTTACATCCTGTTTTATTTATTCGACGTTTCGGCTTTTTCAAGAGCCATTTTCAAGATCCTGCAAACTAATTTTAATTCAGTTGTTATACTTCAAAATACATCCTTATAAAACATATATTAATTTAACAACAATCAGTTATATAAATAGTCCAAATTCTATTTTATGAAAAAAAAAACAATTTTTATAACATAGCATTTTGGTTTAAATTAATGTAAAATTTATCATCTACCGCTTCATAAAATTTCCTAAAATGTATCATTATAATATAATTCGTCTTTTTTTTTCACCGAATGCCATTTTTTCACTTCTAAAATTAATAATAAATAAATAATTAATGAAAATATAATGTAATTTTTTTGAAAAAAAGAATACTATCTGTTCTCAATTTATGTGGCTCTTTCGTAAACAATATTAAAAGTATTCGTCCTCACTAATACATTCATACAGGACTGAATTTATTTAAAAACGGAGTGGTTATGGACCAGCTGTTTTATCTGCTGTATATCAGTATATTATATTTTTATTTTATCTATTAAGCTAGCATAAAAAGTATTTAAGTTATCTACATCTGTCTGTTGATTTACCGTTTGTTAGAGGTTTTTAGTAATAAATATTGATTTAATTATACTTCGTTCTCTATGTAAGACTGAGGCTGTACCGAAATCAAATTTATGTCCATTTTTTGTGGCATGCTGCGGTTATCCTATGGCTAATTTTTTATTTTGTCGTTTTAGACCTGCAATTTTATTTATGCTATTGTATCCTACGTTCAAATCATTATGAGGTTTGCCCGTAATATGCTTTATTTTCACAATCCTCGCATTATTTTATAAAGGACATTAGTTAATTTTTCCTTTGGAATAATATCCTTAGTTCTACATTATAAATTATCTCATTTATTAATTGTTTCTTCCAAATTTGATTTCGTTTATTTCATATTTTTTTAAAGTTTTTTTCTATTTTATTAGTTAAACCTCCATAATAAGTGGCCAATACGTGATTATATATATATATATATATATATATATATATATATATATATTTTTTTTTTTTTTTTTTTTTTTTTTTTTTTAATCACGTATCGGCCACTAAGGACCACGCGAATATCATTGGTTAGGCTTCTTAATCTTCTATTATCTTTTTTTCCCATCGCAGTTTCATGATTCTCTACTGCATTTCTTTTCATTCTTCTGACCACTTTGTACACCTCCTTCTTTCTCTTCCAAGATTGGTGAGATTTTTCAGTGTTTTCATATATGCGTCTCTATCTAGACAGTCGGCATCTATAATTTTAAGGTTCCTTGATTCTTCTCTTATTTGCTTCTTGTATCCTCCTATGGTTTTGTAGTTAAAAATTGTGTTGAAGAACTTTTTGTTCCTCCTTCATTCTTTTCACGTGACCATAGAATATCAGAATTCTAATTCTTATCTCGGTTTCCAGGTTTTTGATTTTTCTGTATATTTTTTCGTTAGATCTTCGCCTGTAGCCTTCTTGTGTTTTGCTGGGCCCATAGATTTTTCTTAACATCCTCCTTTCTATTCTTAGTAGATTTTCTAAATTGGGCAGGCATGTGGCCTGGCCTCCATCCCATATAAAATCACAGGCTTTATCACAACGTTTTGATTTATAATTTTGTCATTTTCCCTCGTATGATCTCTTTCTCAGAACCGTTGTAACATATTATTTCTACCTAATACTTCAATTTTCTGGTCACTTTTATTTTTCCATATTTAGTGTTAACTGTTTTTTTCTTGAAATTTATTTCAGTAGTCATCAGCTCTGTTTTTGTTTTTTGTATGATATTCCTTATTTTGTTAATATTTAGATATCAAGTGTAAGGATATATTTGAAAAATTCTTAAAACAAATCTTCAGCCCTTAATGCCGGTAGACAAACTAAACATATATCGTCAGACCGATTCCGGCATCATCGAGAGAGAAACAACTTAAATCACGTATATCTAAATATATTAAATATACTAAACATGTAATATCTCTAATCTTAGACACCGGCATTTAAGAAACATCTGGGAGAGGAGAAAGAAGGATACTGTAATATGATAACTGTGTTCAATGCTTGGGAGGGGGGAAATAATACGTTTATTGCTTGTATTATAATACGGTAATACGGTACGTCATATCTCCGTTAATTCTTGAAATAATTAAAAAATCGAGCAATCATCTCGAATAGTATCTTTTCCTTTAGGTTTAAAATGCACACCTCAATAAAAAGTCAGGAAAAAAATTAATGTAATAAGCCTATAAAAAAATTTAATTCATCCATCTTATAATGCATTAAATTTACGTATTTCCATATTCCATTTACATCCTTTGACAGACTGTTATGCCTATGCAGATAATTTTCACGGGCCGACTAGTAATATGATTATTATATGGTTTATTGAAACTTTCGTGAATAATTTAAATAAATGGCTGCGAAACAATAACAGGCCCCATTTTCATAAAATATTGTTGAGGAGAGGGGGAAGACAAAAAGTTTCTAGTTTCAAAACTATAATATTTGCTTGGCCTTCAAATAATTATTTTTAACATTTGTTTATATTCTTTAAACGTTTCGAAAAAAGTTCAAATGTTTCGGTAGTAAAACCACATCGATATCTTTTCCCAAACTAGGGATATAGCATTAAATAGCTTAAGTGTTTATCTCATTTGTTTCTTAGCTAAGACTGATTGGACGAAACGGAAGATAGCGTGTTAATTGTTTGTGATAAGGTGTAAAATTGCTAAAGAAATGTTTGTTGAAATCTTTCGTAAGTGTTGTTTTTTGTTCTTATCTTCTTTAAATAATTTTAACACCTCACTAACCGACTGACAATTGAGAAACTATTAAAATTGATTATTAAATAGTTATAAGACAAAATAAGGAATAATAAATTACGAATAATGAATTATTCATATAATCAGTAAATCAGGCCTTGTTTATTGAAATAAGGATCAGGGAAAAAAAAATTTTGAATAAATTGTTACAATAAAAACAATAAATCACTGGTATGAGTTAAAATTTTTACTAGCGAAATATTGATAATTCGTGTTATCAGCATTGTTATATCCCGTACAATTACGTAGGCGGTGACCATGAGATCTGCTGAACTGATCTATTTCCTGGATTTGTGATGGGACGCTTTGAACCTGCCAAAATATTTGCTCATTGCAAAGAAATTTGCAGATCGTAAATTTAATTTTATGTCCAATTTTATGTTTATTTTATGTAATAAATGAAATAATAAACCCACCTTAATAGCAATTGCATTAGAACTGCGAAGAGATTCTTTATTAAATCCTCATTCAGAGCTTAAATTTCTTTGACCAAAAATTCCTTTTGGCGTCCGTATCAAAAGAAATTCTTGAGATAATCAGGAAACATTAAAACATATAATCTTTGAACTTTTTGCAATATTCTAATGATTAATGAAGGTAGAAACAGTAAATAAATAAATAAAATTATAACTGGCAAAATAGAATATATTACGAGTTCTTCGTCTAGTAAGTATTCATTTGTCTATTATAATAATTATTTTAGTTATATATATATATATATATATATATATATATATATATATATATATATATATATATATATATATATATATATTGTGTAAATATTTAAATACGTTTTATCCTGTTAATAGCATGTTTTTATGTATGAATAAATAATAATAAGTAGTGGACTAAACACAATATACGTGAGACCTTTCGGCCTGGATTGAGCCTCTGCAATTTTTTTCAATCAATGTCAAAGGCAATTTGACAACGCTCCGTGCCCTATAAGATTCCCTCTTATAGACAAGAGCTCTTCGAACAGACGTGGACATTTTTTTTTCTCCGTACCTGTCACGTATCTGATAAAGTAAACAAAATATTGAAAGAGGAAAAAGATATAAATGCCATTTATCGTTCGGCTAAAAAAGTATTCTGCATTTAACACAAATTGGTTATTTTTGATGGGAATAGATCATATTCATTATGTTTTCAAGTTTAGCATTAAAAAACCCAAATAAAGGAAATTGGGGCTAAAAGTTCCGATTTTTTAACAACCTCAAATATTATTTAGAAAATGACCTATATACAAAATATATGCTAGCTTATAATTTGTAGACATATTCTTCTTTATAAATTTAAACACTTTTGGGTTTACTATTATCACGGCGCTACAACTCGGTGACGAGTATTGGCCTAGTTTTGGGTTTATCTTTACAAAATGTTTTTACTTAAAATTTGATATGCAGAAAGGTAACAACTTACTCCTACTGAGGTGAGTTATTCCTAGCTCTATCGGTAACATAGATATTAAAAAAAAAATTGAATAAGTACTCATTTCTTTAAAGAGTAATCAAGAATATCTTAAAAGCATTTAGTCAAATAAGACTGGTAATTATAACACAAATTATAATAATTTAATTTAATTATAATTATTATCATTATATTGGTAATTACTTTTTGGTTTATTATTTTCAATAATGAACCATTGTAATCGAACAAAAAATTCAAAAACTCAAACCCCTCTCAAAATTTAAGGATTTACGTTTAAGGATTAGTGGAATTGGAAAAGCCATTTTTTTTTTTTTAAACTTATTTATTGAGAAATATTACAATTTGTCTCTAGGACATTTATAACAGAGTTCACAGATCACATTCACACTCTATGTACAATAAATAAAATAAATTATACAGAAAAATAATATATATACAATAAACAAGAATAAAATAACCTAAAAATAAATAAACAAAAAGAACACATACACACCTATATGCAATATATACAATTTGGCGAGAGAACTCCAAACCAGACTTGTCCCTCCATCTGTGGAGGGAAAAGTATGACTCCAGGAGTTCCCTGCACACCTCTCTCAATCGCGTCACTAAGGCTAAACCCAGTGGAGATTGAGCAAGAGTGCTTTAGCCACATACACTCGTGTCGTGAGTGGAGAATCTGGCCATTGTCAGAATTCCAATATTTACAAACTATAAAAGATCGCGGGGCCACTGCCGCTGTAACCTCCTTTGAGGATTATATGGATGGGTGGTGCTGGATAGAGATTGTGCAAAGGGATTTGAATGATGGGTAAGGTTCTGATGGAATTTGGTGAATTTTGCTGGGATTAGGTCTAGGACAAATGGGATATTAAGGTCATGGTGTAGGGTTTTGTTGGTTACATAGAAAGGAGCATTGACTATTGTTCGAAGGACTTTGGATTGGAAGGATTAGATGCGTTTGATGTTAGAAAATTTTGCTGTTCCCCACAGTTCAAGTCCGTAAGTCCAGATAGGTTTCAGTATTGTCTTGTAGATCAGTAACTTGTTTTCAATGGAAAATTTAGATTTTCTGTTTAGTATCCGGTATAGTTGTCCGTATCGTCGGTTTAGTTCATGTCTTTTAAGTCTAGTATGAGGGTTCCACGTTAGTCGTCTGTCTAAGAGAAAGCCAAGATACCGGACTGTGTCTGAGAAAGGAAGCTGAATGGAATTAAAGTTTACTGGTGGACAGGAACTGCGTCGGTGCGTGAAGGTGATGTGTTGGCATTTTGATTCGTCTACTTTAATACGCCATTTATTACACCAGTGCTCAATCAGGGAGAGGTGTCTTTGAAGGTTTAAGGATGCAGTATCAGGATCTGAGTCGGATGATAGAATGGCGGTGTCATCAGCAAAAGTTGCCAGAAAGGTATCGGGATGGACAGGGATATCGACGGTAAAGAGGATGTAAAGGACGGGACCCAATACGCTACGGAACACCTGCCTCAATTGGATAGCAATTCGATAATTCACTTCCTCAGCGAACTCGGAAGGTATGATCTGAGAGGTAGGTACGGAGGATTAGGTACAAGGACTGGAGTAGATGGGTTTTCAGCTTGGAAGGAAGCCCGGCGTGCCATACCCGGTCGAAAGCTTGAGCTATGTCCAGAAATGGAAAAGCGAATACATTTTTTTTTTCAGTCTGCGCATTTTCTCCGAAAATACAGGATCGATTCTTTTCAAATTTAAAATCAGAGGTCACCCGAAGATGATCCTCTTTCATCGACATTACTATCCGCCTTTTAATTTCATGGCGGTCAAAAAACCTACGTTACTGTAGACTATATCGCCAAACGAATGTGACGATTTCAATGAAACTTGGCTAGGTTCTTCTTTATGACATAGATGTCTATATATGCCTATGACCCTTTGGGATATTATCACAAAAAAAAAGTCAATATACATAATGTATAATTATATTCAATTTTAAAATGTTTGTTTATTTAATAATAAATTGTTATATCTAGGTGTGCTGTTTTAAGTATAACTAATTAGTCCACTTAAGATAGTTTGTATCTAACTAGGCACTTAAATATAAAATAAAATTTTCTAATACCTGTATCCACCTAATAAAGATGAATGTTTTATTTATTCAAAAGTTAGTAGGAATATTTTTAAATACATTTTAAAAAAATACAAAACGACTTTGGAAAGTCATCAGTCATACATGGCAATTACGTTTATACACCTTCCGATAAATATCGTTTATTATATTATATTATTATTTTATTATAAAAATAGCAGTGTGGAAAACTTTTAAACATGTTGGAATCGATTTAATAGAAACCGAGAGAGACTGTGGGGTACTGCTAGTGAAATATATCAGTTTTAGACCACATTGTGTTAGATATGAGTGGTAAAATAAACTGAGAAGAATTTAAGACAATGTTTTTTGTTATAATAAATAGCAAAACCTACCAATCAGCGAATAAGAAGAGAAAATATCTTACAATCGGAAAATTGATCTCATTAAAAGGGTTGTTTACCGAACTCATAACTGAGGGAAATCTGAATTTCAAGTTTAGAAACACTGATCACGAATAAACAATCTTCAATTTGGCTTCCAAATGCAATTGTCGAGTTAAAGCAGTATTTGTCCACTGCTAATGAACTCTGCCAACCTAGATGATTTCTGTAAATAAAAAACAAAATATGAAATCGTAACAGGAAAAGATAAGAAAAAACAGTTTGGAAAATGTTAAATTCCAAGTGTTTATGATTAAGTGAGAATTAAAGTTAAAGTTATTATTTCTTTGGATGTTTGGTGAGGTCATGATCTTTTAGCCTTTACGAATGTTAGTGTTCCTTACTTTCTTTGGTTTTTACATGAAAATAATATAATTTTAAAAAATATGTATAATTATTTATTATAATAATACCTATATGTAGTTTTAATATGCCTTGAGAAAGTTTTAATCTGTTAATTAAATATAAATAAAAATAATAATTTTGATAACGAAAATGGCTGGTTTTAGAATTTCATGTCTCATTTAAAGACAGAGTACGCAACACCACCATCAGGTCCTCAATATTAAGCCGACCAATGATGTGATTGAGGAGAATCGACTGATATGGCTAAGACATCTTATGCGGATGGAACCAAACAGAATAGCTAGCGGAACCTATCGAGCTAAAGTAGACGGCAGGAGGACGGCCTAGAAGGAAATGGGAAGATGAGGTGAAGAGTGACTTCCAGAGAAGAGGTCTTCAGAGCTGGAGAAGGCTTTATAAACTTCCTCCTCACACTGCTTAATGCGGTTCAAGAGGATGGATTATGATGATGATGTCTCATTTAATAAACGTTTATGAATTGTATGATACTGCAATATAAATTTTAAATGTTTGTGAATTTTTTTATGATAGTAAATAACCTACTAGTATCCCTATACTTTTTTTTTTAATCATCCAATGATTCAATCATTCTATCTTTTATGGGTCAAGTAATTTTGATTTTATATTTTAAAGTAATACAAAAAAAAAAAAAATCTGAAATTCGTAAACTTGGTCAATCATGGTTTTTATTTAGTCTTTTGCCGCTATATTTAAGGCAATACCACTAAACTGTTTTTGAAAAAAAAAAATCGTTTACCTCATCAAGGTTTAGTACCAAAACTGTTAATAAAAATCAAAATAATAAATTTTAAGCTGGAGTTGACTGGTTTTGGAATTATAAGTCTCATATCATAAACACTTATGAATCGTGTGATTCATTATTATATATACCTCAAATCACTAAAATTCATAACAAAAAAACATTCCATTTTTGTTTGATGAACTAATTTTTATTTTATAATTTAAAACAAAATAAATATCTGTGTACATATAGAGTTTCTAAGTTCTAAATAGTCAAACTCTGGGGTGTTGATTCCAGAACATGTTTTTAACGAAAACGTGTATTTGATGCATGGACTGATTCCGAACAGAAAATGAATTCTGATTTTTCTTGAGGAAACACTGTTAGTGAGATAAATATTAAAAGACACTTTAAATTTACAAGTTACATTCTAAAAGGAACTTTCAGGAGGTCTAATACAGCCGCTTTACTGCAGCAGTTACAGTATCAATATACGGGCAGTATATCAGTGCACCGCGGTCGTATTGGACCTTCTGAAAGTCACTTTTATTATTGACCTTAGTAAATATTATCATTGTTTTCTCTTAAAAATTTCTAATTTACGATGGTGTACTTAGAATTTAATTACCTTTAACATATTTTAGTAAGTCCTTCTTATTGAATAAAAAACGTGAACACCTTAAGAAAAACACGAAATTGGTCTTAACTCCTTTTGCATTAGAAATCGACCCATACATCAAATATACTTTTTGGTAGTAAATTCTCTCCACAATCTCCCCTCTGAATATGGCTATTAAGAACAGAGACACTCTGTATATATACATATATGTATATGTGTATATATATATATATATATATATATATATATATATATATATATATATATATATATATATATATATATATATATCATAAAAGAAACATCAACTCAGTCCATCACTGTTTATATTCACTATATTGCCTTTATATTTAAGAATAAACCATTCAATAATTAAAATTATCAATTTAGTCATGTTATTGCTAGCTGTGGTTACAGAATGCATTCATTTCCCAATATTTGCATAATATTATTCAGCTCCATTCAAGGAATTCATTCTATTGCACACCCTAACGCACTGTTTAAATTGACCCAAAATTGACTGGTCATGATTGAAAGTATGCTAATATAAATTTATTATTATCAATATATCATCATTCTGAAATTGGATGATTGGATAAAGTGTAAATTATGTATTATATTTACCGGTAATAGTATTGTTTGAAGTATAGTAGTCCGAGTAGAGGCCCAGCCGGTACTTTCAAAACAATTCCAAAGGTCAATCAACTATTTTCTGTTCTTTCCTTGTTAAAGAGGAACTTTTAATATCTATTATTTAAGACCAGCACGAAATAAATACTAACAGATTTAATAAATATTAACAGATACTAATTGACCTTGTAAATTAAATGTCTCTTTTATGATTGACCTAACTAAAATATAAAATAAGGCAGTTATTTTTTTTTTCACTACATTTATTTCAAATTCCATCGGCTACGTTTCGAATAGTAAGCCATTTTCAAGTCAACTGTAAGATAAACACTAATAATTTTATACACTGATGCAATGTTACATTCTACGATGGTGGTATTAGTCATATTTTATTAATTATACCCTAATTGGGTTTAGTAAATTATTACTTTATTCAATCATGCTTGTTACATGTAGTCCATAATCATATTAAAGTTAACCACACACAGTTATACTTAACTTTAATCTGATTATGGACTACATGCAACAAGCATGATTGAATAAAGTAAGCATGTTTAAAATTCAAAATAATTTATGTCTGATGATCTTACCTTGGTATATCTGATTTTGAATAAAAATTACCCTCATTCTATCTGTTGTTACAAATTAATAAATTGACTTAACCCTATTTGGGTATAATTAGTAAAATATTAATTAAATATGACTAATACCACCATCATAGAATGTTAAATTGCATCCTTGTATAAAATTAATGGTGTTTTCTTAAAGATGGCTAAAATAAATGTGGTGAAGAAATAACAAAATACAGCCTTATTTTATATTATTATAAATACTTCACCTAAAACATATAAGCACATATGGGCCTTACTAAAGTTAACTACTGTTTTCTCAACAAAAAAAAAAAAAACACAACACCTTTTCTGTTCGGAATCGACTCATGCATCAAATACACTTTTTTGTTAAACATTTTTTTCTAGAATTATTTCAGACCAATATTTATATTTGCAGAGCGAACAAAGAGCGAGAGCAATTAAAGAGGTATAATCTCAACATTTGTTCTTCTAATTGCAGATAGATCAAGATGTTATTAAAATATAATTTCTAAATATCTAAATATGGTCTAATCCATTTTTTACTTCATATCTACAAACAAATGTTTAAAATGAAGGCCCTCCTAAGTTGAACTAAGAATGGACCATCTGAAATTTTAAACTAGCGAGTCTTTTGTCATTTTCTTTACAATGAACAAACATGAATGGAGTGAATGAAAAACGCCCTGATGAAAAAAAATAATAAGTCTTCAGAAAGGTTTTCATTTTCTATTTAGGATAGCGAAGTAGCCCCGGAATTATTAAGAATAGTTAAAGGAAGACTTATTATATTTGGTACTTACGTAAAAGTAACAGATCATATAAGCCAGGCACAATATTACATCGATCGCACTGCAGATGGAATTCAAAAAATATCCAATGATATTGAGTATTAGCGAAAACGTTTTCATGAGAATCTATGTGACGTTATTACCAAAGACAAGCACAAAATACATCTTTTGTAGCTTGATATATCTAAATATGAGCAAGTCCTCACACCGAGAAAAAATGCTGCTGACTATTACACAGTGGTTTATTATTTCAAAACATTTAAAACATGTAACACTACCTTTACTGTCACACAGAGGAAAATAAATAATTCTTGATTTCCAATATTGGCATAACTAATTTTTGTATTCATCATTAGTAATTTATAAAGAAATATAGACATCAAAAATCAAAAACCAAAACAAAGGATATTAGGCTTTCAGCAGAGAAAGTGGGGGGAATATTTAGGATAACATATCGTTGTGCACCAAATCGTACGATTACAACAATTATTTTAGGAAATTTCGTGAACTTTCAAATAACCATTTACATTAAGCCTTTGAGTTATTCGGAAATCTAATTTTACCATCCCTCATACCTTTTTTTCTAGATTCTTTTCGGTGAAGTATGGCTAGTGTTGCCCAAATCCTAGAACAGATAGGCGGTGTTGGTCTTGGTCATGCAAAGTGCAACACTAAGTATGGCATATATATTTTAAGGGCTTCGAGGAAAAGACTTTGGCCAAGTTTTATTAAAATCAGTTCATTCCTGTAAGTGCTACGGTCAGTAGTGAGATATGTTTATCGTCCGCCATCTTGATATAAAAGGGCGGATGATAATACCGAGTGGCAAGAATCAGCCTCGGGTGCCCTTTGACATTGATACAGAATCTCAAAGAAATCTAGCCTTGGAGAAAAGCCGCGGACAGCGGACGAACGGATTTCTTTTATTCGATTTTCGGATCCTAAGTATTCTTAAACGTATAACTTTCGTTTGAAAGGAGGTTAACTTTTCATTTTCTTGGTCGATTGCAAAGGTTGAATATTAAAAATAATGAAGTAAAATCTCCAAATACCTTATTAATATATCTTATCATCTACATGATAAAACTATCTAACATGATTCATAGATTATTTCTAACGCCTAATTTTATTTTCTTCCTTCATAATTATCGTTATTCCGAACTGTGCTCAATATGCAGGGAATCGTGATTATCGTTGATAGTAAGGCGTTGTTAAAAGTATGTACAGTAAGTAATGATACTTGCAATTAGTAAGAAATATATTCGCTAGTGCCCAAAAACCAATCACACTACGACGAAGTAAACAAGTAGGAGTTGTTTTGTAAGATTAATAGACTGGTACAAAATTAATTTTGTACTCTAACTAAATATTATTCATAAATAAGACGCTTCAGTCTTGAGTGTCCGATTTCATATATATATATATATATATATATATATATATATTTGTTTAACTTCAGATTTTTGGGCCTTTTTATTACTATTATTATTATTTTTTTCCTCAATCAGGTAACAGGCAGTAAGAAATTGATAGAAGCAGTGGACTGAGGTAATTTTGGGTTGGAAAAAGAAATCTAGTGTGCATATCTTGGATGTAAGATCTATCTATTAAATTATGGAAGTCATTAAATAAAGTGTGGTTTGAAATAACCTCTGGCGAGTTAAAAAAAAATTCACTTTATTTTGCATTTCGTTTTTTTTTTTTTTTTTTTGTGTTTCTGTGTGTGTTTATACCTACTTCTTTTACTCAATCGCAGAGTGCTGCTCCGAATTCTCACATTGGGCTCAGCACTTCCTGTTAACAGTTCTTAGGTTCGTAAAAAAAAAAAAATGTAATAGCGTAAAAGCCTCGTTGTGATACAAAAAATATTATGGTCATTAAAGAGGTGAGCAATTAAAAGAATTAAAAATATATGCATTTTACCAAATAGTTTTGGTAATAATTAATGAACAAATGACGTATTGTCCCCGTATGAAGGTCATAGTTGTATTGTTATTTTTTTTTAATTATTTTTAAAAAATATGTTGCTAAGATAGGAATTTCTCTTGTCTACAAGCCGCTACTGACCGCATTAAAATATTCAGACATTGTATTCTTCTCGGTTAGAAGCCGTCGGAATGTTTACTGATGAGCGAAATTCTGCATCAAAATTCCACCAAGCTCTTACGGACCATTGCAATAGAATTCCGCTAGCTTCAGTTGGAATTACACTAGGTTCGCTTATGCAGCATCCTCTTCCGAGTACCCTTTTTTGCATAATGATCTACAAAGTCTACTAGGACCGGAGGCTCTTTAGTGATTATACGTGAGCAACCATTAAAGGAGTAAATGGCTATCTCAGGCTTCATTTTAAATTTAAATGCAGGAATTTTGGAAGAAGATGTTAATGGAAGGTTAAATTTAAATTCTCTCATCTCCTCTTCATTCTTTCAATATAAACTTCAAAGTGATAAATATAAGTATTATATAGATTTATGTTCTAACATAACGTGTTCTTTTGAATCCATTTAATGCACAAGGGTTTCCTAGGAAAATTAATTCTCATACCTTTAGTATCCCTCTAGAGTAGAAAATGTATCTAATTACAGATATAAATTAAAGAAAATAGAATCTAAATATTACTGAAATTGTACAAAGTTTAAAAGCGTTCCATATTTATTAAATCAAACGGAGTTTTTAAAAACGGAAAAATGAATGTCAAACTTACGTAATTTAAGTGAGTAGACCGTTAAGGAACTTTTTCAAGCTTTTTGGCAAGTCATTGAGACTTTAGAGGACATAAAGATTAAATATTAAAGTACCCAAGGTGGTATCATACCTTCAAACGCATGTGTCCAGCTAAATATTTGACACCAATGTCTGTAGAAAGTCTGATTATTTATTAATAATGAGTATTCAGAGCAATTTATACTTCATAATTAACTTAGATAAAGCTATTGAAATGTATATCAATTAAACTGGTACAGACGAATAAAGCAGTTCCTTAAAACAAATAGAACAATATTCAGGCGTAAGAATTTAGAATGAATTTGATTAATTGTATTCGAAAATATAAAATATAAATAAATAAATAAAAATATAAAATATAAATAAGTAGTAAATAGAAAAGTTATCGTGCATGAGTAGGGTGAACGCACCAGTTATGGACAGGGTGCCTAGTGATGGACAGGTTCAATTTCAAATGTAAATGATAAGCTTCCTTGTTGATTTAAAGGTTCCAGTTTTTTTCTAGGCTGAAGAATAATGCCCTCTATTGACAACTGTATGAACATAGTTCCCACAAGAAAATTTTAAAATGCCTATCAGTCTTGTTTCTATAGTGTAACTGTATTCTAAAGTTAAAACGAAGCTTGGAAACAATCAGCATAGGCATAACAATTATCGCTTTTCTCTTACGACTGAGTTACGTTTCTGGAGCATTTAACACTTGTTATTTAAGTATTCAAATCGACAAAACAAACAGACAATTGAAAATAGGTCATTTTTGTTAGATTATTTCACAACTAAAACTTTTTTGCTCTCTTGAAACATTATTTCATTGTTATTTATTATTATAAGAGTTTGAAATTCATATATAAAATTTATATCTCTAATTTTTAAAAATCATTTCATGATTTTTACTATTTTTTTTATAATAAGTCATAAAAAGTAACTCCTGATCATTATTTTTTAACAAAATTTTTACAATTAACAATAATTATAATTCATGAGTAATATTTTTTTTAAATCAGAAACATAAATTGTTTGTAACCTCTATGATAAATTTTGAGACTTGAGTAGTGGGTCGAGAATATTTTTGTTGACAATCAACAACAGAACATCTTTATTTCCAAAATTCATTAGAAATTCTAGCAAATAAAAGGAATATATATATATATTCAAACTTCACTATTTTATTGGGAATAAGGTCACTTAATTATATTTTTTTTTTTAGGACCTAATGCTAAAGTATTCTGTATATTTTGAGATATTTGTTTATTTGTGAGGTTCAAAAACGCTGTGGTGGGGACTTCGGGCAGTGGGTCAGTTATTGTCCTTTTATTTATTTTATTAAACTTTTTTATTTATTTAAACTTCTTTATATTACGTTGTCTTCTGTAGAGCTTCTCCTGGTCATAATTAAGTGACCTTATTCCCAATAAAATAGTGAAGTTTGAATTTAATACTCAAAGATCGATGAAGGAAAAGTTGTAAAGATGTAAAGATATATATATATATATATATATATATATATATATTTAGTGCAAGTACCGCATTCACAATTGAAGGGATTTCAGAAATATAATATTAAATAATGTGTACAATAATAATGTATTCATACATTTTAGTATTTAATTTAATATGTGTGTAAAAATTGATTTTTATTATGTGATAAAAAAAATGTTTTAACACTTTAATAATGATTATAGTATTAATAATGTTTATTTATGTAAAACCGTATTGCAATCATTATTTTTAATAGACTAACTAAACATCAAAAGTCGATTTAAATTTTTATTTTCATAAATCAGGTATGATATTTAAATTAAAAATCAACTATAATAATTATTAAATGACTTTGGGGGAAAAATAGTTTTCGGTTTCAAAACCAGGTAATTATCGTTTTGGATATTAAAGCTATTGTAAAAATAAAAATAAAAACTTATTGTAGACGTTTATTGAATTTTAATTTAATGTATGGATCCCGTGACCTCTAATAATAATATCTTATAATAATCTTCTTCATATCTCAGTTATAATAATAACCATTTAGACGAAAATAATTGCGAATTCCATCCCTAGGGTTGATGAAGTAATAAAAAAGAGCACACAGCTAAATGTGTCTTAGGAAGAAGTTGTACATCGACAGCACGACAGACACTATAGGGTAGAGACACGTGGGTGAACATATACATAATGATTGAAGACTACTGGTCATTCTCCCGTTCAATATTGGATACGTTCTGGAGTAAATTGTTTATATAGTAATAAATAATTAGATTATTTAGTAGTCATGCCTTTATCAATGAAAATTATCAGCCAGCAACACTTTTATTGTATAATAAATATATTTTTGGTTGATGCTTTGAAAAATGTGTTTAAAAAAGAAAAAAATATATATAAAAATTATTTATTATTCATTATTGTTATTCCGTCGTAAAACCAAATATCATTTTAGATGATAAATTTGTAGGCAGGCTCAATTACATATTTTTTTTTTTTTGTAAATTAGTTAGTAAATAAATAGGGTATGGTTGTTGGCACTATTCCTGAAGCTTGTTGAGCATTAAAGGAGCACTTATTTGTGTACTGAATTGATAAACGAAGTTAATATTGCTAATAAGTAATAATTAAAAAATAAATATATAAAACAACGGAGAAATAAAGTGATAGTTTCATACTCAAAAATGAAAGCTAATGAAGCTAAAAACTTCAAATACGAAATGGTAGAAAATAATACATGAAGTCCAAAATAGAACAGATCAGAGCTAAAATAGAAGCAAGAAGGAGATAATTATCCTGAGATAGATAATTTTGAAGAAATTTTTATTTTTATGTCAGTTAAAGACTATCAATCCCTTCCCCTTGGCTGTTATGACCTTAATCAAGTCGATAAAATTAGTTAATATTCTAAAAACATATTTATTTCAACACATATTACTTATAATTCTATTGGGCCGATTGTCTTACATAACCTCGTTATTTTGAAATTTGGTTGGTCACGCCAAACGGCTCAAAATTTTTAAAGACGACCTTTTTTCTCGATTTTGTGATCAAATTATGGTACGATCCAAGTAAAAACCAATTGTGTATTTACGAGTTTTTAGTAACTAATTAAATAAACAAAGTTTGACCTCCTCCAGATTGAAAGCGCCCCATTTCCAAAACTTTTGTAAATAAAATAGTTTGCGATGAGACGAAACTAATTATGAAGTTTCAGTCAGATGTTAATTCGATTAAAAGGGGTCTGTACCTCGTACTATAAATAGAAATAAGGAAAATTTATGATAAAAGGGCTCCCAGATATTCATCTTATATTTAGTGGTAGCTTAATTGATATCGTCCATTCCTGGCGAAAAATCTGAAAAACTAGGAAAACGGTTGAGCGTGATCTTGGCCCGTCACATCCTTACACAACCGTTGGCCTTGTAACAGTACTTCCTCACATTGTACTGATCACAAGACCCTTCATGGGTTCTTAGTGGTGCATGTTTTTTTTTTTAATTTATATCATTAATCTGAAAACTCTTGATGCTTCCAGGCTTATCTATTGGATCTTTGTGTTTGCAAGATGTTAAAGATTTATGAACAAATCTATTCTGACAATAAAGGAAAGTCATCAGACTTTTAAATGAGGGTTGCAATAAATGCTGAAATGGGTATTTTATGTTCATGTAAGAAATAAAACTCACAAGACAATAAACAATTATTCGTTTTATTGATATGATTAGCAGTAAATTTGTAACGTAGATTAAAGTGAGCTTGGCTATAAACTATAAATTTGGAATGAGATTGCAGAGCAATCTTAGGGGTTCTAAATCTGATTTTTTGAAGGTATATATATATATATATATATATATATATATATATATATATATATATATATATATAGGATAATTGAATGCTAAGCACATTTTGATATTGACCCGTGGTTTTTGTCAAAAATAAATTATAAATATTATGATTTTATGATGTACATTATCTTTATAAAATTTATGCTTCAATGAATAATGATAGAAAGTAATATAAAATACATTCTATCATTATTCATTGAAGCATAAAATTTATAAAGATAATGTACATCATAAAATCATAATATTTATAATTTATTTTTGACAAAAACCACGGGTCAATATCAAAATGTGTTTTAAGCATTCAATTATCCGTAATCGTTGTCAATTTAATTTATTTCTGTTAAATGTTACTCTTTCAGACGTTTTCTCTTTAAAGTACAAAAACTCTAATCTATAGATTGCTGTTTGTAAGGCAGATAACAATATTTTATATTTATATATATAGGATGAAAACAAGATATATAAGTTTTCTCAATTATAAACCAAAATAGTAACAGTTATTTTGAAAATATGACATCCACAGTGGTGTGTGTCATTAATATTTATTACAGTCTCTTGTAATAAAAAAGTGATGCTGTTTTTCAAGAGGAAAACTTTGTGGAACCTACGGGAAAGATTACTTTTGTGAAAGCTTTATGGAATTTCCTAACACTGTAAGAACTCGTATAGAGTTGGCAAAAGTAGTCCTTTCTAGTCTCCTTAAAAAAACATTTTCCATAGTTTTACCTATCAACAACTTTTTAATGTTTTGATGAATGTCTCGGTCATTTAAAAAGAGCTTCTATAATATGGAAAAGTTAGAGAATATTTCATCTTTTAGTTTAATTACATCTTTTAAATTAATTTTAATCTATCCACAAGGTATACTATGATATGATATTTTTTGGGGTTTTCTAAAGGAAACAAAAATCCTCAAGACCGGAAAACAAGACCGTTTTGTCCTGGCCTTTTTAATTAATGGGGGTCCGATTCCATGAGGGAAAATACTAAATTAAGAGCACCACGATCAACAACAACCTAAAGATAATTGAGAAGATGGTACAGCATGTCTCGAGACTGTCTGGGCAAAGAACTAATGTCTGATGGTAGATTACCAATCATCCTTATTATTCTCAATTAACTAATTTTATTGGAAGAATCGATATGATTAAGGAATAATCCAAGATATAAATCAGGCGGAGATATTTTCCTAGACGATTTCAGCTCTCATAATCAAAGAATAATTTTATTTTTACTTTCACATACATATGTATGTAATATATAAAAAAGGAAAATATTGTGATGGTGAAAAATGTCTGTTTTATTAAGTCCAAATAACCAAAGTTCGAAAAATGGTTTATATGAGTTTTTCTGCATTTGATCAGTTTAATCTAAAAAAAAAATAAATGAAAATTACGAAACTGAAATTACGTAACTAATATAGGTATATGCCTGGGATGTTATAGCAGTGCCGGCCTTAGACATTAGGTGCCCTCGGGCAATGACATAATCTCCCTTCCTTCTCTAAAAAAAAATGCAGTATTTCATTCAATATTTATTTAATATAATATAATTTAATTAGTTATTTTATTAATGGGCTAAATTTATTTATTTTAATACGTTTTGTATTTCTTTTTAAATTTCTGTGTCGAGCGTTACCAAATATTGGCGCCCCGCGACGATTGGCTAGTTGTCCCTCTCTAAGGCCGATACGGTGTTACAGCCTTGTTCTCGAACATAAACAACTCTCTCTCTCCTACAAAACAGAGGTTTATTTCTTCCGTTAAAATATTTGTTACTTGATCAATATGTCTCATAAATGTTGTCTTTAATGGCAAATCTCAAATAAATAAATTACTTTAAAAAATAATTACAATATCAACTAAAAAAATGGCATTTAAAATATCAACGAGACTCAAAAAAAATAAGCGACGATTCGGAAATATATAATATATAATCTAAACTGTGATTGTTTTAGAATTTTACAGCGGATTAATCTTTATTTATATAAACTTCGAAAAACATTCCCTAATAAAATAAAATTTTATTTATTTATTTATTTTTATACATGTTTTGGGCTCTTCAACCACTTGGGTCATTTTCGCCCTATATTACAATTTGATGAATTACTACACACATAACTCAACTATAGCTAAGAAATACAATTTAAAGTTTGAAAAATTAAGAATAATTACAGATGATTATGATAGTACAATTGAACTAAAATTATAAAAATTTAAACTTAAAGATTTAATAGAAGATGAGATAACAGAGACAATAAAGACTAATGATATTAAGAATAAAAGCTAAAAAATACATTTTTAAATAATAAAAATTAATACTAATAGAGGCGAAGTTAAAGAATACAGTTTAAACATTAGAAAGTACAAGAACCATTAGAATTAAACATTAAAGATTAAAGAAAGATAAGTTAACAGTTAACAAGGACATTTAAATAAAAGGTTAATGATTTCAGGAATGTAATCTAGAAATACAGTTTAAAAAATAGAATTAATATTAAAAGAAAAAAAGTTAGGAAGTACAATTTTACTATAAACAAAACAGTTTTAAATCTTCAGAAAGACTTTTTGCTTAGATGTCCTAGGAGAAAAGAAAGAAGATAGGATATTTAAACGATATACAGAGCCCTATGCTATGCCGGTGGATCGGACAGGCTATCTTGGAAAGTGATTGGATAAGATGGAAAACACAGGACTCCTGGCAAAGAGAAGGGTCTAGAGACGGCGGACAGGAGAAAAGAAATAGATGCAAATAAATAGTTTTGCCTAGCCTATTTTTTACTATGTTGTTTTGAGAAAAAAAACTTTTACTTGTAGAGAAGTATTTTATTTTTTTCCTGAACCCTGAATGTCATTGAAATTTATTGAATGCTGATAATAATAAAAAAAAAAAATTATTGGTTATTTGAAAGCAATCTGAAAGCAATATTTTCACCTTCAAAATTATTGCATTGACAACGAGAAATGTCCAAATAAACACAAACACGACAAAATTGAAATTATTTTTATACATTATTTAATAAATCAGGGAAATATTTTTTAGTTACGTTTAGAGGGGGAAAACTCACATTGCTTTTATAAAATAAGTATTGACGTTTCAAAAATTTAAATATAACAATTCTGTGATGACATGGAAAATAAATCTTATCTTTTTATGTTAACTAGTGATCTCCCAGTGGTCGATATTCGACCATAATCATTAAAACTTTGAGGAAAACATATAATTAAATAAAAAATAAATTCAATAAATAAAGAGTGAATCACGATTCAAAAGATAAGTGAGATACGCTCATTTATTAATAACAATAAAATTTCAATTTCAATTAAAAATCATTTCATTCAAAAGGTAACATTCAATTCCACTAACATTCAATGATATCATCTTTTCAAATAATAGTCCAGATTACTTCAGTAAATGTAAAATTTTCGATTTATCAAAAACCAAAATAATGGAAATCGTTTATGCAAAAGGAAAAGTACTAAATATTTAAAACGATATATCTTTAAACAGATATCAAAGGTTAAAGATTTACAATTACTATTTATTATTATTACAACATTTAGAGTAACTGTTCAAAGAGACCTCCGTTTTGATGAATGCAACATTCAGCACGACGAATCCATGCTTCTCTGGCTCTTGGTATAGCATCAGGGTGGTGCTTGATTGTTACTGCGACTTACAGCTTTTCTTAGCTCTTTTTGGGTGCGAACTAGACAAACAGATGAACATTGTCATGGCTTATCGTCCATTTGTTTATCAGATGATTAAAACCTGTTATTTAGTATTAAATACGTTAAACATTAAACAGTCTGTCTTATTGTAGAAAATAAATCATTAATCTTTAATATCTGTGTAATAAATGAGTTTTACATATATTTTAATATGAACTTTTTTGTTTATTTTGTGTTAGTGAACACACACGTAAAATAGTACCATGCAATTACGAAACACCCTGTATAATTAACCAGGTAATAGATTTGACAATAGCTGCATGTCATGGCAGGATCTAAATTCTCACTACTGCACTAATCGGCTCTAGTAATATATAATTATTTTGAATAAATTTATTACTAAAACAAACAGAATGAACAACGTATACGCCACTTGCTTATTTTTTAAAAATTAATGTTGAATGATATAATTTTTTAATGATTTTCAAATTTTGAAAAGTACATTTAAAATTTAATTTCAAAGTAGCAATGTTCTTTGTGTCGATTAGTCTTGAAATATAATAAAATTATAATTTACTTATGTCATTATAACATAAAAGTACGTAGGTCAATGATGAAGCTATTTTAAAAATACAATTTCTTAAGGAATATAAATCCTGCGATCACCACTAAGTAGTGGTTTACAGGATTGGTTATTGAAGGACATCTTGAGTGAATAAAACTAAATTACGTTAAAGATTTATTGTAGAACATAAATTTGCCTAGCATTTTGCTCGATTTACTTTTTTATTATGTTTCATGAATTATTGAGAGGCATTGAAATCGTAATATATGAGTGATTTTATGTAAAGTACGTTTTTTTAAGTCTTTGTTAAATATATCAATTATAAATAAAACCAAATTGAACTCAATCGTATTTTAAAATGAAACTATAATATAAAAAATAAATAATCGTATATTTTATAGATATTTTATTATAGTGTCCCATAAGTAGAAGATAAGTTTTGTAGTAGTGATAGAAGACCTCAAGAGCTACTAAAAAAAGTTCATATAAACAATGGGTCAATCGTCAGCACAAAACTTGGAAATCCAAGATTTTTTTTAAGTGCCATGTTTCTTGTCATATGGGATGCGATAACTAAAGAAGAGAGAGAATCACTTTATTATCATAAAATAAAATAAAATGGTGCTGCCCAATTACATTGGGTTGCTAACAACACAGCATACTTATTAATCACTACAGACATTATTTAAAATTATTATACAATTATAGGATTAACAATATGTATGAGCATAGTATACAATATTTTATACGTATATATATATCTATTATTTTTTTTTTCCTTTTTTTTTTTTTTATAATTTTTACTATTTCTTTCATTCATTTATTATCATTCTGTACCCTTTCTCTTCCTTCTCTCCCCCTATACATGTTCCCACTCACATTCTCTCCTCTCTCTTTCTAACCTAATACATAAAAAATTCATAAAGTACAGTGGACGTGATCAATAAATAATAATATAAAAAATGCTGTAACACACGCATGCCTCCCCCTCGCGAGCAAACTCTCCCCCTATCCGCTCCCATGCACATGGTGGTGGATGATTCCCAGGGAGTCGAGGATTATACTCTCTGCCAACCTTGCCACGTCCTTTATGTCGACACCAAGGCCCTCCATGAAGCTCCTTGTTGAGTCTGGTATCGTTCCGCGAGCTCCGAACCAAAGGCCTCTCACGTGGAACTCTCTCGGCCCGAAACTCTCGCGGAACTTTTCACTAAGGAAAGGGATGCATTTCTCATATATCTGTTTTTTCTCCCTTTCCACTTTTTCTGCCTGATCGAGGTCGTTGGTCTCATATCTCACGGTCGGATCCAAAATCATCGCCGACTTTCCCGTCTTAGAGAATGCTACAATGTCGGCATATCGGGTGGATCCATCCGTATCTATACAATATACTTCCTCGAAACAGGCGTATTCTCTCTCTTCAAGGAGCCTCATCAGTTCATGCTTGACTCTGTGGTGACGGCGTGTTATAAGGAGGGAGTTGTTGGGGCATTTTCTAAGCACATGTGCTGGTGCTTCTGGCTCTCTGTCGCATTTGCGACAGAGGGACCCAACTTCTCTTACCTGTCCGCTGACACCTGGGACTCATCGCAGGGGAGCATAATTAATATTTAGTTTCAGGGCATTTGACCATTCAGACCCAGAAAGTACTTGCTTATCATACATGTATTTATTGGCTTTCGGGGTCTCTTTAAAATGGCGAACTCCAATGCCCTGCCACCTGCAATTGGTCCATTCCTCAAACGAATTTTCTCGAAGCGACTGCCGTAGAGCTCTCATATTCCGAATACCCCGATCAACCCCCAATCTCTCGGCACATTCATCAACCTCAGCCGAATAATCAAAGATCGACTGAAAAAGGGCATCGGGCACATTGGACAGTCGCTGAGCAATGGACCAATGTTGTAGAGGAGCCTCCCATTGGCAGCGGATTAATCCTAATCCTCGATACCTCCTGGGAGAGTACAACATCGCCGAGGAGGTGTTCGCAGGGAGTCCAACAATAGCCTTCACACTCCTGCGAATCATGGTGTCGATGCCGTCAAGTACGGCAGGACGCAGCTTTGTGAGGGGCGCAGTTTGGAGAGGGTAAGTAAGACCCGGGAACAGATATTGGTTGACAATGTTTAGCTTCTGCTCCGGCTTCAGCAAGGGAGAGGTTACCAGTTTATTCAGGTTTTCGTTCAATTTGGTCACCGAATCTACGTTGAACTGTAGCTCTCCCGAGAACGTACATCCTAAATACTTGATTGTATCTCCATTCTGCATTGTTTGGATGTACTCTCCGTTCTCAAGGGAGAGCATCGCGGTTTCCAGCTCTCCTTTATTTAGAACGATGCCCACGCTTTTTTGAGGATTAATAGCCAAACCAATTCCCTCAAATGTCCTCTGAACGCTGCCGATCACTCTTTCTGCAGCCCCCTTGTCACGCGCTGACACGGCCTGGTCATCCGCGAAACCTGTGAGGACCACACAACCTTGGTCACTTTTTAACTTGTATCCAAATTTTTTGGAAAATTCTTCATCGCACAGGTCGCGATAGAGATGGTCAATGGCCAGGTTGAAGAGCGACGACGACAAGGGGCCGCCTTGGGGTACCCCGCGCAGCACTTTGATTTGGCTAGTTGCGTGAACACCGTTACTAATTTTGATTGTGTTCGTGCAGAGGAGAGCCGATATAACGTGTTGAAGATCCGGCGACACACCTCTTGCTTCCAAGGAGCTCACGATATGATTGTGGCCAACATTGTCAAAAGCACCGACAACGTCAAGGAATACCACCGCACAATCTTTTTTCATAATCTTTGCATCTTTCAATACAAAGATGCAATATAATATGCAATATAATATTTATATCTTTAAAAAATAAATGAATAAAAAATTAATTAAAAAAATAATACGATTTTTATTTGTTTACATTTTATTGGCTAATTACAAATTAATAAAATTTCACAAATAAATAATATACCAAAAATGTATTAACATTTCGATATTCGAAATCTTATTTCAATAAATTTTCGAAAATACTATATATTTGTATAAGAATATAAATTTTCATAAAACAGAAAATAATATAATAATAGAGAGATGTGCTGTAAAAGGAAAAATGTACTTAAATTAGCTCAATGGAGTAATTGCGATCAAAATAACTAATTACGTATTCATGATAAAGGCTCTAATGCGAAGGATTCTATCAAACAAATAATGAATGATTCTCAGGATTGAAATATTTTCCAATATAGTAATTCATCGAGTCGTTTCCTATTGTACTTAGTATAATAATATAATATTATATAGCATAATTTATAACATAACGTTATATTACATAATATTGGGCAGAAAGAACTACTTAAAATATTTATTCATCTAGCAATTAATTATTAATTTGTAGAGGTCTTCAGGTATTTTATAATTGCGTATTCACTTAATTACAAAAGCTTGGCTGTAGAATGTTATTTTAATTATATAATTACATGAAAATCTAAGTTGTATTTATTAATTTGAGTTTATTTATTTCTCCTGCTTTTCTTTTTTTTTCTTAAGCTTTATTTCTTGTATTGTTATTCATATTTACTTCACAAACTACTAATCCATAGTTATAGACATCATGTGTATTTTGATGTGTCTTTTGTATGAGATTTTGAAATTTGTCGAATATTTGAAATTAATTTATTGTTAAAATACCCATGCGTGGCTCACTATTATGAACTGGAAATAAAGAATATATATATATATATATATATATATATATATATATATATATATATATATATATACATATATAAAAATGTATGTGTATATATATATATATATATATATATATATATATATATATATATATACATACATTTTTTTTTTTCTGTTGGCGCTACAGACCATGAAGATCTTTGACCACGAGTGTGGTCTCCACATCCCGATTCCCAATTCAAAGTGTGCGGTAGGGTCGGTGTGAATTGCCTCCAGTATGCTGGCGGCTCTCACATTTTCTTGGTGGACGGTCACCCATCTAAGTTCTACGCCCGGCGTTGCTTAACTTTTATTACCAACTGCAAGCGCCTTAGCCCGCAAGACTACCCCCGTATATATATATACTACCCCCTTAGCCCCCATATATATATATACATTATGTCTACGTAAATTACAATAACTAATAGGGCATGGGAATTAGTGCTGATGTATATAAAGTTTAATGTCTATTGATCTAAAAATTTTAAAAATTAACATAATCCTATAACAGTTGGGGAATACCCCAATCTGGTGACCCTATAATTACACTTGGGCTTATGAACTCTGTTTTTTTAGGAATCGCTGTTATTATCTTTGACCAAAGAAGCAATTTATTTCTTATGGTATTGGATGACTAAGGCTGTAACAACGGAAAGCTAACCACAAGAAGTTCTGTCGTGGTCATTCGACGGGTTCTTAATCCCTCAGAAAGAAAAAAACTGAGAGAAGAATGATGATTTAATATTTTTATTTTTTCCTTCATGAAATTGGAAAGAAGTCTTGTCAATACAACCTTTTATTTATATCTAAAGACTATGAAGGGAAATTGAATAAATGTTTGTTAGAATACGTAGAGTGGATATTTTTTTTTATTTCAAATAGTAAACGCTACTGACATCAACGATTAAAGATTCACAATACAAATTAATTAATTTTTCAGGCATGTTTCATCTTGATGTATATTTTTCACGAAGATCCATTGATTAAATTTATTTATTTAACACTTGAAGGAATCTGCACGTTAAAGTTTTTCCAAAAGTTCTTTAGTAAATAGATGCCAACATTATGTCTTAATTTATTCGTGTGCTTTTCCCTCCGGCTTTCAATGTTTAAAATTTTCCCTGAATACTGTCTTGTATATTAATTTAAAGACTGTTGGATTGAGATATTAAAAGTTCTTTATTGAGATATTAAACAACTTTTGGCGATCGCCAGATTGAAAACGCCCCAATTCCGAGAATTTTCATAAATAAGAAAGTTGTTGGTTATGGTGAGATAAAGCTATTCAAGAAGTTTTAAGCGAGTGTTAGTAATTCGATAAAAAGGGATCTGCAAGACGAACATTTATTATTGCCTTAATTTTATGTTATGATGTGTAAGAGTTGAATTCTGACTGCTCTTTAGGTTAGTGAAAATAATAACTTACAAAAGTGAGATTTACATTTGAATGCAGTACTTGAAGAATTCGATATTTATACACAGATGACGAGAGGGAAATATAGACTTATGCATGTTGACATACGCTCTTTCAAAGACCTTCGTGGCGGTTTCTATAGCAAAAACTTGTGTGTGTAAGGTTTCATCGATATTATGAGAAAAAAAAAATTAACTATCTTCTGTGCCATTTCCATTTTTCATCTGGATTAATAAATTTTAATTATAAACAACAATGTTGAGTGCCATCCTTACGGCAGGGCAATGAGCCTACATGGAGGAGACCCCCGCCATTGACTACAATTGTAAAAAATATTTCACTATTGTTTATATTTCATTATTGTTCAAAAAAAAATATTAAGCGTATGAAAATAAATCAATTTAATTAGACACGTATTGCATATGTAAATTCAAATATCACTTAATATAAAACAGACTACGAAATAAATTAATTTTAATGGGGACACACGATATCATTTCTAGGGATCGGCACTAACATATTTGCAAAATCATTATTGGATGTATTCCATTTGTAGCTTGGCAAAGGATTGTGCAGTTCCATTTTCCATTAATTACTCGAATAATTTTTATCTAATATGCAATATAACTAATCTAAAATATATGAATGCCTGAGTGAAACAACTCTCATACATTTTTTCCCATCTTCAATAAAAATCTAATCCAGCTGCCTTGTCCATAATTACCGTTGCGTGATAAACCACTATAACTGCCCCACCACCTATGTTTCGAATAAAAAGTAGATATAAATAAACATGGAACCTTTTAATAAGAGGGTGGCCCACGTGGGCCAATATAGAGCAGTCAAAATGAATCGTTTTCACACTTATCATATTTTAAATGTCAATGACCTCAAAAATTTAAGATGCTCTACAATCTCTTTATTTTTTTTATTCCTTATACTATATTGATGCTGACTTAAATAGTTTTTGAATATAATCTATTCTTTATGCACTAAAGAATATATTACTTTTGGGCCATTTGACATTCTTATTTGCCGTCTGTTGCAAACTACTTATCTATAAGTATTTTAACTAAAAGACTAGACCTTACTCAGGTAACATATTTATATATTCAATTTCAATATATTTTTTTTTAATTCTTTGTTTCGATGTTTAGGCGCACAACATCCAGGTCATCAGCGCCCGATCAATTAAATAACACTACTTTTATACTGTTCAGGTGGTTGGTACAAAATAAATAAATAACATAAAAAAAAGTAATAACAGAACTAATATAATAAAATTAATAAATAATGATAATAATAGACACTTATAGATAATTAGATAGAATAGATAAATTAATAAAAAAATTAATAAATGAATTGAAAGTAATAAATCAACGAACTTTTAAAATTAAGAAAAAATAAATAATAAATATGTAATTTTATCATTTTTTATTCTTGCCACAATATAACCAACCATTGCCCAAATGACAGAATGTTATATTATTCATTAAATAGATTGTTAAAAATTAGCATTCGATCTTTTTTTTTTTTTTTTGGTAAATATCTGAGATTATAATAGTCTCACCCAAATATGTGTTATATAATAGTGATCATCTTGTGTAATATAGTAACGCTGCATGATTAGTTATATGAAAAAATGGAAAAAAATGAATGTGTTAATGATATGTCCAAGAGATTGATTAATTAATTAATGTTATTCAAAAGATCAATATGTGTGAAGTGCTCCTATGTAGTAGTGGCGCACTACTTTAAATAAAGTATTTTTCTCTTTCTGCGATAATATTAAGAAATAATTATATATTATAATATTTTTGCGTTTACTTACCAGTGATATTTTTACATTCAATATTTTTTTTATGTAGCTACACTTTGATGGTATCATATTTCTTCCTTTTTTGTAATAAACCATATTTCGGTGTTATGCAAGATTTTTTAGATAAAATTTTTAAGTCTAGAAAGGTGGCAGAACATCACTAAACATTCAAAATAATTGCATTAGTAACAAACAATCGTAGATATCGAAAGTTTTTTAATATCCAAACTTCAATATCAATATCATTACACTTAAATCAATTTTTTGATGAAAAATAATATATTTTTTTCTACCATCATTAAGATTTTCCACCATAGTTACTATAGCAAATTTATTAAAGTTCGGGATTCGAATTCAATTTTTTGTGAGGTTTCTAGTTTTTATTTTTATTATCATTAATTAATATTGATGAAAATGAATGAAACTATATGGGATGAAGTTTAAGTGGTCATGTTCAGAAATTCAATTTTTTTTTTAATTTTGAGTAAGTGAAAATTTAAGCTAAAATTCTCCTGTAAAGAATGTAAATGAGGTTCATTATCAAAGGAACATATTCAAATACTATCGATTTTTAGATATCGCCATTGTCTATCAATGTGTTCTTTTTCAGATTTCTTCGACACAAGAGTTTAATATAGTACTACCAGAGGTGTGGAGGCAGCATCAGCTGCATTTTTTTATTTATTTATTTTTTTTTACTTTATAGCTGATTGAATATTAACACAATATTCCACACTCATGGGCAATAAGCATTATAGCTAAAAGTATCCAATTATACAATATATATATATATATATATATATATATATATATATATATATATATATATATATATATATATATATATATATATATATATATACAACACAAATAAATGAAAGTAATTAAAACAAATAAAGATGACAAAAAAATAAATAAAACAAAGTAACTTGAAATGAACAAAATAAAAAATATAAAATAGCAATAAGTAAAGAAAATGTAGTTATATAAGTAAAAAAAAAAATATGTACATCATAAATTAAATATATATATATAAATATACAATGGTCACAAAATCTATATATAACAAAAGTAAGTTAAAAGTAAATACAAAAATAAAATAAGATTTAATAAGTAAATAAAATTCTTCTAAAGCTATATAAATGTAGCAGACATTAGGCTTCAGTTTTTTCAGCAATAAATCCGTTGTCAACCCATATTTATATTTTCTCTTAAAGATTTACTACAACACTATCAAACTCTAGAAACAAATTTAAAATATAAACATTCTGTAAAAAATGAAATTTTAAATTAGATTTTGAAAAAAAAAAAAATTATAACATTAACCTATTCAATGTTCTATACAATATGAAAGGGTATTTAAAATGCTGTAAAATATCAACCCTAGACATCTAGCTAAATTGAGAGAAGATCTATGGCAATTTTTAATCTCGCTATTTTCTATTTTTGAGTTCTTAACAGCTGTCTGGTTTAAGAAACAGTTGACTTATCTCAGTGAAATTTTATACTTTTACAAGTTTGAACAGATGGTACAACTGTGCCGAATTTCAAGAAAATCAGAGATTGTGAGGTTCAGACCTTGTGTGTTGAATCGACATGGAATGATCTAAAAGTGTGCTAGCTGCGGAACCTAAATAACCAAAGAGGCCGAAGGAATCCTCATAAGGCCAAGCCGCAAAGGAAGAATCAAAGCGAACACATTATTGTGGCCCTCAGGTGTAATTAACCCACAAAGCTAAGATAAAGGCGATCGATTAACCTAGTGACCAATTTCGTCTGACAAAGGACTGTAACTGAGCCGGGTAATGTCTTAATCAGCGTGATATCGATTACCGCCGAGGATTATGGATTACTGCCGCCAGCTATCTCGCAAATGACTCTCCTGATAAGTGACCGAAAGGCTTTCAATGGCAATTGCGCGAGGTTATTCCGTGATTCAAATAGTACATTAACGACGGATAACGATCAATATTACCCCAGAAGTAACTACCAAGCAGTTACTACTCGTCATCTTGGAGACGACTCAGATCTGGAACGTGAAGAACTTTGCAAAACTTTTCTTCGCAGAAGTTAAATTGAATGCTACAACTCACAAGGTATATTCTCCGTTAGGATTCCATAACCATTTCAGTGCCTTCCCTAAAGAAACCAATCTTTTTATAGTCAAATTGAATTAAATATTTTATTCAGTAAAAGATCCAGATTGTGGGACATATATATTATTACTGTATTGTATGATTAAAAGTAGTTTTACATATTTGATAAATATAAACCATACAAAGCAGAAATTTAATATAAGAAGAAGAAATAAGAGGAAGTAATGCTCAATGAAATGCTCGGATGAAACAAGATGGGAAGTACAGTATGATAGCTCGGAAGAAACAACCTCTCGACAAGAGACATATCAGTTCTATATATCAAATCAAGTTACACTGTTATGTTTATATAAACAATTAAATAGCAAAACTGTAAATCACAGAAGGTAAGTTCCTTTAGTATTCCATAGAGTGCGATCGATAAATTTCAGAAAGTAAGATGAGAAAAATAAAGTAAAGTAAACTAAAAAAAAATCAGAAATACCGAAACTTTACCCATCCTAATTGAATGAACTTCCGTATTCACTTAATTATCTTGGTAGATTGATATAGCAATTGATATCTAATAATATCTAAACTTGGGGTAGTATTCGAGTGCCTGCCACCTCCGAACAAAACTTAAGACTGATGTTTACATGTACCGATACATGGGACCGAAATTTATTTACCTGAATCCGTAACAACAAATAAAAGACGTCCCACTATAACACCACATTTATATATTCGTAGATGCGTTGGCGCATACTATCCGATCTGGTTGGAACAAACGATGGGACTCCCTAAAAAAAAAATAAATTAAAATTAAAATAATCAACATAGATGCTGTAAAACAACGAATATAATAAATATAAGAATAGAAATTAATATAATGTTTATAAGGTATATTAATTTTATTTTATTTTTTTTAATTTTGCATGTTGGTTACGTGTATATTTGAAAGTATATTAACAAACCTTTTGAATATATTATATTTTCATTTTTATTTAAAGGCTTTGACAGTGAGATGAATTCTAAATTCCCCGATGCTTCAAATTAATTTATTTTAGTTTATATATTTTATTCATTCATGCAGAGTAATTGTTATTAATTTGATTTTCGAAATACTACGGAGGCAAAGCGATATTTTCGACCCCTCTCTACTTTTATTGGAGGACCGATCGTCCCTCTCAACCCCCCATTCCTCCACCTCTTTCCCGAAATCTGCATTTATGCGTAAATATCAATTTCCGTATCATTCTACCAAGATTTTTAAGTACATATTGAAGTACATTATCTTAGGGTTCATGGAATTTCCCGATTTCTGGATCTTTTTTTCAATTTTAATTCATTTTTTTTTTAAATATTAGAATAATCCTCCTTGCATATGATGATGATGTCTGCAAACGATAACGTGATTATAATATATGCATTTTTATTGTGACCTTTGATAATAATTTTTATTTTTTTTTAAAGATGATTATCATATAAACATGCAAGAACAAAACAAAAATAATATGCAAAAATTGTTGAAAAGTCATACGAGGCCAGTGACATTCACAAAGGCTCAGCAGATGAGACGCTCAATTCCCTCAGATCGTTTTTCAATATCCATTGTGTGCTGCCACAACAGGGATTTCCGATGGTTCGTTCCTCTTGTTGCACCAAATGTTCCAAAAGGACAGCAATCGCACCTGCTTGGCGAGATTCCTTCGCCGTTTGTCACAGCGGTTGGGCGACACGTGGGTGCGTACCGGCAAAACTGGTTTTTTCCAACGGAAATTCTACACGTCTCTGGTTTAAAAAAGTTGGCAGGCAAAGGTCTTCTCTTTTTTCATCTCTTTGGTTTATTAATCTTAATTAGGAACTCTTTTTTGGTCTTATTTGCATTTCAACTTCTAGTTTGTCTGGTTTCATTTGTCTTTATTTACAACATACGCATCGCCTGAAAATAAAGTTTGAATCACACACGAGGAAGGAGGAACAAGGAAAACTTTGTCGGTTGAATGACACTGGTTGGCCTAAATTCAGAATACAGTTGTTCAAAATAAAAGAAATCTTCAAGTCCTTGGCATTGTTCGGACAACTGATTCTGTGTCGTTCGTCTTGCTTTTTGATTTATGTTTTGTTTTCGTCATTATTTTCCATCGAAATTCAGCTGTTAAGTCTACATTAGATTGATTTACAATTAATTAATTATTTATAATCACTGAGAATCTTTTGTTATGTAGAAAAAATGTACCTCTGAAACAATTAAGCAATACGCTTTTAAATTATTACTCATTTTTAATTATTGCTATCCTTCGATTCTGTCGCTTGTCATCATCAATATCACAGGCGCTACATCCCGGTAGAGTTCTTTGTCGCATCAAGTCGTCACCTCCATTCATCGTTATCTTGCATCGGGGTCTGTCAAGTTGTGGTGTTCAGAATCTTCGGTGGATCGGTTTCAAACTCATCTGCTCATCTCTTTCTTCTTACACGTTTCATCCTCATATCCGAAGAGTAGTATCCTAGTTGCTTATTTCCTTCCTCTCTTGTCACATGACCCGGCCACCGTAGTTTTCATAGCTTGGTAAGTAGTATCAAATCCGTCTTGTGATATATTTCGTACAATTCTACATTATATTTCAGCCTGTATTAGTCACCATCCACTACAGGACCAAACATTCTTATTTTTTTATATGAATTTTCTCATGAAAACCTATTAACTAGTGGCACATGATAACGGGAACGTCTTTGAGGTGTACGTTAGTACAGACCTAATTATTTATTCGTACAGAGAGATCATTGTATTGCTTGACGGTAAATGACAAGCCAGAATAACACCAACTACGCTGTCATAATTAGTACCTATACCTCTGTGTTGGACATATTTCCTGGACCAACTGAATACACAAAATTATTTTCACTTTCAGAGGTGTATTCCCCAAACAGTGGGTATTGGTGACCATGGGATGGTTGGTAAGCCTACCTTTAATCTACATCAAAATTGATTGGAAAACAACACCGGATGTTTTTATTTTGAAATATAAAACTCAGACTAACATACTCTTTACAATGGAATTATTGTTGAAGCAATACTGCGATAAAAATGGGCTTCTGAAGTTGATCCAAAGTTTAAAGGAAACAATTATAGAGAAAAAGAATGGTAGGGGCTAACGGACTAGGTTTGCGTTTTGGAAGGATTTGCCTAAATAAATTGTTTTGATAAAGATCTTATAGTGATTTCTCTCAGGATTCTGCAGGCAATGTTAGTATTGAACCACTCTAAATCAAATTGAAGAATGAGTTAATTAAATCATTCTACAAGACAGAGGAATTTAATCATGTGTATGGTTCGAAAAAAAAAATCCTTAAAAATTGTTTGGCTTGTTAGCCAAATAAATTTAAAATATTGAAATTTTTAAGCAAATAAGTTGCATAGATTTTTTCACTCAAAATAAACACAGAAAAGTATTAAAATAAAACTAGTATTGAAGATATCATTTAACAATTTCGAGGGGGTGCAATATTTTTAATTACATTTCGCTTTGAAAATTCCTGTGGACAGATTTTTTTTTTATTATTAAAATTTACATCATTTATTCATTAAAATTGCATAAAATCATTTATTGTATTAAATGATAAATACAATAAGTAAATATGAAACACGTAACATGACATGTACAACAAGCAGAGAAACTACCCATTGGTAGCACTCCAATTATATTTCTATATTAGAAGGTCCCGAGGCCATCTTCTTTTCAGACGCCTCGGAGGAGCGCAAGAGGAAGCGCGGTTGGAAACAATAGTGTTCGGATGGTTCAGAAGTTTATTATGGAAGAGTACGTATCTGGATTGAGCTAAATCGGAAATATATGGAACATTAAAGTCTTTATGGATCATTCCATTTGTGACAAACTAAGGAGCATTCGGATTTTACGAAATTTTTGGATTGTAGGGATTGGTTACGAGAGGAATTTGATGGTTTAGTAAAGCCCCAAAGCTTGATCCCGTAAGTCTAAATAGGCCTTATTATAGTCATATATATGAGTCTTTTGTAAATAGTTGGAAGTTTAGAGCGTTTGTCTAGTAAGTGCTGCAGTAGGCGAAAACGTCGGGTGGTTTCTAGTCGTTTTAGTTTGGTATGGGGGTGACAGAATATTTGAATTACTATTTGACATATTAAAAAAAAAACTATGGAAACGACAAATAACAATATTTTTAAAATTAAATTTAGTTAGTCGTAAACTATGTCCTCTTGTCCTACAGTATCCTTTAATAATACCCCACTTATCCCTGTTGAACAAATTCGATACATTTGACTCCACTTAGACAAACGTCTAACTTGGAATCCTCATACCAGACTGAAACGACAAGAAGTTTCCGACTACTCCAGCACTTACTAGACAAACGCTAGTCTAACCTCCCAGTCAATTACAAAAGACTCATATACATGACTACAATAAGACCTATTTGGACTTACGGAGTTAAGCTCTGGGGCTCAACTAAGCCATCGAATTCCTCTCGTATTGAATCCTTACAATCCAAAATCCTTCGTAAAATCCTCACTGCTCCTTACTTTGTCACAAACAAAATCATCCATAACGACCTTAATATTCCTTATGTTTCTGACCTGGCCCAATCCAGATACCTATCCTTCCATAACAAACTTCAGAACCATTCAAACCCTCTCGTTTCTAACCTTGCTTCCTCTTCGATCCCTGACAACCCTCAGAGGCGTCTGAAAAGAAGATGGCCTCGAGATCTCCTTTTGTAAATACATTTTTAGAGTGCTACCAATGGGTAGTTTCTCAACATGTGATTTCATGCTATTTTATTCCTTTTTTCACATTTACTGAATGTATTTTTACTTGTAATACAGTTGTAAATATCATCAATAAAAAAAAATAAATAAAAAAAAATTAGTTAATTGTAAGCACTGAACTAAGCATAATGGTAATGAAACTCTATTCATGCTGTATTTTACTGTATTTATTATTATAAAAATAATACAACATTGATGGTATGAATTTTCGTCCGGTCATGTAACGTAGAGGAGCTAAAGGTAAGATCCCAGACGACACGAAAAGCACGAAAGCATTTGATTTACACGGAGATAGGACTCGAGATGGCAAGAGTTACGTGACAGCAGAGAAAAAAGGGAACAAGTTCCTCCTTGGTCTCATAAATGTTGAGCTCCCTAGTTGATCATATCTCACTGCTATTGCTTTATAGGTTTATACTCTCTGTTTGTAGTAGCACTGCTTATCTAGAATGATATATTTACTCGACCTCATAAAAGAGGATGCAGTTATATTATTATGGCTACGTTGTATGATCTGCAGTTAGACATGTGGATTCAACGTGATGCAACCAAACTAAATAACAAATTAATATTTCGAAAATCCAATTATATGAATAATATTATCCATTTTAAATCTATTTTCTTGCATATCTTATTAAACAACTAAGGAGAATTTCAGAGAAATTGATGTCTACAAATATTTAAATTTTGTATAGTCATAAGATTTCCAACCCCACACGAAACTCGAAACTTTCGGATTTTGAAATGCACCGTTACCTGGAACGGAATCTTCTTTCTAAGATCGGTTAGAAATCAACCACTATTGCACCAATTTTAAATAATTTATGTTAATTTCACTGACCATCTGATACGGTCTTTAAGTAGAGTAACATGACATGGTTAACGTAATTTATTTCTCTTTATTATTCCCTTCATTATTTATTTATTTTTTATTGAGAAATGTTACAATTGTTCTCAGTTTAAGACACTTATGATAGATATCAAAGAACATATTTACACCATATTACATTATTTATTAGTGCACAATTCGAAAAAGTGATTGATTGTCTTCGCTTCCCAACCAATATTTGTATAAATATGTTAAAGGTCAGATAGGTTATTTTAATTTATTTTCTTGTATTTGTTTCATATATTTATATAAATATTGAGCTTATTAATTAGAAACAAAATTCAACATTTTTTTTTCTTTAATAAATAACGTATGACACAAGACTATATTATAAGTAGGCATATCTCCTCAAAATAGAATTATTCCAACATTTTTTTAATTATTATTTTTTTTATTTTAACCCTTTTGGTTTTCAGAATATTGACAATTTACATGCATCACAAACATTCATTTGATTTTATATGAAACTAACAAAAAATTGTGAATGCGTAAAATATAATAATATTTTTTTTCAGTAATTTGAGCTAAAATCGTTTCATTCTATTGTTCTCAGCATTTGAGCCAATAAACTTAAAATTCGGTGCCGCCATTCTCTCAAAAAATCGTTACATACCTTTCAACGGTCAGATTAAACACTTATTATACAATAATCTATCAGTGCTTTGAGGCTTAATTGTTTCATAACAATTCGACTTATCAAACTTGAAATTGTTTGCGTATCTACAAGCGGTCAACTCAAACACATAACCCCCTTTCGACTTAGTCATAATCGAGTAAAAGTCAATACTTGTTCGTAAAATATTTATTTTTTTAAATGTCTCAATACTGCTTTGAATTTTAATATATTAATATAAATTTTAATATATTTTTTCATTACAATACAGCTGTGAATATAATGAAAATCTCCAAACCACCGAGTATGAAAATTACAAAAAAAAAAAAAATCTAGATAATGGTGAAGACATCGTACAAGTTTGAAGTTGTTCCAAGCTGTTCGGTAATTAATGTTCATCTGTACCAGCTGCTCCTACATTGGCAACTTTATTCAGGACAAAGTCTTCCAACTTCACTCGTTGCGCTCACACCAATCAGGTGAAACTCTAGCAATCTGCCTGTAATTAGTCTTGAATAACGACACAAAATCAGACTTCAATACTATCTATTTTTATTTATTATCAGGAAGATGGCCCCGTGATCTCCTAATGTAAACTTATCATTAGAGTGCTACCATTGGGTAGTTACTCAGCAAGTGTTTTTCATGTCATTATATTCATTATGTTCTAATTTACTAGATGTATTTATTTAATACAGTTGTAAATGTCTTTGAAAAATAAAAAATAAAAATTTATTATTAAAAAATTATCTACCTTTTCTTTTCACACAAGATCTCAAACTATTGATTTATATATCCTATCCTATAAAACCACTTCGTTCAGCCAATCCCTTGTCATTCATTCGTATTAGCTCCTTTTGGAACTCCATAACTATAGACATACGCAAATCCAGGTCTATAAATTCCTTCAAATAACTCCTATTCCATCACCTATTTTATATTCAACCTTCCTTTACAGTGTAGTAATTATTGTTGTAATTATAATTGTTTATTAACAATTAATTGACAATTTATATTTTATTTATCTATTTTTGGCCTTTTATATTAGTTTTATTTCTGCATGTCAGACTAGTGTACATATACTCCGTGGTACAGACCCCTTTTTATCAAATAGTTTCATCTCATCGTAATCTACAACTATTTTATTTACGAAAATTCTCGAAATTGGGGCGTTTTCAATCTGGAGGGGGCAAACTTTGTCTATTTAATTAGGTGCTAAAAACTCGTACATACCCATTTGCTTTACATCTGAATCGTAAGATAAAATGAGCACAAAATCGATAAAAAAAGGTGGCCTTCAAAAATATTGAGCGTGAGCTACACCCCGAAATTGTCAAAATAACGATTGTCATACAGAACAAACGGCCCAATATTTTTGTAGGCCACCTATTTTATCGGTTTTGTGATCAAATTATCTTGCGATTCCAGTGGAAAGCAAATGGGTATTTACGAGTTTTTAGAACCTAAATAAATAGTCCAAGTTTGCCCCCTTCTAGATTGAAAACGTTCCTATTCCAAGAGTTTTCGTGGATGAAATAGTTGAGCGTTTACGATGAGATGAAACTATTTACGAAGTTTCAGGCAGATGTTAATAATTCGATAAAAATGGGTATGTACCACGGACTAATATTTTATGAACTTTGACATTATTCTTAGAGAGCCTGAGTTCTAGAATAAAAATGTTATTCTTTCGTTCATTCATGCCTTCTCGCTTTTGTTTAGCTTTGTTTAGCCATAGCCATTAAACTAAATTATAACTATTAAAGTTATAAAAATTAATCAGATGTTCTGAGAATATTTAAAATTCTCCTAACATGAGTAATAACTTTGTTAAGGTTTAGAGAACTTGGAGGTCAATCGGTGACCCCTGAGATTCCTAGTTCGGTATGGGAAAGCTGTTACGTAACTGGCCTAGAGAATCTATCTAGATATCCTAGGCCTAGTCAAATCTATGAGGCAATCCTTACATAATATAGCTCGTCTTCCGTGTTAATGGGGTCTTCAAAAGTGTGGAACCGATAACAACTCACAAAAACTCGACAGCCAAACAAATGTGAGGTCAAATGATTGGTTTCCAACTAGAAAAATACTCGTGGGATGATATTGCATTACTTCCATTGGTCTAGGATTGTTGTTGGGAGCTCGTTCCCATCAAATTATTATGATTTAATATCGTAGGACTTTTTTTTTCCAATTAGATGTATATTAAAATATTAAATAATAATGATTGTGATAGAAATACGGAGCACTGCCTAAAAGAGGCGCATGATTCGCATCCAAGGGAGATGCTATCTTCTACATCGCGCTTAGAAATTATTTATCCCTGAATAAATTAGGCTTAAATGTTAATTTTTTTTAAACATATTTTCTTGTCTTTTCGACACTACAGATTATTTACATCTTCATAATATTTTTAACATATTTAAACAGTAATAATAATAATAAATAGTCTTTTATTGTATAATATTACATTCATTCACATAAAAGGAAATTAGAGCATGTTCACGAAAATACAAATAAAATAAATAAAAGCAATATGATAAATTAAAATAAGAGAAAATAAGATAATTAATTAACGTAACAAAAATAGATAGAAAATGTTCATAAAAAGTAAAATCATAAAGCTCAGCCTAAATATATTTTGTTAAAGATCTTTTTTTTTCATTAATTTCCTACAATTTGTAACCATTTAGGTTTGCAACGTCGTTTTCGATTTGTTATTCAAGTCTTATTACGTAATGAATCACAAGTATCCTTGAAAAAATTGAGTTAAGAACAAAATGCAGTCAAAATTATAATTCTAAATATTCAAATGAAATGTCTGTATCTAACTCTATTTACTTTTTTTATCTCTTTAAGTATATATCCGCACCTATCATGGTATTGACAATCAGCAGAGGTGTTGTGATAAAATAAGGATTGACATTATATGCATGAGGAAGGATAGTACACAGCAGCCTTTCCATATACTAAAGTGATATTAGTGACTATATTAGGTAAGGTTATAGAAATAATTTTCTCAATAAATTTTGTTTTTGAGAGTTAAAAAAAATTAAAATAAACCCCAAATCATTGTACGTCTAAATATAATTAGAAATTTTCTATTTCCACTTAAGCGAAATATAAATGGATATATATGGATATATAACCACATTCAAGTTTCTTTTTATTTTGATAAGCATGAAAAAATCGATCATGTTGAGGATAAAATATAATTGTCAATAATTTCAGTTACGATAATATTTATTGGGTTAGCCGACGTTTCGACTCAAATAATCGGGTCATCATCATGGCTATCGTTCGGATGTCTCTACATTAAAACTGGGGAAGAGGAGGTTTTTATTACCTCATTGTAAAACCCTTTTTTCGGGATATAAACGGTAGTAGTTTTAATGGAATTGTATCGTTAAAAATAGTTTTATTGCACTGACGCAACCTGATATCTTCATATACACAAAACTGATATATTTATTTGGATTTATCTTGAATATTACTTAAGGGTGAGTAAAAGAGTAATTTTAAATGTATTTGGAAATATTATTACTATATTTCGCTCTTGTCCACAGATGGTAGAGGGATATCAGATCATTGGGTAGGTATAATAAGTTGTGAGGAGATTAAATTATTTTTAAAGAATAGATTTAAGATTTTTTGGAATTTTTATTATTCACAGAACTGCTAGTTTTAATCTCATAAATGTTAGGAATTTTTGATTCCAGCTTCAACTTAAACCTTAGCCAATACTGGTTAGTCCACATTGTAATTGTCCTCCCCAACCCCTCCACCTTTTTTATTGTGTTAGTGATTGAAATGATTTCATCGATCAGGAAACCATGGCCACAAAACATTTTAATTGGAAGTATGGCGCGAACCCCGAAAAGTTATAGCCGTAAATAAAAATCCTAACGAGATCACGAATCCCTTCGGGACTCGGAGAGACATCATCCTAAGAAATAAACCAAGATGGCTCACGAGCTCCGAAAGCGGTATACATAACGCCGGGAACACGGCGAACGATTGTATGCAAATTGAGACCTTCAATATGCTAATTGCGAATCTCAGATGTCAAAGAGTATATCGGAGATAGCTCTGTCAACTGCCTGTCACGATTAGGTAGGAGTCAGCGGAGGATGGTCAGGAATGAACTTTCGGGATGCGAAGATCCAAGGAGGTCAAGGATCTTCAGGAGTGAGTGCCAAACGGTTCATGATCTTCGTCATACCATTCGTGATCAATGTTGAGCATGGTATTCCTGGTATTCGTATAAGATTCAAGAGACTGTTGGCCTATGTTTATGAATAGATAAAAAAAAAAAATAATAATATAGCCCTGAAGTTAACTAAATAAACCAAATTAATGAATAATATTTAACAAGAACGATCGTCAATAAAGGCCATGACACTCGAAGAGAAGTCAAACGTAAGACGAGAAGTCATAACAATGAAATTAATTAAATTAATAAAAAATAAAATAAAAATTTACTAAATAATTAGCTATCTACCACATAAAATAATTATTAGAAACCGCCCTAGTTTCTAAATTTAATAATTTGTTAGGGAGAAACAAAGTTGATATTTATTTTTTGCAACTCGAAAATCCTTAAATACGAATTTTTAAAGCAATCAAAAATTATAATTTTCTGCATGAAACTTTTGCCTATGCAGGACTCTTTGAAATTTTTTCAGCAACCACAAAAATTGTAATCACTTTAGAATGGCTCCACCGATCCACCTGAAAATTAATAGAGTTTAGGCCTCTGTGTGCTACACGAAATGATATAAAACCGATCTTCGTATACAATTTAAGACTAAAGATAAAAATGAGTTAGAAGTTTTTCTTAAGTTCGAGCTTTAAAGTTAATGGTTTCAAGCTGAAGAGCAGTAATTCAGTTTTCCAACGGTTATATTATAGAAAATGAATTTAAAGTAAAACCTGAGTAGTGCTTAAGGAATGCATAAGTTGACAGCCGAAAAAAAAAACATCTATGAAAATCAAGCAATCACCATATGTTGTATTTTTTAATTATATAACAATACCTATTAAAGAGTTTGAAAGAGTCCTAAAGAGGAATCTAATTTTCTTTTTCATAACAAAAATTTACTTTTTAATTTATGATGCGTTATAACTCATTTAATACAATAGTTTTTTTTTTTTTTTATTCAATAGAAAATAACAAAACAAAACGATCGAAATATACTGACCTAAAAATCCTGGCAAAGCAAAATCAAAAATAAATCACATATATTTTGTTGAAATTATATAAAAGATTTTTTCTCGGCACCTAGTGGCCATTTGGAAAAAACGACGGGATATGTGTCTAATATTTTTCGATCTAGTACCACCAAAAACAGTTTGGTTGGAATCGGTCATCCACAGACTGTATGTATCCTCCCCTTGCGATTGCAATCTCGTGAATGTTTTGAAATGATTTTAATTAAAAATTTTAAAAACAATATTTTATTATTTTTTAACCTTTTTAAATTTTAGGACGTCGCGATCATATGTGCATAATATAAATTGTCAATACATAAAAAACTAAACATTTTCAAATCGAAAAATATTTTAGGTTTTAGAAAGTACATAAATAACCTTATTCTTCCTAAGGAAATTCATGCATATCTAATTCAGTACCTCAGTAGTTTTTTAACAGATCATTAGTAAATTATTGCATGTATATTTGGTCTTATGTACAGGTGCCTACATCCAGGGGCGGGTTGGCCAAGCGGCAACCGGATAATCGAAGTTATAGCGAAAAATAATTGCGTGTTCGCGTCCCGGTGCCAAGGGGGTCTTGTCAACAACTTGTCATTAATCGCCCGCCCTCACCCCCTGGACCGGAAAAATCCCCGTATAGCTTAAAAGGCCAGGAAGGAAAAAAAAAAAAAAAAAATAAAAAAAGAAGATGCCAGCATCCGAAAGAGTCTGGATTGTATACCAAAGTTTTTCCGAAAACAATCAGCCTCAGTCCCGGCCTTAGACATTTGGTGTTCCTTGGCATTGACTTCATCTCACTCTCTAAAAGATATTAAGTTTATTTCTTAATTTTATATTATGTAATATTTGAATTTTACTTCATTCAATCTTTCTCTTATAAAATTGCTTTATTAATAGACTAAAAATAACTATTTTGATACATTTTATCTATATCTATTTTTTAATTATTAACTATTGGCGAGCGCCTCAGATGATAGGTGCACACGATGGGCACCCCTCTAGATCGGTGCCCCGAGGTAATAGAATGGGTTGCCCGGCCCTAAGGCCGTCTCTAATTATCCTTATATTATGCACATAATACTTTCTTCTCTTCACATCAGGAACCTTCTCCTGAATATACAGAGGTGTTGTTTATACCACTGATCGATAGTAAAGAATCAGTACTACCTTACCATTTGATGAAAGCTATATATATTATATTATTATATATGAAGCTATATAAGTTATATCATATAAAAAACCAAAGAACCATATGTTATCTGATGATCATCTTAACTATTGGTACTTATCTTAGTCAGCTTTTGGGTTTTGGGTGTTTTTTGTAATATTTTGTGTAGACCATCTAAGGTGGATTGATCTATGAGGCTCCTATAAAAATAAAAGTATTAATATACATTTATTAGACTATCTATACAATTATATTCTTATCTGTTTAAATAAAAATGTATATACAATGGTGCTTGTAGCCTGGCACATGGTGTTAAATAAATAAAATAAAAATGTATGTTTTTTTTAAACAAAACTTTCATTGAAAAAAAAAAAATACAATATACTATCAAAAATTAGCAATATTTGACTAGGCCTAACATTAGTTTCACACGATTTCTTAGTACGAAGGAGAGATAGAGGGAAGTTTGTACCATAAATCACAATTCAGTTGTGATAGAAGCTTTAGAATAGAGACAACCCAAGCAACTAATGTTTTAATAACCTTGGGTTTGAGCGATTTACTAAATTTTCTATATTAAATTGTTTTTTTTAATTTTACCATGTAATTTAATAAAAAGTAAAAGAAGCTTTCGTGGGCCGGATTGAAGGCCGTAGTTTGGAGACCCTTGATCTACACTATAATTAAACCATGTTTTGATATAACAAAAAAAATCTAAATTTAATGGAATAATCCTTTAAAAGAAAATAATAATTATTAAAAATACTTTTATATTTTAAACTATCACGATCACGCTACTGTATTAAAAAAAATTGAATTGTTTTATAAAACTAAAATCCCGAAAAGATCAGGATAATAGAACACGAAGTAATTTTTCTTTTCATTTTTTATATTTTATCTCAATATTAAAAATATTAAATTATTACTAAGAATTCCCAGTAATAAAAAAATATTACAAAGATGGCTTAAGGTGTCAATGGCTTATCCCTTATTTGGCTTATGTAAGATGAGCCTTAAAATTCGTAATGTCCTTTTTGAATTTCTATTGTTATATTAAATTCATTATGCAACATTTAATAAATATATTGCATTAAATATAAATACAAGTTTATATTATTTTATAATATATCAAATGAATGAATGATACAGGTTTATTTATGCTCAAACCATTAAATAACATTAATAATTAACTAGTTGGCCCATGCGAATAATTCTCAGAAAATTTCGTTTAGTGAAGAAATAGCAAAAGAATATGGAACTAAGTAGATCCTATGTATTATTGAAAGAAGGAATTATTATTTTTTCCTTGGTTGATTACAATTTTCCATTTAACATAGTAGACCAAAATATTTGTATAAATTGCTTTGCTAAGGCCTATTTTTAAACGCTGACTGGAGAGATAATAAAAGTAATAAAAACAAAATAATACCCCGATCATGAGATTTCCTAAATTAGTAAAAAACAAATGTCTTTAAGAAATAATGAAGTCAATATATCAGCCAGGGAAAAAAGTGTAGTAGACTATTCTACTTCTAAATAAATCTTTAAAGAGGAAAACAATATTAAGCATACCAAAACTAATGGGCTGTATCTTTGTTAATAATTGTCCGATTTTTTTTTTTTTTTTTTGTTTTGCAGGTAATTTAGTAATCTTTCTAATTATCATGGGTACAATCAATTATTGTGTTATTCGCAAATAAAGTTTCTTTCACTTCGAAACCTTTTTCCAAGAAATTACGAGGGAATTTTTTTATTTTTTTTTATTGATAAATATTACAATCTGTCTCAATAAAGGGCATTTATAATAGAGTTCTGAGAGCACATTCACACCATATTTACAAATTAAAAAAATAAATAAATAAATAAAAAAAAATAAGCTAACTTCAAATAATATAAAGCTACAAAAGAACAAAATAAAATATCATAGTGAGAAAAAAAAAAAAATAAAAAAAAAAGTAATGAAAATAAACATCTTAGACGCAGGCATACCTTATACAGTCGGCCATAGGAACTCCGAACCATACTTATCCCCCCACATGTGGAGGGAAAGCAAGGCTTCAGGAGATCCCTGCGCTTCTTGCTCAACCATTTCACTAGCATTGAAAGCCAGCGGAGATTGAGTAAGGGCGCTACAACCACGGACACTCATGACTTGAGTGGAGAATCTGGCCGTTGCCAGAACTCCAGTATATACATGTTACAAAAGGTCACGGGGCCACTGCCGTTTCAGCCTGCGAGGAGGATTGTAGGGATGAGTGGTGCTAGATAGGGATTGTGCTACGGGATTAGGGTGATGGCTAAGGTTCTGATGAAATTTGGAGAATTTGTCTGGGATAAGATCAAGAATAAATGGAATATTAAGGTCATTGTGCAGGGTTTTATTAGAGACATAGAAGGGAGCATCGACCATTGTACGGAGGACTTTGGACTGGAAGGATTGAATGCGTTTGATGTTAGAAACTTTGGTTGTCCCCCACAGTTCTAGTCCGTAGGTCCACATGGGTTTTAATATTGTCTTGTAGATTAGTAGTTTGTTTTCAATAGAAAGTTTAGATTTTCTATTAAGTAGTCTATATAGCTGGCCATAACGTCGGTTAAGTTCCTGTCTTTTCAGTATAGTATGCGGATTCCACGTTAGTCGTCTGTCTAGGAGAAAACCAAGGTACCGGACTGTGTCGCAGAAGGGAAGCTGGATGGTATTAAAGTAAACTGGTGGACAGGAATTACGACGAAGGGTGAAGGTTATATGTTTACATTTGGATTCATTGACTTTGATGCGCCATTTCTTGCACCAGTGTTCAATCAAGGATAGGTGCCGTTGCAGATTTCTGGACGCTATTTCAGGATCTGAGTTAGAAGATAGGATCGCAGTGTCATCAGCGAAAGTTGCCAGGAGTGTATCGGGATGGACGGGAATGTCAGCGGTATAGATGATGTAAAGGATGGGACCCAAGACGCTGCCTTGAGGAACTCCAGCCTCAATTGAATAACAGTCGGAAAATTCTGTACTACAGCGAACTCGAAAGGAGCGGTCGGAGAGGTAGGATTGGAGTATTAGGTATAAGGACTGTGGTAGATGGGATTTGAGCTTGAAGAGCAGTCCGGCGTGCCACACAGGGTCAAAAGCTTGCGCTATGTCCAAAAATGGACTTGAGCAAAACTGCTTGTTTTCAAGGGCTGAGGATATGTGGTCAACAACTCGGAGTCCTTGTTGGACGGTAGAATGTTGGGAACGGAATCCGAATTGATGGGTAGGGATTTTGCGGGAATCTATTATGGGTAGGATTCTTTTCAGGAGGATCTTTTCAAAAATTTTTGAAAGAATTGGGAGTAGGCTAATTGGTCTATAGGATGATGTATTATTGGGAAGCTTGCCTGGTTTCAGGAAAAGGATGATGGTGGAATGTTTCCATAAGAGAGGGAAGTGGGTAGTTCGGAGGATACAATTGTATATATAGGTTAGAAATATGATGGCTTTGGATGGTAGTTGTCGTAGGATCTGCGGGGTTAGAAGGTCGTATCCAGGAGATTTACGAGGAGTGATTTTGCGTAATAGGTATTTGACCTCAGAGGCATTAACTGCTTTAGGTGGTAAGGAGAGTGGGATAGGTGAAGAAAGGAATTCTTCTACTTTTACTGTGTGGGTAGGATGAGATTCCGGATGAGGAGCGAAAGTGTAGGAAAGGTGTTTGGCAAACTCCTCGGCTTTATCTTCATCAGATGCTGCCCAGGAGCCATCGCCTCGTCGAAGAGGGTGGGAAATATGATGGGATTTGAGGATTTTTCTGGTGATATTCCAAAGGGAATTATCATGAGCAGAGAGTGTGGTGAGGTAGGAATTGAATGATTGGGATCTGAAGGTGGCTAATTCTTGTTTTAATTTTTTACAGTGATAATTGTAGGAGTGGCGGTCGGCTGGATATCTGGTACGTTGCCATAATAATCTGGCACGGCATTTTATGTGGATTAGGTCAAGGAGGTGTTGAGGTAAATTATGTTTCTTAAGGATTTTTGAGGAGTGATCAGGGGAGGAAGCAGTCCAGACTGCTTCTTGAATTTTGGTAGTGAAGGAATGTACTGCATTGTCCAGGTCTTCAGGGGTTTTCAGGGTTACTCTGAGGTCAATTTTATCGGAGAGGATTTGATGAAAGAGTTTCCAGTTAACTGAGCCTCTGATGAAGGATGGTGGAGAGGGTTTAGGAATAGGAGCTAATGATACTTGGAATAGTAATGGGCTGTGGTCTGAGGAAAGCTCATCAAGATGGGCAAGGGAATGGTGGAGGGTACCTAAACCTTTGTGGATAAAGAAATCGAGGATATCGGTATTACGGTTAGGGTCAGTGGGCCAGTATTTAGGTGAATTGGGAGGAAGGAGGGTAAAACATTGGGAATCGAGTGCAGACAGCAATGTTCGACCACGAGAATTCGTGGTTTTTGAACCCCATTGTTGATGCTTGGCGTTTAAGTCTGCACCCAGGATGAAGTGGTTTCCTAAGGAATTTAGGAGAGAGGTGAAATGGACATTGGATATGGATCGGTTAGGAGGGCAATATGCTGATGCAATGGTGACAGGAAAGGAAAAGGTTTTGATTACAACTGCAGTGGATTGTAGGAAATCGTGATCAGGCAATGGGAGTATGTGATGAGAGAGGGATTGATGTACGATGACAGCAGTACCGGCATGTGCTCTACCATCAGGGTGGTCTGTCCGATATTCTTCATCAATATTCTTGTCTAATAGTAAGGCTGTTAGTTCGTCTGTGTGATTTCTAACACCATTCGCATTCCATAGGAGAATGGATATGGGTTTAATGAAAGTCATTTAAGGATTTTTTAAAGGAGGAATGAGATGAGATACCAGGTTTGTAAGAAGTGATATCAGTGGGGTGACAAGGGATTTAAATTCGGTAAGGAAGGATGTCAATAAACTAGTAAGATCTGTAGCATTAGGCGGTGGAGGAACATATTGGATTTGATGTTGGTGAGGTTGTTGTTGATTAGGTACATTAGGAGGGATATGATATTGAGGTTGGGATTGAGTTGGTTGTACCAGCAGGGTCTCACATTCATTAGTCGGGTCTCTACCTCCGAGTAACTTAGCAAAGGAAACTTTAGAGTTCACGATTTTAGCAGGTCCTCTTCTTTGTTTAGGTGTAGCATCGTGGTTCCGGGGCTTGTATCTAGCTTTGAGGTTTTTATAGATTTCACAACCTTTATAATTGGCCGGATGACGCGCCAAGCATAGGGCGCAGACTGCAGGATCTTTTATTGGTTTGGTACATTCTCCAGATTTGTGTGATTCGCCGCACCTCACGCAGCGCGGCATGTGGTGGCAATATGACTTAGTGTGGCCGTATGCCTGACAATTGTGGCACTGGACGATTTCTTTTTTCGGATATGGTTTTTCAACCTTTACGATGGTGTAGTATAATCGATGTATGTCGTATATTTTTTCCACCCCTGGTGTTGGCTCCAGATCCACAAAAAATAAGGGCAGTGGAATTTTAGTTTTTACTCCAGGTTGGTCTCTATTTTCTTTCAGAACGTTTGTTATTTGGCGAACATTGAACCCTAACGCCGTTAGCTCATCCTTGATAACCTCAGTTGGGGTTGAGGAGTGTAAGTTTCTTATCACTACTCTTAATGATCTATCCTCCCTCAGCTGGTATGTGTGAAAATCCGCACCTGTTTCGGTCAAATACTTGATTATTTTTCGATAGGCTTCAGGTGTGGCCGGTGTTATTTTTGTGTCGCTAGTCCTGTTAAGGCATGAAAAGCTATCAGGACAGATTGTATTTAATTGGGTGCATAATAATTGAAAATTTCTGATATTTTTGATAAAGATCGGAGGAGGCCGTGGTTCTCTAGGTATCGGTGCAGTATCCATCTCCTCTCTGTCATTTTGAAGCACCTGGTATGGATTGGGTGTAAAAAATGGAGATTCAGAGACCATTTGTTGTGAAGAGGTACCTGCTTGCGGTTGTGGTGTGGAATCTTGAATTTTCGCTGGAGGAGTTCCGGGGAGTGTCGATCGCTTACTGCGACGAGTTTTTTGTTTAGGTGGTGAGTTATGAGGGGTGGAGCCAGCAGAACAAGACCTCTTAGTGGACATCACTTGATGAAAATATCGCATCTAAAAAATAAAAAAAAAAAAATAAAAATAAAAAAATAAAAATAAGGAAAATAAAACTTCGTCTGCGTGTCCTTGAACTCGGAGAAACGACGAGCACAACTCCGTCCTTCTTCATCCGTGGCAGAGCCACGACTGATAGTGGGCAGTATCAGAACTAGCTGTTACAGATAAGGCTAGCAATAAAACACTGGTTTCACTGTCTATAGAATACACCGTAAATATCAACACTACTCACTGTGGTATTAGACCATTGTTGTTGCTGCTGTGTTGATCTCGGCGTTAATAGTTTTTGAGTAAAAAAAGTAAACTTTTTCCACTTAAAAAAAGAGAAACTGTGAGAGACGATGTAAAAACGTGGCAATCAAATCAAGCGCATGCGCAGAACTTTTTTGACGAGGGAATAGGAATATGTTTCGCACATGAAGAATATCTTCGAAATGAGTTGCCAATCATTGGATTTGATGAAAAATTATCGAAGTTATGGCGTAACGACAAAAAAAAAACACCTTTTAGAAATAATATTTAGGATAAATCAATTATTTTTTAATTATTCATAAATAATAATTTTGTAAGAACACAAAACATAACTAAAAATATAAATTAAATTATCAAAGACTATTAGTTACCAATCATTTTGAAACAATCATCTGATAACATAAATTGAATGAACATTATCAACTAAATCTCATTCTTTTACAAATCATGATGTGTTTGATCGTCTTAAGACCGTCCGCTGATTTAATAATTATTAAACGAATTTCCAGAATGTGGGCTCTTTCACAATTTTTTTTTAATCCCCCTTTTCTGCCCACGGACCTTCACCTTTCACAGAGCTTTTTTATCTTCTCCATTTTAATAAAAAATTAACTGGCAGCTAAAGAAAATGTTATTTTTAGTAGAATTACACCAGCTAAAAAAGATTCACTGTGAATAGAATCTATGTTTCATCTCTTCATTTTTTTTATTTATATATTATTTATTTTTTTCATATTTTCCAGCTACAAGCTTACAATCGCTATTGGTCTGTACCCTTGTACAATACATTTTAACATATATGTAATATGTTATAATGAAAATATGTTACATTTATAGGTTAAAAATAAACACTGTGAGACAAAAAAAAAATAGTATTTACATTAAAATAAAATATATACCTAATATATTTCTTTCCTATTTAACATCATATCTGTAAGTGTTATATATTGTACTTCAAGATATAAAATATAATTTATGACAAAATAAAATAATGTAATCTACTGAGGTGCTTAGGGGGGTTTCATGTAGCAAATTTTTGATTTGATTAAATTGGAGCATCAAAATTTTGAGGGTGTTGAGAGTTTTCGGAGTAAAATGTTTCAAGCTGTTAAACAAAGGAAAAAACACGGATAAGACCAAAGCATTAAAACTGTATATTATCAAAGAATTTTCTAACCCTACTTTCGTTTGGGCTGTTTTTAAAACAAAACAAAAGAGAGCAATAAGATTTCTTGGGAGGGAAGGGTCTTTGGAGGATGGGCATTCCTGGTAATTTGTTAAATAATATTTACATCATCTATAATTGGGTAAAGCAACCATTCTACTATTGCATGTCCTTACCAATGGTAGCACGTTTAAAATTAAGTTGTAGTAAGAATACCTAAACTTGTTTGAAGAATTTATTTTATAATTTTGACTCCTCGAAAAAGGAAGTTTTTTCTCATGGAGAATATTAAAAAAAAAAGTTTTCATCATAATTCTAAATATTCGTTAGCGATTACACTTTCATCAATCATAAAGAAACAAATATGGTTCAGTGTCAGTGTAGTGTCTGAATTCAAACCAAATTGATTGGCTTTTCACCTACCAGCGACCTTCTAGATAGTTCATATCAATTTTATCGATTCTAACCACCCCTAACCACCCCAATATTTCCTAAAGGAGGAAATGAAAGAAACATTTTCGGAAGTTGAAAATAAATTTCCAAAAACTAGATCAATAACATATGTTTAGCATATAAAGTTAAGTTAAGAAATAATATCTAAGAAATAATAATAATATCTAGTACATTATGTCCAAGAACGTAAAAAAAAAAAAAAAAAACTAATTAAAAAACTTAATTTTTGTAGTCAATAATGTTCATATTTATAAAATTTAATGAGAAACAAAGTTTTTCATGAAAAATAATTTTCATACTTCGTAAGTTTCGATTTCGTTAATTTTAAATTTTAGATATTGATGTCCGTTCAATGAACAGCTGAATTCCCACAGAGCTCAGATAAGGCCACAGTCAAAGTCCAAGTTAAATTTCAAGTTGAGTTACTTCGGGAATCTAGATCAACTTGGTTGGATTAACTCGACTTATGCTTGAACCTTAAGTTGGTGTAACCACATGAGAGATATAGGCAATTCCAGAGATCGGTAACGTCTTTTGAAGGCACAGTTTCAAAATAGTTTTGAAAGCACGATCACAACAATTTTTTTTAGAACTATAATCATATGTTCTCCATTGTCTTTGAATTATAACAACAAAAAAATAGAAAAGGATACATTTTTTTTCTTAAATGTATGTCTATTAAAGAACACGAAAACGAAAAAACAACAACAAATGTAACATGAAAAATAAAACTAAAGTTTTAAATATCTATATTTGGCTTAGCTTTTTATTTAGCCAATATAATCATAGGAGGACTTTTGAGAGGCTAAACTACGCTAAATTCTGTTTTTAAAAAATCACAAATTATTTGAGATTTTTTTTTTTTTAATGGAACACCGACTTATACAACAGATACTTCACTTTTAGAAAAACTTCCCCATTATATAATCTTTAATTCCATATTAATTAAATTGAGGTTTATATGGCAACATTTTTTGATTCACCTCAAGTTGTGTAAAAAAATATGTGACTTTTTTATCATATCACCTAAAAGTACCCGTGTTTTCAGCCTAAATAATTACAATTAAGTGTTTCAAAGATTTTATTTCTTCTTTTTATATGATTGTAATAAACATAACTGCCTAAACTCCCTTCCAATTTATTTTAAAAAAATACAAATTATAAATAATAATTTTCCATATAAAGGTATTATGAATCATTTTTCCTCCCAAATATCTGACATAGGAATGGATTTGTATTATATGTATTATAACAAATAGACTTGCTGATGGCTTCAATTATATTCATGAAAACGTAAATATTAGGATTAGAAACGTTAAGTTTGTCACTTATAAATACGAATCAATTCTTATGATAGACATTTGGGAGAAAAACACTGTTCCATAACAACTTTACCTGAAAAAATTTATAAAATCATTATATTGAACTTTTTTTTAATTTTTGACAAAAAGTATATTTAGATAATTATATTTATTATGATAAATCCCAGATCATGGTAAAACAAGAAATAAAAGCTATGCAATAGTTAATTGTAGTAATTTTTTTTTTCTGAAAACATGGGTACTTTTAGGCGATAGGATAAAAAGTCACATAATGTTTTTACCATTTCCCCCAATTAGTTACTGCAGAAAATGACCCGTACTTCATAGATTTCATCTACGGGTGAAAGAGTACATTTGGCTTAGCCCACTTCTACATCAGCCAAAGAAAACTCACTCTTAGAAGGCGACCGGGCAGAGAAAGTAAGGTGATATAATTGAAAAAAAATCTAATCTCTATTAACCAGTAAATTCTTTATTATTGTTGTTTATTTTTTTGTATGCAACATTAAGATATTATTAGTATATAACATCCACCTTCTGCAAACACTTGAATTTCTCATAGCAGAGTATGATGGAAATGGAAATGAACAAATTATCATTCATTATTAAGGAAAAAATACACGTCAATGAGAAACCTATTGTCAATGATACATCAATAAAATTAATTAACTAACTTGAATGTATTTACGATGATCTGTTCCAAATATTAATCAGAACATGAAATAATTATGTAATAGATTTATTATCTTAGAAAATGTGATATTACTCTCTCATTCTGTGATCACTGTGATTCCCTCCCGAAATCTATGTATCTTCCCCCTCCATGTACAACAACGTATAATTAATAATATCCGATATAATGATACTACATTAACAGTAACCACAATTCAGTGTTTTAATTAAAGAATAACAGAGTAAGACAAAAACTGAAGTTCAAATGGTTCAAATGAAAAAAGTTCAAAATGGTTGGAAGGTGTTATCATCAAACAGTAATTAATTAGAAAAATAACACCCAAGTTCTTTTAAGGATTCTCCACGCTTTCATTTACAGGTCCTATTCCATTATAAAAACTTTAGTGTCTTTTTTCATTACCTCGAGTGTTTTTGAATTTTTATTAAACAAAGCTATATTAAGGATCACGTTCAGAAAATATCTCAAAGTAGTGTAAAATGACTTTCTAGTTGTAACCGTTTGGGTCTGTAATGACAATAAAATATGTTATCCATATTTCAAATGAAACACTTTATTATGAATGTTTTAGTAAAATACGTATCAAATTTTCTCACCAAACAAATAGAAAGACAATATTAAGAGATTTTTAATAATTTCTTGAATGAAAGAACGGATGAGTTCTATGCCTATAGAAAAAATGTGAGTGAAACGTAAAAATGATCAAAGGCAATATAAATATTTATTAACTTCTTATACTTTTTTTTTAAACTTAAACTTAAAATTTTAAAAGGCGAAATCAATCAGTTCTTAGATGCTTAAAAGATATGTAGTATTTGAAGCAATTCATTTTTCTATATCATCTTTTTATTTTCTCTCTATGGCAGGATAATCAGAAGTATGGTTAATTATTGTCCATTTGACAGAACACTCGATAGTATATGTATATATATATAACCTGCGTTGCTATAGACTTTAGCTCCTAAACGAATGCACCGATTTCAATGAAACTTCGCTAAAAAAAAAAAAAAAAAATTAAAGACTTCAAATCATAGTTTATTGTGTAACCAATGAAAATGGTGAGGAAGCTATATTGACCTTAGCAGACTTTTGATTTATTATTTTCAACCTCTCAAAATTTGAGGTTCCAATTTTCAGAATGCCTAGAATACGAAAAACAAATAAAATCTGACAATTAGGAGCAAAGATATGGTCCCCAGTATTTTTATATGTTCTACTCAAAATGTTATATCCTTTGTTTGGTTTTTAAATTTTGAATGTGTTACTGAAGTAATAAAATCGAAAATAACGTAAGAGACATGTACAAAGGTATAAACAGATCACGTAAATGTGTAGGGTCCGTAACATCTGGAATTAGGGATGATAATAACAATATCCTGACCGATCCGGTTGACATATTGAATAAATTTAAGGACCACTTTGACAATATTTTAAATACGGGAAATTATGATCTGTGTCCTCCTTCTGAGTACCAGAGTGCTGAACCGTTGATAGAAGGACCGAGTAAAGAGGAATTTGAATTAGCTATCGGAAAATTAAAATCTTATAAAGCAGCGGAAACCGACAATACTCCTACTGAACTAATTAAAGCATGCGGGAAAGCTGGAGTTTCTAAAATACATCGGTTGGTTAAAAAGATCTGGGTGAATGAGAAATTACCTGAAGAATGGAAAGAATCTATTCTTATCCAGATTCACAAAAAGGGTCCGAGGACGGATTGTAATAACTATCGAGGAATTTCACTCCTTCCGGTATGTTATAAAATATTTACTTTAATCTTAACCAGTCGAATCACGGAATACGCCGAGGAAATTATCGGAGACTACCAATGCAGATTTAGACGGAGTCGTTCGACTATTGATCAAATATTTTCTTTACGGCAAATATTAGAGAAAAATTGGAGTACAACGGTATTGCTCACCAGCTGTATATAGATTTTAAAAAGGCTTACGATTCTATTGACCGCCAGAAACTGTATAATATTCCAATCGAGCAGGGGATTCCTAAAAAATTAGTAAATCTAGTTAGGATGTGCTTGACAGAGACACTTAATAAAGTTAGAATCGGTAATAATCTGTCCGAAAAATTTGAGGTTCGTTCGGGTTTAAAACAGGGAGATTCCCTTTCGCCTATACTGTTCAATTTGGCATTAGAACATGCCATTAGGGATGTAATGCGTACCGAGAAAGGGTTGGATCTGGGTGGGACAACATCCGTGCTGGGCTATGCTGATGATCTGGTACTGTTAAGCGAAGACCTTGAAACTATAAAACTAAATACGACAACGTTAATGAAAGACGGTAAAGAACTAGGACTCGAAATAAACGTGGATAAAACAAAATATATGGTTAGCTGCAAAAATGGCGATACTACTGGTGATATCGATATAGATGGTAATATGTTTGAGCAGGTAGATAAGTTTAGGTATCTAGGTTCTACGATAACTAGAAAAAACGAAATTGAAGAAGAAATTAAGGTTAGATTGAAGGCAGGAAATGCTTGTTATTTTTCTGTGACAAAACTACTTAGTTCGCGCCTTTTGTCCGGAAACTTAAAAATTAAAATCTATAAAACAATTATCTTGCCTACAGTTCTTTATGGGTGCGAAACTTGGCCGCTTACATTAAGGGATGAGCAGCGTCTTAAGATTTTTGAAAATAAGGTATTGCGTAGAATATTCGGACCGAAGAAGGATGAGTTAACCGGAGAGTTCAGACGGTTACACAACACCGAATTGCTTGAACTGTATCCGAGTAATATAATTGAGATAATTTCATCGCGGCGAATCAAATGGGCTTGTAAAGTTGTTGGACATAGTAACGAGATAATTCCTAAAAGGTTAATATTTGCTGCGCCGAATGCTAAGCGTCCGAGGGGTAGACCGAAGCGAAGGTGGTAAGATTGCATTAAAGCTGATCTGAAAGGACTGGGTTTGGACGGCGAACGGTGGAGGGAGGTGTGTAATAAGCGATTGGTGGTGTCGGTATCGAACCTTCGGGTTCGCTAAGCCTTTTTATTATTATTACTGAAGTAATACTTTTTTTTTAGCATATTACTAATGATTAAAAAAAAAAAGTTGAGTCCAATAATTGGTATCACCTTTTATTTATTTTTCTTTGTAACTAGGAAGGTTTTGTTACTTCAGATGTATAGTTGTTTGGAAATAATAAACCATTGTGAAATAATTTGCAGCGTTTTTTTTTTTTTTTATTTAATATAGATTATAATTAAATTAGAAATTATTATTTAAATATTAAAATATATTTAAATTTAAAAATGATATTTTAAATATCTCTTTTCTCCTACTTGTCGCCATGAAAATTATGACTTCAAAAGTATGAAGTAATCTCAATTTAAAATTTCATATAGTTTAATTTCCAACCTTCTTCCCTTCCTTCCCGAACTCTTACCGGGAAGGTAACGGTATCTAATTAAGTCTTATAAAGAAGTCTTTTACGATAAATAACTAAAAATAAATGTAATTAAGGGAAAAAATGTAGGGCAACTCAGAGACCGAAAATTGAGATGAACTTTTGCCACGACGTTCTCATCATCGTTTAATGAGGATAACTAACAAAGGCTTTTCGTCTTTGAAGATAACATCCCACGTTTTGCTATTTAATTAATATTGATCAGATAACCATAACTGTAAGAAGATATTGTGTTGAATATCTTGTTGTTAGATGAAAGACTAAATAGAAAACGAAACTATAACTTGTTTTCTTTTTATTATTTTATCTCAAATATGTGGCTGTCTGCGAAGAAAAATCATGGATTGGATAGTTGGACAAATCATAGTCGGATAGTATTTCTAAACCACAAAAAAAATTGAAAAAACGTCTTATCGTTACTTATGAGATTGTTGTTATTTATTAAATATATTAATTTACATTTTAGAAAGGTAAATTTATATGTTTTATTGATATAAATATATTAAATTCCAACAAAATTGATAAAATTGATTAGACAATTTGACCGTGGAATGGAAGAGTTGTAGAGTAATGTCTACCAAACTATACAATGTCACCAATAATTATGATAAAAAATTTGGTATGTCCACCCACATGATTTTCCTACCGATTTATAATAATTTTAAATATAGTCATTAAAAATAATACAGTTGAATTAGATTAGTTTTCCTGATAACCGATCTGAGAAATCGTTAGATTTCTTTGTGAATTAAAGTAATGTAACGGGCAAACAAACATTTATTAAAATCAATAAATGTGTATACAATTTAATGCACTGTAACGCATCAATGCACTATATCTGTTCCGATTTAGAGGATTTTTTTTGTTATAGTTTTGCCAAAAATTGGTAACCTTTTAAAAAGTATTATTATTTTTGCAATTGATATTTGATATGGTCATTACTATTTTCTATTACATTCGCTGAATTGCATTTTCTTAATTAATATCAACTATCATTTATTCTTTAACTAACCTAAAGCCTTTCACCCTTCAGAAATATCCAATATCATTCAAAAGTTACCTTCCACAAAAGCTCCTGAACACGACCTAATTACATCCCAGATCCTAGAACTGCTTCTTCAGAAAGCCATACTATTTTTTAGTGTATTGGGATCCACATATTTTCCTGACCCTTGGAAATTATCTATTATAAAAATGATACATAAACCAAAAAAGCCTCCAGAATAACCATCCACCTTTCGCACTATCTACCTTTTACCCATCCTGGGCAAAATTCTGACAAAGTTCATCCTAAAACACCTATACCCCATCCTAGATTCCAATCACATTATCCCAGATCCCATTCCACTATCCAGCAATGCCATCGTATTGTGGATGTTGTCTCCTCTGCATTGGAGCTCTGAATGTTCTGCACGAGAGTCTTTGTCGACGTAGAACAGGCTTTTGATCGAATCTGGCACCCGGAACTGCCTTACAAACTCCGTAAATTCCTACACCCTACATACTTCCTCATTATTTGTTCCTATCTAACTGATAGATAGTTCAAAGTAGATTCCAGTCAGCTGGTGTTCCTCAAGGTAGTATCCGAGGTCCTATCCTTTACACAGTTTTTACAGCTGATATCCCAACCCATCCTAACACTGTCATTACCAGGTGTGCCGATGACACATTTGTCCTATCAGTTAATAATGACCCAACAATTGAATCCCAAACTTTTCAACCACACATCACAACCTTGAAGAATGAATTCAAAACTGGAGGATTAAAATAAATTCCAATAAAATCCATCAAATCACCTTTACCCTTTGTCGTAAACCTGTGTCATTCTGTCCTATGGTATCCTTTAATAATAACCCACTTATCTCTGTTGAACAAATCCGATATCTTGGACTCCACTTAGACAAACTTCTAACTTTTAATCCTTATACCAGACTGAAACGACTAGAAACCGCTCGACGTTTCCAACTACTTCAGCACTTACTAGACAAATACTCTAAGCCTCCAGTCAATTACAAAATACTCATATACATGACTACAACAAGACCTATTTGGACTTACGGAGTTGAGCTCTGGGGCTCCACTAAGCCATCGAATTCCTCTCGTATCCAATTCTTACAATCCAAAATCCTTCGTAAAATCCTCACTGCTCCTTAGTTTGTCACAAATAAAATGATCCATAACGACCTCAATGTTCCTAATGTTTCTGATCTGGCCCAATCCATATATATTTTTTTTTTTTTTTTGTTCTCTTCCCTACCTCGCCTTTTAGGCTATACGGGATTTTCCCGGGCCGGGGGGTGAGGGCGGGGAATTTAAAAACCCCTCCGGCACCGGGACGCGAACTCGTACTTTTTATATCATCTCAAATCTCTGTTATCCGGTTGCCAGGAAACTAGCGGTGCTGTTACACACGCTTTAGCCTATTCGGCCACCCCCCCCCCCTACTTGGCCCAATCCATATACCTATCCTTCCATAAAAAACTTCAGAACCATCCAAATCCTCTCGTTTTCAACGTTTCTTCCTCTTCGATCCTTGGCAACCCCCTGAGGTGTCTGAAAAGAAGATGGCCTCAAGATCTCCTTTTGTAAATACATTTTTAGAGTGTTACCAGTTTCTCAATATGTGATATCATGTTATTATATTCTTGTGTTCACATTTACTGAACGTATTTTTATTTGTAATACAGTTGTAAATATCATAAATAAAAAAACTAATAATCCGATTGATGCATCCCTAAACTGTCTTCTAATCCTAAGATATGGTATTTTATTAATTTTTTTTCTTTTTCATTATCCTCGTTTGGAAGCTAAAAGCCTATACATTCACAAGCTAATAATAAACTCGTCCGTGTAGTCATGTTCGATCCTTCGACTACCACTAGCTAACAAGCAGATTGTAAACAATGTGTCATGTCAAGTTGGAAACCGGGCTTCATAACAAGTTCCTTGTTGGGGTGAGGGCTTGTTTCCTTGTAAACGAGGCTTCATCCAGCTTGAACCAGGGAGCTTTAAATATTCAAATTTTTAGATTTAACTTATTTTAATTACACTTAAAAAGTGTCAATTTTCCAATTTTTACTTTCACTTACCTATTTATGTAATATCTAGTAAGGAAAAGTATTCCGATAGTGAAAATGTTCGAATCTTAGTTATCAACGGAAATACATCTTTTGAGAGCCCCAGAGTCCAAATAACCAAGTTCCACAAAAGTTTGATCAGTCTAGCTCAAAAACGAAGAGTTGTACGAAAGTGATATTACGTAATTAAGATAGCTGGGAGGTTACAGCAACTTTTTCCTGGAAATTGGCTAACTGGAAATGGCACTTTATGTCATAGATTTTTTACGTTTTTACATTTTTCTCAAAACAGAACCGGTCTAAAGATTTTGATTAAACTCGGAGTAATAATGTATAATCGAATGGTCTTTAATATTAGACAGGTTTTATTACCAATGATGTCAGCTAACTGAGCTTGCATGTCTAATTTTCAAAATTTCTTCCCTTAAAGTACCTTTAATTTTTTTTATTTTGAATCACCAACTGTCTCTGATTGTTACAAGTAATAATAAAAGGCGAAATATAAACTATGAAAGAATTTGATACTATACTAAAGTAGAAATAAGGAATGTTTTTTTAGGTCGAGAGTGAATTTCCGGCGATAACAAGATAGTATAAGTAAAATATATCGTTGGAAAGCTAAGGATATTAATTTGGGAAAACTAATATTACTTAAAGAAAATCACATGTATCCTAGGAATTGAAATAAAATTTCCTAACTATATGTCAACTTTTATAATTATTTTTAAGCTTGAAAAAAAGTTTATAAAAACCACCGAATCAAAATGATATTGTTTAAATAAATATTTCATTACACTCGTGTAAAAGAAGAAGTGAAAAATATGATTAAAACATATGTTTATAACCTTCAATATATTTACTGTAGTTAATAAATCTAGATCTGATAATATATTTAAATAATAAGATATCTATCATTGATTAATTCAGAAAGATCATCAGGTAACATTCTAGAAAATTAAATTAATTAATAATTTGACATATTTTTCCTCTGTGAAATTATAACATTATCCACTCACAATTAGTGTGACAACTTTTGATCTATCGATTTTAGTAAAGTTTACAATGGAAAAATAAGAGTTTAAAAACTAATAATAGTACAATCTACATTATGTAGGTTGTAGTAGAATACAGATGTACTTTCAAATCTCTCTAAGCATGGGCTGTTTATAGCTCAGAGACTAGAGTTATGTGGTTTACAAAAACAAACAGTTTTTGAGGATTTCCTTACCTACCGTCGATATAATAAATATTTTATGCTATTTTAATAGCCTTAAGAGTTGTTACAGGTTAGCTGTAAGGTTTAAGATTTGGCTCTATTAAAAATACACTTCAAAAACTTTGTAATAGCCCAACATTACAAGAAAATAATTTCTATTCAATGTAGAGCGCGGTAAGTGAAAGTTATATGATGCACGCACTATAATTTTTAATAGGTATTTTAAATTTTTCAAAAACCTATCCATCAACGTTTCAAATTTAATATATTTAATAAAGTTTTCTATATTATATATTATGCAGCAATAGTGTTATTGTAACAAATCTGAGTCCTTATTATGACTGAATCAAATATATTTATTTTTTGTTTGAAAAATTTTATACAGTTATACATTCTTTTTTTTTTAATGTAAAATTATATTTATTTTATTCCACAAATTAAAAGCAAAATTATTGAACCATTGTTAAATATGATTGCATGGTCCGCGAACTAGTCTCACGCCTTCGATTCAGCATA